>BSBM01000358.1:2192500-2792500 GCA_027924585.1 Larix kaempferi | reverse complement strand
GAGGAAAAGTGTGGTGCCCCCACCACAGATGTGATCTTCTGAGGCACTGTCGAAGTATTCCCAGGGAGCTGACAGTTCTATCTACTCTTCAGTGATGACTCAGGTGGCAGGGGTGGAGTTTTGTTGAGGGAAAAAGGAGAGGATGTCTAGGCCAAGTTTTGCAATCAATTCTGGAAGAGAGGATTTTTCTAGAAAGATGGCTGTGTTTCGGGCTAGCCAGATGCCCTAGATATGAATGAGTGGGAGTGCTTTGATGTGTAAATTTTGTGTTGAGGATGACCAAGTGTTCCAGGCATTTTGTATGGTCTGTCCAGTCCAAATAAAATTGTGTTTTAATAAAGAACGGGTGTGTGACCAAACTTGTTGGGAGAAAGGGCAGAAGAGGAAGAGGTGAGTGGGGGTTTCCTCATTTCTTTTACACAGTGGGCACCATCCAGGTCCTACTAACTGACAATTATTCATTCTGTCCCATGTGGGGATTCTGTTTTCCAAAACACATGACATGAAGGTTTTAGCCTTTAGTGGACATTTTAATTTCTAGATTTCGAGTTGCCACCATTTGGGGGTCAGAGGGAAAGTTATAGAGCAGAGGATAGCCAGTTTTCGGAGTGTAGCATCCGTGTGCATTTAAATCCCAGGTGAGTTCATCTGGAGAGTCTATGAGTCGGATGTGTGAGGTTCGAAGTGACACTGTGTATCTATTCCAATCTGTTGTCCATTCTATAGGTAGCTCAAGATCCTCAAGACTCTTCCATCCTTGATTCCAGAAATTTGTCGAAACTGGATCAGCAATCTAAGAGAGGTGGAAGTATCCATAGTTATGTAGATGCTGAATTAACAGTGGCGGTAGAGTGTGTTGGAGTTGGCTGCCAGACCATGGATCTGCTCCAATTCGGACTTTTGTTCCATTCCGTACGTTCCAAGTGAGGCCTCTAAGGAAGAGTGGGAAATCATTACAGATTGCTTTCCAAATGATGGACCCTGAAGTAGGATTAGTATGTGTTGAGTTCCTGATCCAATCCCAAATGTTTAATGGGGCAATGTATTTGTAAGTTACAACCGTTTCCCAAAGGATTTTTGTTGTGATTAATCTCCAGCTAGCTTTTGCTGCAAGTGCTTTTGCAAATAGTGTTATGTTTTTGAGCCCCTGGCCTCCTTGAGATTTTGGGTGTGCAATCTGATCCCATTTTACCCAAGGAGTGACTTTTTGTTCCTTTTCCCCAGACCAGAGGAAACGAGAGCATATTTTCCTAATTTTTTCCAAGATGGATTTTTGGATCCATGCCAAGGCCATCCAATAAATAGGAATAGCTTCTAGAACATATTTAATTAGAATTAGGCGCCCTACTCTTGAAAGCCATCTGTTGCTCCAGATATTTATCCTGCTTTCCAATTTTGCGGGTAGCCAAAACCAATCTTCTTTTTTATAGTTGTTTGGCTTTAGATTAAAGCCCAAGTATTTGAGACCTGCATCTAGAGGGGAGACAGTAAAGGGAAAGAATACCCGAATCTTGTTGATGGCTTCTGTTTCTAGGCTGAAAGTGGTTATGGTGTATTTTTGTTCATTGAGTTTCATACCCATGGCTCTGCAGAAAAGTTTCAGAATTTCTAAGAGCGTCTCAGCTTCCTTGTGAGAACCATTACAAAAGATAAGGATATCATCTACAAAGAGCAGATGAGTGATATTAAGATTCCCAAAAAATTTAATGCCTTTAAAGGAACCTATGCTTTTGGCATCTAGGATGGCTCTGCTCAGGCCTTCGACCACCAGGAGGAAGAGGAGTGGTGAGAGCGGGAATCCTTGTGGAAGACCTCTTTCAAAGTGGAAGAAAGGTGTTGGGGACCCGTTGATTAAGACTGAAAAGGATGCTGTGGAGATGCAGGAAAAGATCCATTCGATGAAAGAATAGTTGAAGCTAAGGTGAGTGAGTAGAAGTCTAAGGTAGATCCAACTTACCCTATCGAAAGCCTTTGGAAGGTCAATTTTGAGAATGGCCCCTTTGGATTTCTTGATCTTGAGGCTGTGCATGCCTTCGTGGGAAACTCTAATTGCTTCGTGAATTTGTCTGTTCTCTAGAAACCCAAATTGCTCAAGTGATATAAATTTTGAGAGAACCTAGTTGAATCTTTGAGCTATTACCTTTATGACCACCTTGTATGTGATGTTGCAGAGTGAAATGGGTCTATAATCCTCTAGACTGAGAGAGTTCTCTTTTTTAGGTATGAGTGCTATAAAGGTCAATTTTAATGGAGGGTGTAAGTGTCCATTCACCCGTGATTCTTCCACCAAATGTAGAAGAGCTGGCCCAATGATGTCGAAAGATGCTAGAAAGAATTCAATGGTCCATCCATCCGGTCTTGGGCTTTTGTTTTTTGAAAGCTGTGAAGAGATTTTTTAAGCTCTTATCCTGAGACTTCTTTGAAGATCTCTGAGTTGTCCTGCTCAGAAATACCCGAGGGGAATGTTGATGTATTTGTAACTTCGGAAGATATTCTTCTATGTATTACATTTGTACTTTATTGTATATCCATTAGAGATGTTACATTCCTCTATTTGGAAGTATCGTCATTTGTAAGTGTCATCATGTGCATCGACAAGTGTCGTCATTTGTATTGATGGGTTATTAGACCACCAGTGTTGGGTTGGTCCTGGTTAGCACATGTGGTTGGGTTATTAGGCTTGATTAGCAAGTTTTCCCCAGTGGATTATTGGCAGGTCAAGTCAATGTATAAATAGAGAGGGGATGTCTCTCATTTATCTCATTCACTCACTTCTCAAGCTCCCATAGCTAAGAGAGAAAGTGGCACACTTGTGGAGGAGGAGGAACATCTGCTAGAGACATCTTATTGGGTTTGATCCTTGTGATCTTGGTTTGGTGGCTTATCTTATCTCTAAGGAAGTTGTGGGGTTTTTCACCTTCTTGGTTTTCCCCCGTGAAACTCGGTGTCTCTTGTGTGATTTCTTTTGTGTCCATGATTGATATGTTGTAGATATGATGTGCATGTTATTCTCTTAGTGATCCTGAATGATAATGGACTGAAATTATCGAAAAATTAACATGGTATCAGAGATGACCTAAGAAGAAGGCATTGTGCAACTGTGTAAGCTAGGGCTTCTTAATATTTTGGTTTCTCTCCACATATCATCAAAGGTAGGAGGCTAGATTGACTCTCCTTGGAATGGTGCATCTTTCTGTTGAGACAGAATTCAATTCTGAGCATTTTCAGTTTTTGACCTAAAAATTAGGGTTTCCACAAAAAGTAGAATTTCTAAAATCTGAGACCATAGCTAGAAGATCCTTGGAAAAATCGAAGTTTAGAGATTTGGATCGAACTTTTTGGTTGGGTGAAGCTCCCAATAACTCAAACCCTAATTCAGGGTCCTCCCTAGTGAATCTGGGAGATTGAAAAGCATTTATGAGGAGTGAAACTTATCATTTTTCAAATTCTGTGTATACTAGCTTGATGAGCTCATCAAGGCACATCTTTTTATCCTTTCAGAAGTTTGAAATTTAATTTTTTAAGTTTTAGGGTTTCTCTAACAAACCATAATCCATCTCGAGATCCAGTTTTCAACAAATCAAGTGGTAAGACATAAATCTTTTATTTCCATTTGAGTTTCGCATTAAAATGTCTCACCACACCAAGCTTGAGGATAAGCTTGATGGAGCTGATAACTTTCGAGCATGGGAGTATAGGATTGGGTTAATCCTAGAAGAAAATGATTTGGACATCTACATAAAAGAAGAGGTTCCAGTTTCAGAGGGAGATGAGGCTAAGGCCTCACACAAAAAGGATTTGGTCAAGGCCAAGAGAATCATTGTTGATTCTATAAAGGACCATCTCATACCCCAAGTGTCTTCCCTAAAGACACCTAAGGAGATGTTTGACTCCTTGACCAAATTGTTTGAAGGAAAGAACATAAATCGGAAGATGACTCTGTGGAACTGAAAGGGGTAAAGCTTCATAATGGAGAGACCATTCAATCCTACTTTTCTAAGGTCTCTCAAATCAAGGAACAACTTGAAGTTGTGGATGAAGTAGTGAGAATGGTGAAATTGTAATGACCACATTGAATGGCCTACCTAGGTCATGGGACTCCTTCATCCAAGGAATCTGTGCAAGAAGAAAATTGGTCTCCTTTAGTAGACTATGGGAGGAGTGTTCACAAGAAGAGGCTAGGATTGTGGCTCCAGAAGAGAAGATGGGAAATGAAGATCAAGCTCTCATAGCACACACCAAGAATGGAAATTTCAAGAGGGAGCATTCTCATCGCACGAAACCTTCTCACCACTATAAGAATAAGAAACATCTAAGATGTTTTACATGTAATGAGAAGTGACACTTTACCTCAGATTGTCCCAAGAACAATAAGGACAACAACAACAACTTCAACAACAACAAGAAGGGAAACAAAAGAAAATATCATGCTCATGTTGCTGAGGATGATGAACCTCCAAAGAAGAAGGCTATAGAAGAAAGTGATGACTCATCTAGTGAAGATGAATATGTTCTAATATCTGCTCTCACAAGTACTATCTCTCATGGATGTAATGATTGGATTATTGTTAGTGGGGCTTCTAAACACATGACTGGGTTTAAAGAATCTTTTGTAGATGTATCTAAACATGAGCCACCCCATAAGGTGAAACTTGGGGATGACTATCAATATCCCATAAAAGGAAGTGGTGAAGCTTCTTACATGCTAGACTCAGGGAAGTCTTTGAAAATGAAGGATGTTCTATATGTGCCTGCGCTCAAGAAGAATCTCCTATCCATATCATCTCTGGATGGAAAAGGGATTTGAGTTGCATTTGTGGATGGCCAAGTACTCATGTGGCCAAAGGGTAAGACCATAGATGATGCAGTAGTGATTGGAGAGCAAGAGGGAGGATTGTACAAACTGAAGGGACAACCTGAACATGCCATGGTACATGAATCCATGGAGCCAAGTGAACTTTGGCATAGAAGGCTTGCACATGTGCACTATAGGGCACTACCAATTGCAAGCATGGTTGTGGAAGGTCTTCCTAAAATCGATTCAAAGCATGAGGTGTTTGTAAAGGACGTGCAAAAGGAAAGAACACAAAGAAAGCATTTCCAAGTAGTGAAAGCAAATATAAAGGAATTTTGGAGATTATCCACTCTGATGTATGCGAACCAATGTCATCCAGTTCTCTGAGTGGGTATGTATACTATGTTTCTTTAATTGATGATTTCTCTAGGAAGACTTGGGTTTATTTCTTAAAGAATAAAGATGAAGTGTTTGATAAGTTCAAGGAATTCAAAGCCTTGATAGAAAATCAAACAGATAAGAAGATTAAGACTTTCAGATCTGATAATGGTGGAGAATTCACTTCAGGTGAGTTCAAGAAGTTATGCAGTGATTTAGGGATTAAGAGGGAGCTGATTGTTCCTTACAATCCACAACAAAATGGAGTTGCAGAAAGGAAGAACAGAACTATCATGGAAGTAGCATGGGAAATGCTTCATGACCAAGATATGCCTATGCATCTATGGGAAGAAGTAGCTAGGACAGCTGTATATGTGCATAACATAACACCTCACAAGATACTTGACAACAAGACACCAAAAGAAGTCTTCTCTGGTAAGAAACCTGAGGTTAGCCATCTTAGGATATTTGCCTGTCTAGTATGCACACACATTCCAAAAGAAAAGAGGACAAAGCTAGATCATTCAAAAAAGAAGGGCATCTTTGTGGGTTACAGTGAAAGCTCAAAGGCTTACAGAATATACTTTCTAGAGTTTAAGAAGATTGACATCAGTAGAGATGTAACATTTGATGAAGACTCAACATACATCAAATCAAGGAAGACACATGTTGAAGATCATGAAGAACCAAAGGAAACCAGATTTCAGTATACCACTATGAGTGAAGCAATTCCAAAAGAGATTCGTGAAATAGAAGATCCCCAACAACCTGTAGATCCACCTCGTGAGAAGAAATCTCACAAGAGGAAACCTTCATGGGCTAGAGAGCTCATCTAAGATGTAGAAAGGTATGGCATTCCAGAGGAGGAACAAAGATAAAGGGGTAGGACTAGATCACATACCAGTTATATTGCCTTACTCTGTGATATTATGAACAAAGAACCTTCCAGCTATGAAGAAGTAGCGGAAAAGAAAGAATGGAAGGATGCCATGGTCGAGGAGTACCAATCGATCATGAAGAATGATGTTTGGGATGTGGTCCCAAGACCTAAAGGGAAGTCTGTTGTGACTTCCAAGTGGATCTATAAGATCAAGCTTGTTGCAGATGGTAGCATAGAGAAATATACGGCAAGATTTGTAGCTCGTGGCTTCTCTCAGAAAGAGGGAATAGACTATGAAGAGACTTTGGTTTTGTAGCCAGATACACTTCCATCAGAATAGTACTTGCTCTGGCTATAGTGATGAAATGGAAGATACACCAGATGGATGTCAAGAAAACTTTCTTGAATGGTGTAGTCAAAGAGGAAGTGTATGTGGAGCAGCCACTTGGTTTTGATACACATGAGATGGAGTCATATGTGTGCAGGTTGAAGAAAGCCTTGTATGGCTTGAAGCAAGATCCTAGGACTTGGTATGGTAGGATCGACAGTTTCCTATCCAGTTTGAGCTTTACTAAGAGTAAAGCAGATTCCAACCTTTATTACAAGGTTGAGGAAGGTAATCCGATGATACTACTTTTGTATGTGGACGACCTATTTGTTACAGGTGAGGATAGTTTGATTGCCGATACCAAGAGGAATATTGCAGCCGAGTTTGAGATGAAGGACTTGGGTATGATGCACTATTTTCTAGGCATGGAGGTGTGGTAGAGTGTAGATGGGATCTTCCTTAGACAAGGGAAGTATGCAGTAGAGATCCTGAAGAGTTTTGGGATGATGTACTGCAAGGCCATGGCCACACCTATGGCATCGAACCTGAAGCTTCTATGTGATGCTTCATATGAGCCGGTTGATGTCACTATGTATCGTCAGATGATTGGGTCCTTGATGTACCTCACAAACACAAGACCAGATATTTTCTTTGCGGTGAACACATTGAGTCAGTTCTTGACGGATCAGAGAAGTGTTCACATGGTTGCTGTAAAGCATATTCTGAGGTACCTGAAGGGTCCAGTTGATTATGGGCTCAAGTATGATGTGAATCAAAATTTTAACCTAGAGGGTTATGTTGATTCAGATTGGGCAGGCAGTGCCGCAGATAGGAAGAGCACTTTGGGGTGCTACTTCAGTATGGGATCAGGTGTGATCTCTTCGTTTAGCAGGAAGCAGTCCCGTGTAGCACTGAGTACAGCCGAAGCAGAGTATGTTGGAGCTTGTTCTGGTAGTTGTGAGGTAGTATGGCTAAGGAATATACTATCTGAGTTATTTGATCTCCCGTTGGATGCTACTGGTATCTTTTGTGATAACTTGAGTTGTGTGAAGCTGTCTGAGAACCCCGTGTTCCATGACAGGTCGAAGCACATTGAGATCAAATATCACTATATCAGGGACATGGTGCAAAGAGGAGAACTAAAGCTCTTATATGTTGCGACTTATGAGCAGGTTGCATATGTGTTGACAAAACCACTAGCAAGAGTGAAGTTTGAGTACTTCAGAGAGAGGCTTGGTGTTCTTCAGATTGATGACACTTCGAGGAAGAAGTGATGGACACATTTGCAGAGGCCATTCCAAGCATGGTGAGAGGAGGATCCTTCCCATGGTTGTGGATGTAAGAGTTGTGTGATGAGCATCAGGACGATGCTCCAGTTACTAATTGGCATGACCAGTTGGATCATGTATATGTATATGCATCGGTTGGATGCTTGGTATGATCAGTTTGATCATGTATATGTATATGCATCAGGACGATGCAGTGACGATGATCAGGATGATCATGTGAGATGAGTATCAGGATGATACTCTAGATGATATGCATTATGATGATGCTATGATGATGATCAAGATGAACATATGTGATGATATGTATCGGGTGGATACATTACATAATTAGTTGGATTATTAGTTCTGAAGACATAGATGCACACGAGCGTTTCAGACATGGTTGTAGATGTGTTCTCCCATGGTCGTGATGTAATTGCTAGGATCTTCGGACATGGTTATAGATGTATTCTCCCATGGTCACGATGTAATTGTTGGGATTTTCGAACATGGTTGTAGATGTATTCTCCCATGGTCGCCATGTAATTTTTGGAGCCATTCTCACATGGTGGTAGATGTAAGGGCTGGAGCCATTATCACATGGTGGTAGATGTGTTCTCCCATGGTGCAGATGTAAGGCTGGGGCCATTTGAGCATGGTTGAAGTGTGTCTTCCCATAGCTGTGATATAAGTGATGTTCCATTCTAGCATGGTTGAAGTGTGTCTTCCAATGGTGTAGATATAAGTGTTGAGCCTTTCACGGATGGTTGAAGTGTGTCTTCCCATGCCAGTGAATGTAAGTGCTATGTGATGTGCATCTGGGTTGTGCTTCGAGAACGATGTTATGATCAGTATGATCATGAGTATCAGGATGATACTCTAGGGCCACGGACAGGTTGTGCAGTGGCATGTAAAAGGTCCTGGGAGATCCGATAGGTTGAGCTGTGTGCTCGTAAAAGTCTTGGGATGCTCTTTCGAGGTTTTGTTGACTCACGTAATAAGTCCCGAGGATTCCACAGTATGGCCAATGATGATTAAGACCTACAGGTGGTGGGCCTACATCCAGCATGAAAAAGGGTTGGCTCTGTAGAACTTCCTATGATGAGCAGATTTCAGAGATAGCCCAGTGATTGAGATGTCGAGTACAGCAGCAGTGATGATGATGATGCTTCATGATCTAGTGATGATGATCTAGCTCCAGAATTGAATACTTGTGCCGATATGTATTGATGACCTGTGTTGACAGAATACCTTCCTAGTTAAGAGGGAGTGTTGATGTATTTGTAACTTTGGAATATATTCTTATATGTATTACATTTGTACTTTATTGTATATCCATTAGAGATGTTACATTCCTCTATTTGGAAGTGTCGTCATTTGTAAGTGTCGTCATTTGTATTGATGGGTTATTATACCACCAATGTGGGGTCGACCCTGGTTAGCACATGTGGTTGGGTTATTAGGCTTGATTAGCAAGTCAGCCACAGTGGATTATTGGTAGGTCAAGTCAATGTATAAATAGAGAGGGGATGTCTCTCATTTATCTCATTCACTCACTTCTCAAGCTCGCATAGCTAAGAGAGAAAGTGGCGCAGTTATGGAGGAGGAGGAGCATCTACTAGAGACACCTTATTGGGTTTGATCCTTGTGATCTTGGTTTGGTGGCTTATCTTATCTCTAAGGAAGTTTCGGGGTTTTCACCATCTTGGTTTTCCGTGGTGAAACTCTGTGTCTCTTATGTGATTGCTTTTGTGTCCATGATTGATATGCTGTAGATATGTTGTGTATGTTATTCTCTTAGTGATCCTGAATGATAATGGAATGAAATTATTGAAAAATTAATAGGGAAGAGACTAGAGATATTTGCAATGGTGGCCTGCTATTCTGCTTTGAAGAGTCCTGCAATGTGAGCAGAGCTGGTCTCAGCCAGATCTTTGAAGGTAGCGACCCTTTCATTCTTGCTATTCACCAGTTCCCAGATTGCATTGTTCTATTCCCTTCCCTTTGCATAGGCTTGAAAAAAATTGGTGTTGTCATCTCCACTAGCAATCCAGGTTGCTCTGCTCTTGAGCCTCAAGGTTTCCTCTCTATCTTTTAAAATTTTAGTTCTATTGGATTCAAGAGAGAGAAGTTTTTCCTTGTCCACCTGGTTGAGGAAACCTCCCCCCTCACTACTTTGCAGCTCTGCTAGCTCAACTTCAATTTGTAGAATAGCCCGGTCATCAACCTATTTTTTCTCTTTTTCCCAAGCCTTTAAAGTCCCTTGATTTTAGAGAGGTTCTGAGCAAAATGTATGCTTGCAGGAATGCCATTATCTAGTACAAAAGGGGTCAAATTATTTTGGATGAGTTCAAGAACTGCTACTTCCTTGAGCCATGCTTCATAGAATTTGAAGGGACTTGGTGGTTTGTTTGGGTTTTTGAGGATTTCTAAGCATATAGGGAGGTGGTAGGAATCTCCTCTAGAATCAACCCAATGCTTGAACTGAGAGTCATGATCCATAAGGTCTTCGGCCAGGAGGAATCTGTCAAGTCTCTTAGCAATCCTTTCTTCCCCAATCCTTCTATTCATCCAGGTTGGTAAGAATTTTATGGGGTCAAGGTCCACCAACTTTTTGTTTTGAAGAAGGTTAGTGAAGAAGTTTGCCATAAATTCTAATCTTGCTCTTGGTCCCAAAAATTCATGAGAGACCAGGGTGAAGTTGAGGTCACCACTAATTACTATGTTTGCTGCTCTTACTAATGACGACTTCTGAAAGGACTCCCAGAAATCAAGTATGGATATGTAAAGGCCGTAAATGTTGATGATATTTAGGGAGAGGGTTGCTTTCGCCCAGATAACCTATACACCCATGCCAAAATTGGAATCCCAGTAGTTTGTGATCTTGATTGTGGACTGATTCCACCCAATTGCCAAACCGCCAAAATGCCCTCTAGCACTCTGGGCAAGGAAGGAGTAGTTTGAAGAGATAGAATGTAGGATAGATGAAACTTCAGATTTTGAACCAAAAGTTTCTTGTAGGAGGATTACATCTGGTTTGAGGATCAAAAGCATCCTCTTGAGGACAATTTTTTTCCAAGTACTTGCCCGACCCCTGTAGTTGAAGGAGAGCAACTTCATCGGCAAACCCCTGCAGGGGATTTCGCTCTAAGTGCCCCAGTGATTATTTTTTGTTTTCCATTTGCTTGATATTAGAGTGCTTTTTGCTGAGCAAGAGAGAGGTGTGAGGGTCATCCTTTTCCTTTTTTATCTAGGGGTAGGGTTTTTCCCTAAATGAGAGAAGAGGAGAGGATTAGGTAAGGCTAGGATATCTCTAGTTCTGAGGTGGAAATGAATTATGGAGGAGGTGGCTGAGGTGTTCGGGGAAGAGGGGGTGTGTGCAGGGGAAGTAGAAGTGTCTTCATGGAGGGGGACTTTTGCTGTTGTATGTGAAGGGGAAGGTGGGGGGCCCGCGGTTGTGAGGGGAGCAGAATCATTGAACTGTAATGAAAGTAAATGTTCATTTAGAAGAGAGACTGAAGTGGTACTTGGGGAGGTTGGGGCTCGTGGAGGGATGTGATCTTGAACTGGAGCTGTGATGAGATGGGGTGTAGTAGTAGTTGACGTATGAGGTGGATCCATTGGGGCAGCTGGGTGTACTGTAGTAGGTAGTGTAGAAGCCCTTTTTTTTTCCTAAGCCAATTTTTCTTGTGCCATCCATCGTTTGCAAGTGGGATCCTTCGAAAACCCTAAAGTGTAGTTGCAAGCAATATGTCTTATTTCATGGTAGTGGTGACACCGGAAGGGAATTCCTTCGTAATCAAGAATTTGCTTTCTAGTGGTTGAGCCCTGAACTAGATTGATGTGAGCCCGAACCTCTGTCCTCATATCTAGAGAGACCAATATTCGAGCAACCTTTTGAATCCAGGTCTGCTGATAAGAGAGATCGGCCTCCAAGAAGACCCCCAGGGAATTTCCAAGGTCACACAAGGAGGTCGGGTTCCAAAATTCCCAGGGCAAGCCAGGTAGTCGAACCCAAATTGGAAGAGTGTCAAGTTTTTCACTGTCTGCGTCGAAAATCGGTGTCCAAAATTTGAGCATGATGGGAATTGACTCGAAGCTCCAATTATGATTTAGTATTGTGTCCGCATCTTCAGAGTTTTTGAAGAAAAACCCAAACCAACCTTTGGATAGTGCATTGATTTCGGGTTCGCACTTGATAAGGCCCTTCCACTTATTTCTAACCCATGTGTCCAGCTCTTCTCCAGTGGGGTTACGGCCATGAATTTTTCCGATTAGGGTTCGTTCTGCCATGGGTCCTGCTTCTTCAAGCAAGATATTTACACCGCAAATAGTATTCAGTGGGCTTCCTGTTGGAGAAAGACATTTGTTTCTTCAATTTTTGAAGGGAGGGACCCTTTCATTGCTGTCATCCTCCACAAAAACTGCACGGTCTTCTCCACTATTGTTGTCCGATCCTGTTGTGGGTGGGGAGTCATAAATAAGGGATGTTATGAATACCTTGGGGCTATGTAGATCTGCACAGTCTGACGAATTTTTAGAGGGTTTTAGCGATTGGTCGGGAATAGTCCCAAGCCAACCTGCTTCCAGCATTTCCAGATCTGCAATCCATGATTGTTCAAGCGGCAGGAGAGGGGTCTGTAGGAGTGTAGAGCTGCAGTCCGGAAGAAGGAAGCTTGGATCAGATGATGGGTGAAAATTTTCTGAAGAGAAACTGCTAGTGGTGACCATGAAGGGTGTGTATCGGGGCTTGGGATGGCAAGAGTGGGAGAAAGCAGAACCGTAGCAACCATTCTAGCAGGGGAGGGATGGCAGGTTCCAACTGTCAGCGAGGAGGGTTTAACGATAGGATCAAACAAAGAGGCAGTTGGTGGGGAGGTGAAAACGGAGTCGTGATGCCACGGGTCGTCCGTGTAATCCAAGGCATCCTCGAAGTCCATGTGACCAGGGTTAGGGAGCGGGAGTAAAAAGGAAAAGAGTCAAAAGGTAGGAAGGGGAGGTTCGGGGGTTGTAGGAAAAACCCCATGGAGATAACAAAGTAGTGAAAAAAGTCCATCGACCTAAAACCTTCATAGCTATCCTCCGTACCTTCGCTCCATCGTAGCTCTGAAATCCCTGCTTAATAAACATCATATCGATCAAAAGTATTATCATTATACTTAAATGATACTATTATTTATTAAATTTTTATATTACAATTATTAATTTCTGTTTTTTTTCATATCTTAATGTACCAAAATTATATTAATTTTATTTACAAAGTATAATACAATATTATAATTATATAATATTTTTTGCAATGTATTATTATATTATAAGTAATTAAATAATATAATTTCATTAGGGAAAATATAATATAAGAAAAAGATTATCAAATGGCAAAATATTTAACACTACTACATATGGTCAAATTTGCCACAATTGTTCGTTGTAATTGCCACGAATTTTCGTCCCTGTTGCAATGATTGGTGTTTCATTTTTTCGTGGAAACATATTTGTGGATATAGAGATGAAAATTCCCCATCATGGCAATAGAAAAGTTTCTTGCTGGCCACATGTCAAGTACAAAATAGTTCTCATATCTATGGAAGATGAATCCATCCACGAAGTTGCGTCGCTATATCGACGTTTAGCTTCTGCAAGTTCCACGAATGTGCATGGAAACATGTTTGTAGTTCCACGAATCATCATCTCAATTTCCACGCAGAGATCCACAAACTTTCGTGGCAGGTTTAGCACCTGCGTCGAAACAATTTTTCATTTTCCATGAATCCTCATCCCAGTATCCACGAAGCAATTCCCAAACTTTTGCTGTAGGTTCAGCACCTGCGTCGAAACAAGTTTACATTTCCACGAAACATCGTCTCAATATCCACGTATCGATTCCCAAAGTTTCGTGGAAGGTTTAGCACCTGCGTGGAAAGAGTTTCTATGGGATACACTAATGTTCATCGATATATCGACGATACTTGGACGTGGTAAAAAAAAAATTAATGCATCCAAAAATTTGTCACATCTTGTGACACTTGTCAACGAAACAATCAACAATCAATGCTACAAGGAGTATTCCAAACTATAATTTCTCCCCTCACCACTCATTCATGAGGTATTTCAGGCCCAAGAATATCCCAAGTAATGAGAGTTGTGCACAAAAGACCCTTCAAAGTTGCTCCTGGATGTGTTAAGTGGAAGGAAAACCTAAACAAGTGGCTTGATTAATACTATTGGAAAAAACATTATTTGAAAAATAAAGGAAAGACCTATACATCATTTTCGTAAACATGCATAAAGAATCAAATCAAATGTTAATACAAAACTTGAGGAAAAGGCCCATTTATGTGCAAGATTGTGCAATCGTGCTTCTCTAGCAAAACTTTGGCATTTGGATGAAACATCATTGGTTTCAATATTCCTCGTAAATTCTTCTAGAGGTTAAATAAGATTGCACTCCTCTATTTGTATGTACATTTGACTTGATTCCAATTCTGAATAATATCAAGTTGAATGCTTCCAATGATTTCAATAGTTCCTACATATTGAAACCATATCCCAAAAATTCAAAGTCAAACAAAAAGTGCTCATGTGATAATCACAACACTCGTAAGTTAAAAGACATTCCAGAGGAAGGAATTCACTACTAGGATACCTGGACGTGTTAAAAAAAAGAAAAAATTTAATGCATCCAAAAATTTGTCACAACTTGTGACACTTGTCAACGAAATAATCAACAATCAATGCTACAAGGAGTATTCCAAACTATAATTTCTCACCTCATCACTCATTCATGAGGTATTTCAGGTCCAAGAATATCCCAAGTGCTGAGAGTTGTGCACAAAAGACCCTTCAAAGTTGCTTCTGGATGTGTTAAGTGGAAGGAAACCCTAAACAAGTGGCTTGATTAATACTATTGGCAAAAACATTATTTGAAAAATAAAGAAAAGACCTATACATTATTTTTGTAAACATGCATAATGAATCAAATCAAATGTTAATACAAAACTTGAGGAAAAGTCTCATTTATGTGCAAGATTGTGCAATCGTGCTTCTCTAGCAGAACTTTGGCATTTGGATGAAACATCACTGGTTTCAATATTCCTTATAAATTCTTCTAGATGTTAAATAAGATTGCACTCCTCTATATGTATGTACCGTTGCCTTAATTCCAATTCTGAATAATATCAAGTTGAATTCTTCCAATGATTTCAATAGTTCCTACATATTGAAACCATATCCCAGAAATTCAAAGTCAGACAAAAAGTGCTCATGTGATAATCACAACACTCGTAAGTTAAAAGACATTCCAGAGGAAAATTGCAATTTTCAGTATCACATGAGAATTTCTTATATATATCTCCCTCGTAAGTTGGATCCATGTGTTAGGTATTATCAAGGTTTGTTAAGCTTGTGAAGAATTTTCATTGAAATTAATTCATTATTTGGGGTCAAGGGTACAAGCAAAGTATCCATATAAGATATCAAAATGAACAATTTCCAAAGGTGGTGCATTCTCTTTCCTTTTCTCAAAGTTTGAGCAGTGAGAGGATTTCTAAGATATGAATGACAAATAACATTTTATATATACTACCAACGCTATGATAATCTCTTAATAGGAAAATGCTCTAACAAAATTCAAATATTTTAATGAACAATAACATGTACTTGGGTAAACATTTTCTAGTTTGAATTACAACCTACTAATTTTGTTGTTGTGGACAACAAGATCATAAGCAGAGTGAAATGACACTTACTGATGATGACAAGGGCGTTCACTCTCTCATTTTTGCATCTACTTCTACTTCAAGTATAAAGCAGTATCTTTCTCTATCAAGGTTTACCCGCTCTCATTTACTATTATTTTCATTCATATTCTTTTTTTGGGCATTCAAAGTTTCCTTGGCACTCCCACACTTAAACTGTGACTTGTACTCTCGAGTCCCATTGACCTATTTTGGTCATTTATGGACATTAATGAAGTTATCTTACCTTATATAATATTTTAAAAATACATGGCAACACTATAATGTCCTTATATATTTGGTATGATTATTGCATCTACTATGCCATTACCTATTCCAACATATCCTTAGCTTGATAAAAACAATGAGAACTTCTAGTGCATTGAGAAAATGAATTGTGATATGTCTGCAATACCTAACTTTATATGTGAAAGAAAGTAGATAAATATAATACATAGGCTTGAACTAAGCAACACATCAAAAGTCATGGAGTCATCATATGAATCTACAATTGGATCAAGTGTTGGCAATAAGAAAGATGGTGCCTATGCACTCAAGGGGAGCAAAATGTCCTTGTCCTCCACAAAGCTCTCATATTCCCCAGAGAACAAAACCTTGGGAGTAGCCTCTCAATTTGGATTGACTCTAACCTGGCCTTCCCAACATGACAGATCCTGCAACAGCTCTTGAGGTAAAAAATCCAACAATAGTAACTCTGATTAATGTTCTAATTGAGTTGCAGGGTTCTACTTTCAAGGTTGTTTTTGAATGATGCAGAAAGCCCTTCTAGCTCTAGATGTGCTAAGCCATTTGAAATGCAAGTGTTGTAATCATGTTCCTTCAAATATGAGTTAATGTAGTGCCCTATTTTTGTGTTACCTTGTAGACTTGATATATTTGCAACCTATTATTATTTGAGGGCATTAAGTGATGAATGACCTGGTTGTGCGTATGTATTTGTCGTAGACTATGTGGTGTTATTTTGAGGACATTCGAAGATAGATATATGTGTGATATACATGTGTGCTGCTGTTTATTAAATTTCAATGACGAAACTATATTTTTCAGTTAAATATTAAATGTTATGTTATTGATGACGATGGATATGATGTTGTGAATTTAGCAATTTTTGTTCTATATGACTCATGTGTTAAGAATTCATGCATTATGATGCGATAACATAGTTAGTCAAATGTTTACATGTGTTGATTATAATTTCTATGGGGACGTGATATTGTTATGGTTCACATATAAAATGTTTTTGAATGGTTACTTCATACATGGATCATGTACTCTGATGTATTGTTGAGTATGACTTGTAGAGCAGGTAAAAGTGCTAGCCGGCATGTTGTGTCGTTGCCTCGAATGAGCCACAATTGAATACAAGTGTTGGCAACTTGATGTGTATGAAAGCAATTAATGAAATCCAGGTAAAAGGATCTTATGTACATGTGTACATGGACTCGGAATGAGTCATTACATTGATAGGTGATGTCAATTTATAGTTTTTATTACATCTGATTTATGTGAATTTAATGCATAGCATTGATGTGTAGGTATTGACAGTGGTTGCCAATCGACCCACATCAGGAGACGAGGTTGATGATGACACCAGTTAAGTCTAGCCAATGTCAGAGCGATGAGTTGTCATGAGTGAGAGAGGTTCCAACTCATCAAGTGTGTGTTGTCGTGAGGGTAGGCTATTGTACGGTCACTCACAAGGTATGATATATAACTGGGGGGCACGCAATGAGGGCTCAACCTTATTCCTCAGGAACCATTGAACCTTGTCAGGGTAGACGGGTTGAGTTAACGATGTCTCAACCATCGTACTATATTCCCACCTGAGAAATCATCGAAGGACATGTGATAAGCATAAAGCCTTGATGTCTCTAGTAGCAAAGGAAAAGGCAACGATTAAATTAGTAAAGAATAAATGGGATGAAAAATAATAAAATAAAATAAATAAAGATAATGATTAAGCTTAAATTAATTAAATTAACTTAAATTAAATAATAATAATAAATTAATCATAAAATAATAATTAGGATTAAATTC
The DNA here is from genome assembly GCA_027924585.1 of Larix kaempferi. Taxonomy (NCBI): domain Eukaryota; kingdom Viridiplantae; phylum Streptophyta; class Pinopsida; order Pinales; family Pinaceae; genus Larix; species Larix kaempferi. The sequence continues at coordinate 2,775,057 of BSBM01000358.1, read as the reverse complement.
TAATATGATTAACAATTAAAAGAAATACTAATTTGAGAAAAGTAAAACATAATAGAAAGAACAAAAACAAAAAGGAAAAAGGAAAAAGAATAAAAGTTCAAATTACGAATCTTTCCAAAAACAAAAAACAAAGAGGAGAAAGAATAAAAGTTCAAATTAAGAAAAATTTGTGGGAGCTTGGTTCTTTTGCGGAATGGTGGGGAAATTTTGAGAATTTTTCTGAGAAAGGTGTCTGAGAAGGTGTTGTTCACTACAAAGGTTGAAGTGGGATCTTCATGGGCATGATGCCGACTTCATAGTTCATTGACTAGCAGAGAGTCTCAGTAGCCCCGTCGCGCTCGGAGGTCCTGGGAGAAGCAGAGTATCCTCGGGTATGGTTGGGAGGAAACCGGTGGGTCTTGTGAGATTGGCAATCGAGCACTGAGAACGGAAGGGAGCATCCTCAACTTCGGCTGCAATCTATCCCAACTCATAAAATCTCAAATGCACATCAGGTAAATCTATAACTTTTGATCATTTAATAAATTGTTTGAATGGAAAAATAAGTCAATCCAGCAATCGATACAAATTATAGATAATGCTTGCTTGCATAGATTTCAGAGCTAATTTAATTATGATGTTTATGAGGAAATTTCTACTAGCTGTGTGATAATAGGTGTTTTTACTCATGCTATGACAGTCATGCTGGATCTGTAGGACTGTCTAGACTAGGATGTTGTTGCCATTTTTCTGTGACAGCCTCTGCATTTAATTTAACCATACTTCAACATGGTTTCCTGATCCGTCCAGTATAGAGAACTAGTGCGTAGCTCTGCCGCATTAGCAATATATATATATCGTTTCTCAATCTTCTTCCTTCCCATTCTAACAGTTGCAGCCCTACCGAATTCCATAAATTTTTTTAAATTGTTAGAAAATACCCAATAAAGAATAGTGTAGCGCCCAACCTGTTGAAATTAAACTGAGATTCAATCATAAGTATTTTAAAGATAATACGGAGTTACATCCTGTCTAGCTCAGTAATATTTACATTTGTTAATTGCCAAGGAAGAAGAGCGCAGTGCAATCTAGTTAAACACACAGAAATTCATTCATAAATTAATTATTCTGGAATATGTACGATGTAATATAAAATAATTTATATATCTTATTTTATTTCTTCCAAGGAAGAATAGCACAGTGCAATCTAGTTAAACACACAGAAATTCATTCATTATTCTGGAATATGTATGATGTAATATAAAATAATTTATATATATTATTTTATTTCTGCCAAGGAAGAAGAGCGCAGTGCAATCTAGTTAAACACACAGAAATTCATTCATTATTATGGAATATGTATGATGTAATATAAAATAATTTATATATATTATTTTATTTCTGGAACATGGAATAGATTAATCTATTTCTAGGATATAAATTGTATATATATATATAAATACAATCCTCTATACAATCGGAATCTGGCTAACCAAACAAAAATCAGTTCATACATTTTTATAACTTTTGTGTTCGACTTCCGGACACTTGTTTGTTACAGCCTCATGTAATTTTCCTTCGTTCAATTTTTTTTTTTAAATCCTAAATATCATGAAAGGCTTATTAACGTTGTTGTCAAATATTATTAAATATTTAGATGCAATTGTTGCATGTGAGAGGGCGATCTCATAATGTTTGCATAAGGTGAAGTAGTGCGTTCAGAATTTCCTTCAAGAATCAACTCAATCTATTTTATATAATCCCCAAATATTAGGAAAAAACTTAAATCGTGTTGTTTCCCAAAACATATATATATACTCCAGACCTTTTTAATTGCTTTATATAATTGGTTTTTGCAAAAGTAGCTTGATTAAACAATGATGATGTAATTGTATTAATTAGTTAGATAATTTATATAATTGGTTTTTGCAAAAGTAGCTTGATTAAACAATGATGATGCAATCATATTAATTAGTTAGATAATGGATATTGGTTTACACATTTCTGTTTTTGCAAAAAGGAGCTTGATTAAATAATAATGAGGTAAATATATTAATTAGTGAGATAGTGGATATTGGTTTATATATTTTTGCTTTTGCAAAGAGTGGTTTGATTAAATGATAATGATGTATTTATATTAATTGGTTAGACAATGGATATTGCTTTATACATTTATGTTTTTGCAAAAAAGTAATTGATTAAATGGAAATGATGTAATTACATGGCTTAATGTATTAGATAATGGTTTAAATGATATTTGGTAAATCTTATGAATTTTTATTTAATTTAAGTTTTGTTTATAGATATTGCATAACATGTTTCAGATACTAAAGGATGTAATGTTTGGTGAGTCAATTAAATTTTATTAATTTTGTATTTATATATATACATATAAAATTTAGTTGGTATATTAAACTAATAGTGTAATTAATTATATTCTATAAGGACACCATTTATGTGAACACTTGTATTTTTAAGTTGCTTTTAGTAAAGTTATGGTGAGTAATAAGGCAACTATGGTAATTGTTAAGAATGGAATTTTAGTAGTTTAACCAATTTGCTATCATATATGGAAATTGTTAAGCTATTTTGTTTAGTTTAACATATGTATATATATAATTATTTTTAAAATGAATTGTTAGAGAAGGGCATATGATAAATTCTATACATTAATTAAGGAAATCTTGATATGTGGATCGGATTCAATATTTTGTAATGTTGAAGAATATTATTCGATATGTCAATGAATGCCTCATTTCAAAATGGCCTTGTAATAGTCGATGTCATAGGACACCTTGCATAGTGATGGGAAGTGTAGTTAATCCATTGAGTTAAACATAGAGCTGGGGAAAGTGTTTAAAGAAAAAAAATATTTATGTCCCATATTATCATTACATATGGTATCAGAGTGAGGTTTCAATACTCGGACAAGTGTCCACTATGCTTAGCTACTAATATTAATTATGTTTTTTTTTTTTACATGATAAGTGTCGACGCTTATGTAGACATATGTTGAAAGGATGGAATCTGGAAGAAGTGGTGGCAGGAGAGGAAGAAGAGGTCGGACTCGAGGAGTCAGGACGCGTAGTGCACGCACCCCTTCGCCGCCTCCTTCATCATCGCAAGAAAATGAAGAGGCTATGATCCCTGCCAGTGAAGTCATGAAAATGATGCGATCTTTCCAGCGGATGACAGACACTTTGGTCACTCGGTTGGAGCATGTTGGCCAAGGGAGCTCAACTCCAAGGACTGTGGCGCCAACAACTCTACCTGAGACTTCCCAACGAGAACTAGAAAAAGTCAAATTTCCAAAATTTCATGGTGCCTTGGATGGCACAGCGTTAGAGGCATGGCTGGAAAACATCAGCATCTGTTTCGCTCTGCGCACATATTCCTCCAATATGAAAGTGCGTATGGCGATCCTGCAACTGAAGGGAAACGCTCTATTGTGGTGGAACACCATTTTGCCACAGCTGGGATTAGAGCTTGGAGAGATTTCTTGGGAGCTATTTGAGGAACATTTCCGCAAACGGTATATGTCAGAAGAGTTTTTGGAGAGACAGCTGAATGAGTTCAATGGATTGCAATAGGGAAACAGGATAGTACCAGAGTATGAGGCAAAGTTCATGGAACTTCTGCGATATACACCCCACCTGATCACTGAAAAGTTGAGAGTGAACAAGTGTATTTATGGTCTCAACTTTAACATCCACACTAAAGTGCGCATCTTGATGCCGCAAACTTTGCATGAGGCCGTGCAGCGAGCAATCATAGCAGAAGAAGAAGTTACTGGAGGTAGTCAGCAGCAATAGTCCCAACCTGCTAGATAAATTGAACAAAAGTATGGTATACAGTCAAGTTTTAATTTCAGGGCAAGGACAGATCGACGAGATCCTTATCCCAGAGCAAGACAACAACATGGAGGTGTTGGTTCAAGAACTTCTTTTCAGCAACCAGCATCGCAGACTCAACAACATGGGAATAAGCCTAATGCCCAGCGACCACAGAACCATGGGGGTCCTACTCGACCAATGCAACAAAAGTGAACATCAGGAGGGGTTTGTTGGACATGTGGAGGACCACATTTGGAGAGGGATTGTCCACATGGTCAGAAAGGGCCTAATCAAGGTCAGAGGCCAGCAATAGTTGGTGACATGGGTTAGGCACATCGTATTCACGCTGCAGTGAATCATCGAGAGGAAGAGCACCAATCTATAGTATTCGATACCACAGGTATGATTAATGGCCTAAATTTTTCTGTTTTGATTGATCTAGGAGCTACTGAAAGCTTCATTTCACACAAGGCACTAATCCAAAGCAATTCGATGGCAATCAAGCAACAACATTTTGACATAGTTGAAATGGCATCCGGGATAACCGAAGGGGTAGGATCCTTAGTTCCAGATTGTGAGATTGACCTAGGAGTTTGTGTCACCAAGGTTCCCTTGTATGCCATAGCATTGGGATCCTATGACATCATTATCATGATGGATTGGCTGGGAGCCCATTCAGCAGTCTTACACTGCAAGGAGAAGAAGTTAACATTTGTAGATGATTTGGGGCACCCACAAGTGTTGTCAGGCCCTAAGAGGGGAGTATCTTTGAGATTCATCTCTGTGATACAATTGGAGAAGAGTATGCGTAAGGGATGTCAATTGTTTGCTGCAACGACTATAAATGAAAAATATGACATGGAGGATGTGATTCAGCATCCCATCTTATCACAGTTTGCAGATGTGTTTCCGGAAGAACTACCAGGATTACCACCAAGGCGGGAAGTAGAATTCACCATTGATCTCAAACTAGGGACTGAGCCCATAGCTAGAACACGCTACCGTATGACTACACCTGAGTTGCAAGAGCTAGAAATTCGGCTTCAAGAATTGTTGGAACTTGGGTTCATCAGACCAAGTATATCACCCTCGGGAGCACCAGTGATTTTTGTCAAAAAGAAGGATGGATCTTGGAGGCTTTGTGTTGACTATCGACAATTGAACAAGGCTATGATTACAAATCAATACCCTTTGCCGAGAATTGATGATTTGTTTGATCAGATGAAAGGAGCAAGAGTTTTCTCAAAGATAGATTTGAGATCTTGCTATCATTAGTTGAGGATCAGAGAATAAGACATTCCCAAGACGGCGTTTAAGACATCGTATGGCCATTATGAGTTTGTTGTGGTACCTTTTGCACTGTCGAATGCACCTGGTGTTTTCATGATTCTGATGAATGGTGTATTTCGAAAGTATTTGGACAAATTTGTGCAGGTGTTACTAGACGTCATCTTGATTTATTCAAAGAATGCCGAAGAGCATGAAGAGCACTTGAAAATGGTTTCGAGTTGTTTGAGAGAGCATAAGTTGTATGCAAAACTATCCAAATGTTCTTTCTTCCAAATAGAGATACATTACTTGGGACATGTCATTTTCGGAGATGGTATATCCATTGATCCATTTAAGATTGAGGCTATTATCGAATGGCCAGCACCAACAAATGTGCATGAAGTGGAAAGCTTTATGGGACTAGTAGGTTATTACAATAGGTTTGTAGAAGGGTTTTCCAAGATTGCAGGTCCTATTACTGATTTACAGAAGAAGAACAAGAAATTTGTATGGTCTGCACAGTGTGAGCAAGCATTTGTGACGCTCAAGAATCTTTTGACATCAGCTCCAATACTAAAGGTCCCAGACATGGGACAAGATTTCCTAGTTTGCACTGATGCTTCTAAGCAAGGATTGGTGGAGTATTGATGCAGGACAGTAGGCCGATTGCGTATGCTTCTAGGAAGCTAAGACCTCATGAAGAAAATTATGCGACGCATGATTTAGAGCTTGCAACAGTATTTTATGCTTTGAAGCTTTGGAGGCACTACCTAGTTGGAAGGAAGTTTGAATTGAAGACAGATCATCATGGTTTGCATTATATTTTTACTCAGAGTGACCTTAATACGAGGCAGAGGAGATGGTCAGAATTATTGAGTGAGTACAATTTTGACATTTCTTATATTCAGGGAACAATAAATAAGGTAGCAGATGCTTTGAGTCGGCGACCTCGTATCTTCTCTGTATTACTGCTGACAACAAATCTCTGAGAAAAAGTCCTGAAATTGTAGCAAGAAGATAATTGGTACAAGGAAGTCATGGAAGAACTACAGACAGAGACTATGATGGTACCCAAATATGAGGGTTACACATTTGATGTTGATGGATTGTTGAGGTACAATAGGCACATGTATGTACCTAAGAATGAAGAGATTCAAAATTTCATTCTGACTAAGGCTCATCGAGCTGTGTATATGGCACATCCTGGCGTGAAAAAGATGTATCCAGATCAGAGACCTTTGTTCTTCTGGCACGGCATGAAGAAGAATGTTGTGGAATTTGTGGTGCGTTGTCTAGAATGCCAGCTCGTGAAGGCTGAGCATCGCCATCGAGCTGGACTGCTGCAACCCAATGCCATTCCTGAATCTAAGTGGGAGGTGATATCCATGGATTTGATTGTTGGATTACCAATGACCTCCCGGAGACATGATTCTATTTTTGCTGTGGTGGACATATTGACGAAAAGTGCACACTTTATTCCGGTCAAAACTACCTATGAGGCACCATAGGTACCATGAGTCTTTGTGAATGAAGTAGTACGGTTTCATGGAGTACCTCGGAAAATTATTTTCAATAGGGGGTTAGTTTTCACTAGTACGTTTTGGATGAGTTTCCAGGCAGCACTTGGTACTCAACTAAACTTTAGCATAGCATATCACCCCGAGATAGATGGTCAGACAGAGAGGGTCAATCAAGTTTTGGAGGACATGTTACGTATGTATGTGATGGATCAGCAGAGGGGATGGGAGGAGTATCTACTATTGGTAGAGTTTGACTACAACAACAGTTACCTCAGTTCGATACAGATGGCACCTTTCGAGTTTCTGTATGGTAGGCCATGTCAAACACCCTTAAGCTGGGATCGTCTAGAGGACAGAGTCCTGGTGGGTCCAAAGGTGATCAAAGAGATCGAGGAGCAGATGCAAACTATCCGTGCAAGGCTTAAGGAAGCCCAAGATTGACAAAAGAGCTATGCAGATGCACACAGAATTGACAAGAGCTGTGAGGTTGGAGATAGAGTCTTTCTTTGAGTGAGGCCACATAAAAGCACTATAAAATTTGGCAAGGGCCCAAATTGTCTCCACAGTTTGTGGGGCCTTTTCATATCACTGAGAGATTAGGGCCAGTTGCTTATTGCCTTGTATTGCCATCATCTTTGAGTCGGATGCATGATGTGTTTCATGTTTTTGTTTTACACCACTATGTATCTGATCCATCCCATGTTATTGATTGGAGTCATTTGCAGATGTCAGACAAGGAGGACATCATGGCTAAGCAGGTTTGTATTTTGGAGTGACGCACTCGACAGCTTCAGCACCGAGTGGTCGATCTGGTCAAAGTTCAGTGCGATAGCTACAATCCAAGCTCTGCAACCTGGGAGGACGCATCTGATATGCGTAGATAGTTTCCATACTTGTTTTAGAACTTCGGGATGAAGTTTCCTGAAGTGGGAGTGTATGTTGTGCCCCATTTTCTGTTACCTTGCAGACTTGATATATTTGCGACCTATTATTATTTGAGGGCATTCAGTGATGAATGACCCGGTTGTGCGTATTTATTTGTCGTAGACTATGTGGTGTTATTTTGAGGACATTCGATCTTGAATGCTCCAGATAGATATATGTGTGATATACATCTGTGCTATTGTTTATTAAATTTCAATGACGAGAGTATATTTTTCAGTTAAATATTAAATGTTATGTTATTGATGATGATGGATATGATGTTGTGAATTTAGCGATTTTTGTTCTATATGACTCATGTTTTAAGAATTCATGCATTATGACGCGATAACATAGTTAGTCAAATGTTTACATGTGTTGATTATAATCTCTACGGGGAAGTGATATTGTTATGGTTCACATATAAAATGTTTTTGAATCGTTACTTCATACATGGATCATGTACTCTGATGTATTGTTGAGTATTACTTGTAGAGCAGGTACAAGTGCTAGCCGACATGTTGTGTCGTTGCCTCGAATGAGCCACAATTGAATACAGGTGTTGGAAACCTGATGTGTATGAATGCAATTAATGAAATCCGGGTAAAAGGATCTTACGTACATGTGTACATGGACTCAGAATGAGTCATTACATTGATAGGTGACGTCAATTTATAGTTTTTATTACAACTAATTTATGTGAATTTAATGCATAGAATTGATGTGCAGGTATTGGCAGTGGTTTCGAATCGACCCACATCAGGAGACGGGGCTAATGATGACACTAGTTAAGTCTAGCCAATGTCGGCGCGATGAGTTGTCATGAGCGAGAGAGGCTGCAACTCATCAGGTGCATGTTGCCATGAGGGTAGGCCATTGTATGGTCACTCACGAGGTATGATATATAACTGGGGGGCGCGTAACGAGGGATTGACCTTATTCCTCAGGAACCACTGAACCTTGTTAGGGTAGACGGGTTGAGTTAACAATGTCTCAACCGTCGTACTGTATCCCCACCTGAGAGATCATCAAAGGACATGTGATAAGCATAAAGCCTTGATGTCTCTGGTAGCAAAGGAAATGCAACGATTAAATTAATAAAGAATAAATGGGATGAAAAATAATGAAATAAAATAAATAAAGATAATGATTAAGCTTAAATTAATTAACTTAAATTAAATAATAATAATAATAAATGAATCATAAAATAATAATTAGGATTAAATTCTAATATGATCAACAATTAAAAGAAATACTAATTTGAGAAAAGTAAAACATAATAGAAAGAACAAAAACAAAAAGGAAAGAGGAAAAAGAATAAAAGTTCAAATTAGGAATCTTTCCAAAAACAAAAAAGAAAGAGGAAAAAGAATAAAAGTTCAAATTAGGAATCTTTCCAAAAACAAAAAAGAAAGAGGGAAAAAGAATAAAAATTCAAATTAAGAAAAAGAAGAAAAGAAGGAAACATAAAGCAATAGAAAATAAGAAAGAAAGAAAGAAAAAACAGAATGAAAAATAATAAAAAGGTAAGGACACACAATTTGTGGGAGCTTGGTTCTTTTGGGGAATGGTTGAGAAATTTTGAGAATTTTTCTGAGAAAGATGTCTGAGAAGGTATGGATCACTATGAAGGTTGAAGTGGGATCTTCATGGCCATGATGCCGACTTCGTAGTTCATTGGCCAGCAGAGAGTGTCGGCAGCCCCGTCACGCTGGGGGGTCCCAGGAGAAGCCGGTTATTGTTGGGAGGAAACCGGTGGGTCTTGTGAGATTGGCAATCGAGCACTGAGAACGAAAGGGAGCATCCTCAACTTCAGCTGCAATCTATCCCAACTCATCAAATCTCAAGCGCACATCAGGTAATTCTATAGATTTTGATCATTGAATAAATTGTTTGAATGGAAAAATAAGTCAATCCAGCAATCGATACAAATTATAGATAATGCTTGCTTGCATAGATTTCAGAGCTAATTTAATTATGATGTTTATGAGGAAATTTCTACTAGCTGTGTGATAATAGGTGTTTTTACTCATGCTATGACAGTCATGCAGGATCTGTAGGACAGTCTGGACTAGGATGTTGTTTCTATTTTTCTATGATATCCTCTGGATTTAATTTAACCATACTTAATCATGGTTTCCTGATTCGTCCAGTATAGAGAAGTAGTGCGCAGCTCTGCCGCATTAGCAGTTTATTTATATATATATATATATATCGTTTGTCAATCTTCTTCCTTCCCATTCTAACAGTTGTAGCCCTACCGAATTCCATAATTTGTTTTAAATTGTTAGAAAATACCCAATAAAGAATAGTGTAGCACCCAACCTGTTGAAATTAAACTGAGATTCAATCAGAAGTATTTTAAAAATAATACGGAGTTACATCCTGTCTAGGTCAGTAATATTTACATTTGTTAATTGCCAAGGAAGAAGAGCGCAGTGCAATCTAGTTAAACACACAGAAATTCATTCATAAATTAATTATTCTGGAATATGTTTGATGTAATATAAAATAATTTATATATATTATTTTATTTCTGCCAAGGAAGAAGAGCGCAGTGCAATCTAGTTAAACACACAGAAGTTCATTCATTATTCTGGAATATGTATGATGTAATATAAAATAATTTGTATATATTATTTTATTTCTGCCAAGGAAGAAGAGTGCAGTGCAATCTAGTTAAACACACATAAATTCATTCATTATTTTGGAATATGTATGATGTAATATAAAATAATTTATATATATTATTTTATTTCTGCCAAGGAAGAAGAGCGCAGTGCAATCTAGTTAAACACACGGAAAGTCATGTAATATAAAATAATTTATATATATATTATTTTATCTTTGCCAAGGAAGAAGAGCGCAGTGCAATCTAGTTAAACACACAGAAATTCATTCATTATTCTGGAATATGTATGATGTAATATAAAATAATTTAGATATATTATTTTATTTCTGCCAACGAGGAAGAGCGCAGTGCAATCTAGTTAAACACACATAAATTCATTCATTATTCTGGAATATGTATGATGTAATATAAAATAATTTAAATATATTATTTTATTTCTGGAACATGGAATAGATTAATCTATTTCTGGGATATAAATTGTATATATATATAAATACAATCCTCTATACAATCGGAATCTGGCTAACCAAACAAAAATCAGTTCATACATTTTTATAACTTTTGTGTTGGACTTCCGGACACTTGTTTGTTACAGCCTCATGTAATTTTCCTTCATTCAGAAATTTTTTTTTTTTTAAATCCTAAATATTAGGAAAGGCTTATTAATGTTGTTGTCAAATATTATTAAATATTTAGATGCAATTGTTGCATGTGAGAGGGCGATCTCGTACAAGAATCAGCCCAATAAAAATATATATATTTCATAATGTTTGCATAAGGTGAAGTAGTGCGTTCAGAATTTCCTTCAAGAATCAACTCAATCTGTTTTATATAATGCCCAAATATTAGGAAAAAGCTTTAATGAATTTAGGAAAAAGCTTAATTCGTGCTGTTTCCCAAAACATATATATATACTCCAGACCTTTTTAATTGCTTTATATAATTGGTTTTTGCAAAAGTAGCTTGATTAGACAATGATGATGTAATTATATTAATTAGTTAGATAATTTATATAATTGGTTTTTGTAAAAGTAGCTTGATTAAATAATGATGATGCAATCATATTAATTAGTTAGATAATGGATATTGGTTTACACATTTCTGTTTTTCCAAAAAGGAGCTTGATTAAATAATAATGAGGTGAATATATTAATTAGTGAAATAGTGAATATTGGTTTATATATTTCTGTTTTTGCAAAGAGTGACTTGATTAAATGATAATGATGTATTTATATTAATTGGTTAGACAATGGATATTGCTTTATATATTTATTTTTTTGCAAAAAAGTAATTGATTAAATGGAAAGGATGTAATTACATTGTTTAATGTATTAGATAATGGTTTAAGTGATATTTGGTAAATCTTATGAATTTCTATTTAATTTAAGTTTTGTTTATAGATATTGCATAACATGTTTTAGATACTAAAGGAAGTAATGTTTGGTGAGTCAATTAAATTTTATTTAATTTAAATTTAATTACTTTCGTATTTATATATATACATACAAAATTTAGTTGGTATATTAAATTAATAGTGTAATTAATTATATTGTATAAGGACACCATTTATGTGAACACTTGTATTTTTAATTTGCTTTTGGTAAAGTTATGGTGAGTAATAAGGCAACTATGGTAATTGTTAAGAATGGAATTTTAGTAGTTTAACCAATTTGCTTTCGTATATCGAAATTGTTAAGCTATTTTGTTTAGTTTAACATATGTATATATATTATTATTTTTAAAATGAATTGTTAGAGAAGGGCATATGATAAATTCTATACATTAATTAAGGGAATCTTGATATGTGGATCGGATTCAATATTTTGTAATGTTGAAGAATGTTATTCGATATGTCAATGAATGCCTCATTTTGAAATGGCCTTGTAATAGTAGATGTCATAGGACACCCTACATAGTGATGGGAAGCGTAGTTAATCCATTGAGTTAAACATAGAGTTGGGGAAAGTGTTTAAAGAAAAAAAGAATTATGTCCCGTATGGTCGTTACATATGGTATCAGAGCGAGGTTTCAATACTCGGACAAGTGTCCACTATGCTTAGCTAGTAATATTAATTATGTTTTTTTTTTTTTACATGATAAGTGTTGTCACTTATGCAGACATATGTTGACAGGATGGAATCTGGCAGAAGTGGTGGCAGGAGAGGAAGGAGAGGTCAGACTCGAGGAGTCAGGACGCGTAGTGCACGCACCCCTTCGCCGCCTCCTTCATCATCGTGAGAAAATGAAGAGGCTGTGATCCCTGCCAGTGAAGTCATGAACATGATGCGATCTTTCCAATGGATGATAGACACTTTTGTCACCCGGTTGGTGCATGTTGGCCAAGGGAGCTCAACTCCAGGGACTGTGGCGCCAACAACTCTGCCTGAGACTGCCTAACGAGAACTGGAGAAAGTCATATTTCCAGAATTTCATGGTGCCTTGGATGGCACGATGGTAGAGGCATGGCTAGAAAACATTAGCATGTGTTTTGCTCTGCGCACATATTCCTCCAATATGAAAGTGTGTATGGCTATCCTACAATTGAAGGGAAATGCTCTATTGTGGTGGAAGACCATTTTGCCACAGCTGGGATTAGAGCTTGGAGAGATTTCTTGGGAGCTGTTTGAGGAACATTTCCACAAATGGTATATGTCAGAAGAGTTTTTGGAGAGATAATTGAATGAGTTCAATGGATTGCGACAGGGAAACAGGACAGTATCGGAGTATGAGGTGAAGTTCATGGAACTTCTGCAATATGTGCCTCACCTGATCACTGAAAAGTTGATAGTGAACAAGTTTATTTATGGTCTCAACTTTAATATCTGCACTAAAGTGCGCATCTTGATGCCGCAAACTTTGCATGAGGTCGTGCAGCAAGTAATCATAGCGGAAGAAGAAATTATTGGAGGTAGTCAGTAGCGACAGTCAAAACCCGCTGGACAAATTGAACAGAAGTATGGGATACAGTCAAGTTTTAATTTCAGGGCAAGGACAGATCGATGAGATCCTTATCCCAGAGCAGGACAACAACATGGAGTTGTTGGTTCAAGAACTTCTTTTCGGAAACTAGCATCGTAGACTCAACAACATGGGAATAACCTAATGCCCAGCGACCACAGAACCATGGGGGTCATACTCGACCAATTCAACAGAAGCTAGCATCAGGAGGGGTGTGTTGGACATGTGGAGGGCCACATTTGCAGACGGATTGTCCACACGGTTAAAAAGGGCCTAATCAAGGTCAGAGGCCAGCAACAATTGGTGACATGGGTCAGGCACATCGTATTCACGCCGTAGTGAATCATCGACAGGAAGAGCACCAATCTATAGTATTGGATACCACATGTATGATTAATGGCATAAATTTTTATGTTTTGATTGATCTAGGAGCTACTGAAAGCTTCATTTCACACAAGGCACTAATCCGAAGCAATTCGATGGCAATCAAGCAACAACATTTCGACGTACTTGAAATGGCATCCGGGATAACCCAAGGGGTAGGATCCTTAGCTCCAAACTATGAGATTGACCTGGGAGTTTGTGTCACCAAGGTTCCCTTGTATGCCACAACATTGGGATCCTATGACGTCATTATAGGGATGGATTGGCTGGGAGCCCATTCAACAATATTAGACTGCAAGGAGAAGAAGTTAACATTTGTAGATGATTTGGGGGACCCACAAGTGTTGTGAGGCCCTAAGAGGGGAGTATCTTTGAGATTCATCTCTGTGATACAGTTGGAGAAGAGTATGCATAAGGGATGTCAATTGTTTGCTGTAACAAATATAAATGAAAAATATGACATGGAGGATGTGAGTCAGCATCCCATCTTATCACACTTCACAGATGTGTTTCCAGAAGAACTGCCAGGATTACCACCAAGGAGAGAAGTAGAGTTCACCATTGATCTCAAATCGGGGACTGATCCCATAGCTAGAACACCCTACCGTATGACTACACCTAAGTTGGAAGAGCTAGAAATTCAGCTTCAAGAATTGTTGGACCTTGGGTTCATCAGACCAAGTATTATCACCCTGGGGAGCACCAGTGATTTTTGTCAAAAAGAAGGATGGATCTTGGAGGCCTTGTGTCGACTATCGACAATTGAACAAGGCTACAATTAGAAATCAATACCCTTTGCCGAGGATTGATGATTTGTTTGATCAGATGAAAGGAGAAACAGTTTTCTCAAAGATAGATTTGAGATCTTGCTATCATCAGTTGAGGATCAGAGAATAAGACATTCCCAAGACGGCGTTTAAGACATGGTATGGCCATTATGAGTTTGTTGTGGTACCTTTTGGACTGTCGAATGCACCAGGTGTTTTCATGATTCTCATGAATGGTGTATTTCGAAAGTATTTGGACAAATTTGTGCAGGTGTTACTAGATGACATCTTGATTTATTCAAAGAATGCTGAAGAGCATGAAGAGCACTTGAAAATGGTGTTGAGCTGTTTGAGAGAGCATAAGTTGTATGCAAAACTATCCAAATGTTTTTTCTTCGAAATAGAGATACATTACTTGGGACATGTCATTTTTGGAGATGGTATATCCGTTGATCCATCTAAGATTGAGGCTATTATGGAATGGCCAACACCAACAAATGTGCATGAAGTGCAAAGCTTTATGGGACTAGTAGGTTATTACAGAAGGTTTGTAGAAGGGTTTTCCAAGATTGTAGGTCCTATTACTGATTTACAGAAGAAGAACAAGAAATTTGTATGGTCTGCACAGTGTGAGCAAGCATTTGTGACGCTCAAGAATCTTTTGACATCAGCTCCAATACTAAACGTCCCAGACATGGGACAATATTTCCTAGTTTGCACTGATGCTTCTAAGGAAGGATTGGTGGAGTATTGATGCAGGACGGTAGGCCGATTGCGTATTCTTCTAGGAAGCTAAGACCTCATGAAGAGAATTATGCGACGCATTATTTAGAGCTTGCAGCAGTATTTTATGCTTTGAAGCTTTGGAGGCACTACCTAGTTGGAAGGAAGTTTGAATTGAAGACAGATCATCATGGTTTGTAGTATATTTTTACTCAGAGTGACCTCAATGCGAGGAAGAGGAGATGGTCAGAATCATTGAGTGAGTACGATTTTGACATTTCTTATATTCAGGGAACAATGAATAAGGTAGCAGATGCTTTAAATCGGCGACCTCGTATCTTCTATGTATTATTGCTGACAACAAATCTACGAGAAAAAGTCCTGAAATTGCAACAAGAAGATAGTTGGTACAAGGAAGTTAAGGAAGAACTACAGATAGAGACTATGATGGTACCCAAATATGAGGGTTACACATTTGATGATGATGGATTATTGAGGTACAATAGGCGCATGTATGTACCTAAGAATGAAGAGATTCAAAATTTCATTATGACTGCGGCTCATCGAGTTGTGTATATGGCACATCCTGGAGTGAAAAAGATGTATGCAGATCTGAGACCTTTGTTCTTCGGGCACGGCATGAAGAAGAGTGTTGTGGAATTTGTGGCGCGTTGTCTAGAATGCCAGCTGGTGAAGGCTGAGCATCGCCATCCAGCTAGACTGTTGCAACCACATGCCATTCCTAAATCTAAGTGGGAGGTGATATCCATGGATTTCAATGGTCGATTGCCAATGACCTCTTGGAGACATGATTCTATTTTTGTTGTGGTGGACATATTGATGAAAAGTGCACACTTTATTCTGGTCAAAACTACCTATGAGGCACCAGAGGTAGCACATGTCTTTGTGAATGAAGTAGTGCGGTTGCATGGAGTACCTCGGAAAATTATTTCCGATAGGGGGTTAGTTTTCACTAGTAGGTTTTGGATGAGTTTCCAGGCAGCACTAGGTACTCAACTAAACTTTAGCATAGCATATCACCCTGAGACAGATGGTTAGACCGAGAGGGTCAATCAAGTTTTGGAGGACATGTTACGTATGTATGTGATGGATCAGCAAAAGAGATGCGAGGAGTATCTACCGTTGGTAGAGTTTGGCTACAACAACAGTTACCACAGTTCGATATAGATGGCACCTTTTGAGTTTCTGTATGGTAGGCCATGTCAGACACCCTCAAGCTGGGATCATCTAGAGGACAGAGTCCTGGTGGGTCCAGAGGTGATCCAAGAGATGGAGGAGCAGATGCAAACGGTCCGTGGAAGGCTTAAGGAAGCCCAAGATTGACAAAAGTGCTATGTGGATGCACACAGAATTGAAAAGAGCTATGAGGTTGGAGATAGAGTCTTTCTTCGAGTGAGGCCACATAAAAGTTCTATAAAATTTGGCAAGGGGGCCAAATTGTCTCCACAGTTTGTGGGGCCTTTTCAGATCACTGAGAGATTAGGGTTAGTTTCTTATCGCCTTGCATTTCCATCATCTTTGAGTCAGATGCATGATGTGTTTCATGTTTCTGTTTTACACCACTATGTATCTAATCCATCCCATGTTATTGATTGGAGTCATTTGCAGATGTCAGATGAGGGGGCCATCATGGCTGAGCAGGTTTGTATTTTGGAACGATGCACTCGATAGCTTCGGCACTGGGTGGTCGATCTAGTCAAAGTTTAGTGGGATAGCTACAGTCCCAGCTCTGTGACCTGGGAGGATGCATCTGATATGCGTAGATAGTTTCCATACTTGTTTTAGAACTTTGGGATGAAGTTTCCTGAAGTGGGAGTGTATGTAGTGCCGTATTTTTGTGTTACCTTGCAGACTTGATATATTTGTGACCTATTATTATTTGAGGGCATTCAGTGATGAATGACCCGGTTGTGCATATGTATTTTTCGTAGACTATGTGGTGTTATTTTGAGGACATTCGGTTTTGAGTGCTTCAGATAGATATATGTGTTAAATACATGTGTGCTGTTGTTTATTAAATTTCAGTGACGAGACTATATTTTTCAGTTAAATATTAAATGTTATGTTATTGATGATGATGGATATGATGTTGTGAATTTAGCGATTTTTGTTCTATATGACTCATGTGTTAAGAATTCATGCATTATGATGCGATAACATAGTTAGTCAAATGTTTACATGTGCTGATTATAATTTCTATGGGGAAGTGATATTGTTATGGTTCACATATAAAATGTTTTGAATGGTTACTTCATACATGGATCATGTACTCTGATGTATTGTTGAGTATGACTTGTAGAGTAGGTACAAGTGCTAGCCGGCATGTTGTGTCATTTCCTCGAATGAGCCACAATTGAATACAGGTGTTGGCAACCTGATGTGTATGAATGCAATTAATGAAATCCAGGTAAAAGGATCTTACATACATGTGTACATGGACTCGGAATGAGTCATTACATTGATAGGTGATGTCAATTTATAGTTTTATTACATCCGATTTATGTGAATTTAATGCATAGAATTGATGTGCAGGTATTGGTAGTGGTTTCCAATCGACCCACATCAGGAGACGGGGCTGATGATGACACCAGTTAAGTCTAGCCAATGTCGGCGCGATGAGTTGTCATGAGCGAGAGAGGCTCCAACTCATCAGGTGCGTGTTGCCGTGAGTGTAGGCCATTGTATGGTCACTCATGAGGTATGATATATAACTTGGGGGCACACAATGAGGGCTCGACCTTATTCCTTAGGAACCTCTGAACCTTGTCAGGGTAGACGGGTTGAGTTAACAATGTCTCAACCATCGTACTGAATCCCCACCTGAGAAATCATCGAAGGACATGTGATAAGCGTAAAGCTTTGATGTCTCTAGTAGCAAAGGAAATGCAACGATTAAATTAATAAAGAATAAATGGGATGAAAAATAATAAAATAAAATAAATAAAGATAATGATTAAGCGTAAATTAATTAACTTAACTTAAATTAAATAATAATAATAAAAAATGAATCATAAAATAATACTTACGATTAAATTCTAATATGATCAACAATTAAAAGAAATACTAATTTGAGAAAAGTAAAACATAGTAGAAAGAACAAAAACAAAAAGGAAAGAGGAAAAAGAATAAAAGTTCAAATTAAGAAAAAGAAGAAAAGGACACATAAAGCAATAAAAATAAGAAAGAAAGAAAGAAAAAGTAGAATGAAAAATAATAAAAAGGGAAGGACACACAATTTGTGGGAGCTTGGTTCTTTTGGGGAATAGTGGAGAAGGTGTTGTTCACTACCAAGGTTGAAGTGGGATCTTCATGGGCATGATGCCGACTTCGTATTTCATTGGCTAGCAGAGAGTGTCGGCAGCTCGGTCGTGCTCGAAGGTCCTAGGAGAAGTAGAATATCCTCTGGTATTGTTGGGAGGAAACCTGTGGGTCTCGTGAGATTGGCAATCAAGCACTGAGAACGGAAGGGAGTATCCTCAACTTCGACTGCAATCTATCCCAACTCGTCAAATCTCAAGCACACATCAGGTAATTCTATAGCTTTTGATCATTGAATAAATTGTTTGAATGGAAAAATAAGTCAATCCAGCAATCGATACAAATTATAGATAATGCTTGCTTGCATAGATTTCAGAGCTAATTTAATTATGATGTTTGTGAGGAAATTTCTACTAGCTGTGTGATAATAGGTGTTTTTAGTCATGTTATGACAATCATGCTGGATCTGTAGGACAGTCTGGACTAGGATGTTGTTGCCATTTTTCTATGATACTCTCTGCATTTAATTTAACCATACTTCATCATGGTTTCCTGATCCGTCTAGTGCGCAGCTTTGTCCCATTAACAATTTATATATATATATATATATATATATATATCTCGTTTCTCAATCTTCTTCCTTCTCATTCTAACAGTTGCAGCCTTACCAAATTCCATAAATTTTTTATGTTAGAAAATACCCAATAAAGAATATTGTAGCGCCCAACCTGTTGAAATTAAACTGAGATTCAATCAGAAGTATTTTAAAGATAATACGGAGTTACATCCTGTCTAGCTCAGTAATATTTACATTTGTTAATTGCCAAGGAAGAAGAGCGCAGTGCAATCTAGTTAAACACACAGAAATTCATTCATAAATTAATTTTTCTGGAATATGTATGATGTAATATAAAATAATTTATATATATTATTTTATTTCTGGAACATGGAAGAGATTAATCTATTTCCGGGATATAAATTAATTATATATATATATATATATATATATATATATTCAATCGGAATCTTGCTAACCAAACAAAATTCAGTCCATACATTTTTATAACTTTTGTGTTGGACTTCCGGACACTTGTTTGTTACAGCCTCATGTAATTTTCCTTCGTTCAAAATTGCTTTTAAAAAAAAAAATCCTAAATATCCGAAAAGGCTTATTAATGTTGTTGTCAAATATTATTAAATATTTAGATGCAATTGTTGCATGTGAGAGGGCGATCTCGTACAAGAATTAGCCCAATAAAAATATATATATTTCACAATGTTTGCATAACGTGAAGTAGTGCGTTCAGAATTTCCTTCAAGAATTAACTAAATCTGTTTTATATAATCCCCAAATATTAGGAAAAAGCTTTAATGAATTTAGGAAAAAGCTTAATTCGTGCTGTTTCCCAAAACATATATATATACTCCAGACCTTTTTAATTGCTTTATATAATTGGTTTTTGCAAAAGTAGCCTGATTAAACAATGATGATGTAATTATATTAATTAGTTAGATAATTTATATAATTGGTTTTTGCAAAAGTAGCTTGATTAAACAATGATGATGCAATCATATTAATTAGTTAGATAATGGATATTGGTTTACACATTTCTGTTTTTGCAAAAAGGAGCTTGATTAAATAATAATGAGGTAAATATATTAATTAGTGAGATAGTGGATATTGGTTTATATATTTATGTTTTTGTAAAGAGTGGCTTGATTAAATGATAATGATGTATTTATATTAATTGGTTAGACAATGGATATTGCTTTATACATTTATGTTTTTGCAAAAAAGAAATTGATTAAATGGAAATGATGTAATTACATGGTTTAATGTATTAGATAATGGTTTAATTGATATTTGGCAAATGTTATGAATTTCTATTTAATTTAAGTTTTGTTTATAGATGTTGCATAACATGTTTTAGATACTAAAGGAAGTAATGTTTGGTGAGTCAATTAAATTTTATTTAATTACTTTCGTATTTATATATATACATACAAAATTTAGTTGGTATATTAAACTAATAGTGTAATTAATTATATTGTATAAGGACACCATTTATGTGAACACTTGTATTTTTAAGTTGCTTTTAGTAAAGTTATGGTGAGTAATAAGGCAACTATGGTAATTGTTAAGAATGGAATTTTAGTAGTTTAACCAATTTGCTTTCATATATCAAAATTGTTAAGCTATTTTGTTTACTTTAACATATGTATATATATAATTATTTTTAAAATGAATTGTTAGAGAAGGGCATATGATAAATTCTATACATTAGTTAAGGGAATCTTGAATATTTTGTAATGTTGAAGAATATTATTCGATATGTCAATGAATGCCTCATTTTGAAATGGCCTTGTAATAGTAGATGTCATAGGACACCCTGCATAGTGATGGGAAGCGTAGTTAATCCATTGAGTTAAACATAGAGCTAGGGAAAGTGTTTAAAGAAAAACAAGAATAGTTAAACATAGAGCTGGGTAAAGTGTTTAAAGAAAAAAAAGAATTATGTCTCGTATGGTCATTATAGTTAAGGCAAGTGGAAAGCTCTTTCATTCATAATCAACACTAAAATCTGGCAATTTTTTAGCAAGATAAATGGAAGAAACCCCAGAATTTATTATAAGGTCAAGAAATGTTTTGGAATCCTTGTAAGATCACAAGGAAAATGCATTGATCCACAGATTTATTGGCATATTTCCCTGAGCAGATTATCTAGTGCCTTGGATACAAGAAAATTGGACCCCAACTTGTCCCTGTTAGTTTTTGTTCTAGGGGGTTTTCATCATCTACTTCAAAAATATGAAAGACAGAAAACACATCTTAAAGGATGTACTGGGTTCCCTGTTTTTGGGGCAGGTCTTGCAAATTTTTTAAACCTTTGGTTTCTGGACTTTGACCCTACAAATATGCCTATCCCCCACATTGGCAACATAAAGAACTTCGCCACAAACCTCCCCTAATAAACAGCAAGACCCAACTGTTGCAAGCTGTGGCTTTATAGGAGATGACTTTGTAACAAGAGACAAGCTGTGCAGATCCTTGTGCATATAAGAGAGTGTTTGCTTTTTTTCTTCACATAGAGAGTGTTTCCTTGTGTCCTTTGAATAATCATAAGGCTTAAACAACATTTTGCAATGTATGATAAATTCAAAACTGCCATATCAACAGATTATAATATTGAGTTACACTGTCAAGGAAACTAATATTCAGTAACATGTAATAAAATAAACATATATATCATATAACAAAAAGAGAGATAGTGTTGAAGATACCAACCTGGGTGTGAAACCATTCTTGAAAATATGCTCAGAAATGTTACTTTCAGAAAAGACTATTTGTGCCTCGGAGAGGCCAGTCTTCTCTAGGAACTAGTTGAACCTACAAGAGGGTGTGTACAAACCAGAGAGAGAGAAATGATCGGTGTTGATTAGGTCAATGATAGTCAAGCACACTACATAACTCAAAAGAAATAAAGTCACAAAAATTATAAACTTCAACCAAGTCCCAGCAGAAAAGAAGTTATTATCAGCACACCACAACTGATCACAGGTGATCAAAGTCAAGTACTCTATAAGACCAAAAATTCAACAAGGTTGTATAAAATAAATGAAGGAGGTTAAATGACCGCATTAACCACAAGTCAAAGACAAGGTACCAGAAGTCCAATAATAACTCAATCAAGGTGGGGAACGTACAACAAGTATTTAATAACTCAATCAGTAACATGTAATAAAATAAACATTTTGATCATATAACAATAAGAGAGGTATACTTGAAGATCTCCACGTCAACATTAAACCAAAAATCAAATCTGAAGTCTGGGTACAAATATAAACAATGGTCATAAAATAAGAAAATATAAACAATGGTCATAGCAATATAAGTGTGGGTAGTAGAAGACCAATGACCCTTAGAACCAAGGGTATGCTCCAAATGTGGCCAAACAACCATAGTACTCTATAAGAGCAAAACTTCAACAAGGTGGTTTTAAAAAAGTTACTCAAGGAGGGTAAATGACCCCGTTAAACAGAAGTGAAAGATAAGGTACCACAAGACCAATCATAGCTTAATCAAGGTGGGGAAGGTACAACCAGTCATATCTCTCTCAAATGTACAACCATTCTATATAAACTGAAAGTTCATCATCACAGTATAAGGAAGGGTGGTGGGATGCCAAATAAAAATATCCCTCATTTCTCTCAACAGTAAAATATTTTACAACATAATTTTGTTCTCTATCAATTTCAGCACTCCTCTTTGGTCCCTGTGCTGAAGTTTGTCCTCGAGATGTAATGGGAAGTAATCTTATAACATAGTTTTCATCTCTTTCACTAACAGTTGATTAAATAAACATATTGATCATATAACAATAAGAGAGGTATAGTTGAAGATATCCACATCAACATTTAACCAAAAATCAAATCTGAAGTGTGGTACTATTTCTTAATAGTGCTAAAGCAACAGTAAAATATTTTACAACATAATTTTGTTCTCTATCAACTTCAGCACTCCTCTGTGGCCCCTGTGCTGAAGTTGGTCCTCAATATGTAATGGGCAGTAATCTTATAACATAATTTTCATCTTTTTCACTAACAGTTGTGTCACCTACCCAATTTCTAAAATTATTATTTTATTGGCAAAATACTTTATGTTAAATTTTAATTGCAAAGTTTTGTAATTATGACCAAGTTTGGTCAAGGATGAATGTAATTACTGAATTATTATTATTTAATAAATTAAAGTAGGAGACAAACACCCAAGGGAACTATTAAATGAGTGTCAGTAACCCACTAGGGGGAATGGAAGCTGTTAGAAGGTATGGGACAGATGGCAGTAATTGCACTTCACCACTAGCTGTTGGTTATGGGACAACTACCCTACAAATGTGGCATTATACCCCAGGTGGAGGGAGTGAGCAGGAAGCTCATTTAATGACCAGTTAACAACTGAAAGGCCTAGGAAGCCTACATAAGGCAAATTCAAATTGAGCAGGCAACTCTTACACAATATTTTCGGCAGAAATATTCTTCATGTGCATCAGGTGATGATTGAGAGATTCGAATAGGGAGGCTATATGAGTTCATATGAGTTCATTGTAAGTCTGCAAATTATTCTAAAAAGGAGAACCAGAGGTGCTGGTGTAGGTCCCTTTGACTACTAAGTCTTTAAGACTGGATAGCTATTACTACTGCAAGATTGAGATCCTAAGCTTCTAAGTTTCTTCCTCCTGGTGGTTCAGTGAACATGATCGAGGGTCCTAAGGCAAGTAACTTGGCTATCTTCAAGAATTGGTTGGGTGGAATAGACTCCTTGGGCTATTTGTTTCTCTACAGTTAACTAGGTTTTACTATTCCTATTTTTGTTTACAGTTCAATGTTCTGTCTAGTAGGATTTATCAAACTCTATTTTATAAAAGAAATTATTTTATTTCTGATTTATGTTCCATAACTGCATGATGAAGTCTTTGAATTATTGATTCGAAACCATCTCTATATTTTTCCACACGCTGTTACTTGCATCGTACTCTAGTATAGAGAAGCAAATTAAATAATAGATGAGAGATAGGAAAATTGCCATTTGATTGGATAAATAATTACAGTAAGTGATTTGTTTACCATTCTATCCTATATCTAAACAGAGTAAGAATTTACTATATAAGCATACACAGTGATATAGGATTCCTATGTTATTTCATGAAAGAAAAACATAGTCTAATTTTTAATCTTATATTTCCTCTTATCTCCATACATCTAAGATAGCAAACAAATGCTAATTAAAATCATACTTATCATGTTGTCCAAGTAATAGTATTCCCAAGGTACTTTTCACAGCTGCAAGAATTAATGAACTTATAGTTTTCTAAACTTCATACATACTTAAATTCTGCATGAGTTTCCTGTTTGATTTCATATATCAATTGTTTATTGTAATAGTCTCAGAAACTAATACATTACAAACCCTAACTCTGTTTTTAAACATCATATTTTCTTTCTATCTAGATTTTATTTTAACATCTGTAAAAATAAACATATTCCTTTTTTAAAGTTATTATAAGCATTCTAACCAACCCTGCTGAGACTCATTTCAACATAGAATGAAAACTTGCGATTTAAAAACTTCAGATACTGTAAGAATAGATGAGTAATTGGCTTTCGACCCTTCTTCAACATTACACAGACACTTGTTCAAACCCTAATTTAAAACGAAGGTCAAACATTCTGGTTATCTTACTTGTCAAATTTAAACCTATGCTAAAAACTTATGAATGCATCTTTTAACAGACTAAGCATCGAAATCAATAGCCATAATAAAAACAATACTTTTTATATAAGACAACACTGCATTCGTATTAACCAGAATTATGTTTATTTCCAAGTTTAATGACTTTCAAACAATTAACACAAAACTTGCACACTGTATGATGGCAAAGTGGTCATTGCTTAACACAAACATTTTCCTTGCAACCTTTATTAAACAAAAATTTTCATCACAAAATGAGCCATTGTTTACAAAAGAAAGAAAGCTCTCGGCTCTTTGGTTTTCATGTCCAAACAATGGTGGAAGTTCAATAGAGATTACGTTGAAACCCTTTTCAAGAGTCCAAAAATATAGGGTCTAACCCTTAACAAAACAACGGTGTAAAAACCAGTTCGAGATTATTGCCAACACTACAGCAAAACATTTTAGAGCAATAGCTAAAATACTGAGGGTTATCCTCTTACTCTTTGTTAAACATAAAATCTAAACACAACCATTACTTCAACGAAAGTCTTGTACCCCAACTTCGTCATACAGTTTTTCTTTTGCTAAACCATGCCAAAGGCCCTATGAGGCTTCAGGAACCACCGAGGCTTACCAGGAGGGTGTTGCAGCATCCCCATGCCGAATGCTTGTTCATGGAAAACCCTCCATTGAGGTATCACCTGCCAGTTATATTTTCAATGGGTTAAAACAAAGAAAATTCAAGTATCATTTTAACTTTAAAACACTACTGCTTTTGTCATCGAAAAAAAAAACTTACCCTAACAACGAAACTCCTGAGGTTCGACACTTCACACCAGCAAGAAGACGAGCCTTACCACTTGCAGCATTTACGAGTTCGAACTCAAGTACAAGTTTTATAACAAGACCAATCGAATTCTAGTTCCAAATCACACTCCATCAACTGAAAAAAGAAACTCCCCACTCTTACAGTGGTTGAGTCGTGGCTCCTCATCACCAGGATCACAAGCCTGTAATATTTAAGAACTTCACTCATAGGTCTGAGGTTCGAAACCTCCCAACAGCAAAAACTTCAAACCCTACATCGTAGCAACACTGTCGGCCCTTGCTACCTTACCACTAATGTAAAAATGAATGACAGGGAAAACAATTTTGATTACTTACCCATGCAAAAATAGGGTTTCTTTGTCAACCCTAGATCTTATGAAGATCAATAGTGGAAGAGTTTCCAATCGGTACTTTGAATTTCGAGGAATAATGGCAATCAATACCACATTGATTGTTAATCTACCAAGTCCCCAACTCAACTAATATGAGTCGTATCAAGACACAACTTAGCATCGTATGTTAACTTTGTTACATAGAGAACATCCACATAAGAATCCACTTCGTACAACTGATAGGCTATGGTATTACTATCAAAATTTGACACTTTCTATCATGTGAAAACCGTTACATGGTTATCCAACACGATAATCCACCAAAGAATTAGATAGAAGCATAAATGACCTAGTCTCGATACTTTAAACCTACCAGCTTTTGTTTGTAATGAATCTAATTCCTGTACCATCCATTATCAATACATTAGCATATGTATTTTTGCATAGTGTAAACATTGCATCGTTAATATGTATAATCGCTACCATATAAGCATTGTATTTTAATGTCTTTACATTTAAATATTTCATAACATTGTAATGTATGGAATTCAAGTTTATAGTTTTCAATTCTTTTCACTTTAGGTATTATAATAATAGTAACACATCATTGATGTATGATATAAGTATTGCAAAGGAACTTTAGGTTATGCAAATTTCTAACCATAGCATATGCATAGTTAAGTAGGACAAGGTTTCCATATTTTTGCATGCATTAGTCATGTATTGCAACATCATTGATAAAAATTAGACTTAGCTATAGTCTAAATCTTTTGACACACTTATTAATACTAGTTCAACTTAAAACAGCATAAGCTCTACATTTGTAAGCTATAAATTGACATTAATAATATTGTATTGATTTTTCAGAAGATATTTATTGTAATGTAAAAGATGATATGATTCTTTTAAACACTGCAAAGTTTTTAAACTAGCATGTAAACCAAATTTGGAACCAAAATATCCATACCTCAAGTATTTGTATTTGCAAGGAAGTACTTAGTAAATTTCATTCTTATATTGACGATAAACTGAAATACACTTTTACTCTTATCTCATGTTTGTCGTAGAAGTCTCTTACCTGTGTTCTGCACATGGA
The DNA here is from genome assembly GCA_027924585.1 of Larix kaempferi. Classification (NCBI taxonomy): domain Eukaryota; kingdom Viridiplantae; phylum Streptophyta; class Pinopsida; order Pinales; family Pinaceae; genus Larix; species Larix kaempferi. The sequence goes on along the minus strand of BSBM01000358.1, from coordinate 2,748,304 downwards.
AACGGGATTCAATGCCTTATCTAAACATAGCTAAGTAAACCTCAGGGTACCTCATAGGATCCCTTCATAACCATAAAAAAAAAACTGTCAGTAACTTGTCAAAAAACCTAATTGCATCATTTTCTATCTTTTCAATTATCTTAAGCAAACTAATGTTGAAAACAGGTTTAAAGAAGTGTCTAGTATAGATGGTGTTAAACTGTTTTAGTATTAGTAATTATTTTGTTTTTTGTATTAATGATTTCATTAATCAATACTGTCTTGACAAGCATTTATTTTTCCACATTCGAAATTTAAACAATTAATGCTAATTTAAAAATTTTAAATTTTTATGAAATTACCGGGATGTTACAAGTTGATAAAATAAAAATATTGAACATATAACAATAAGAGAGGTATAGTTGAAGATCTCCACATCAACATTTAACCAAAAATCAGATCTGAAGTGTGGTACGATTTCTTAATAGTGCTAAAGCAACAGTAAAATATTTTACAACATAGATTTGATCTCTATCAACTTCAGCACTCCTTTGTGCTCCCTGTGTTGAAGTTGGTACTCAAGATGTAATGGGTAGTAATCTTATAACATAATTTTCATCTCTTTCACTAATAGTTCATAAAATAAACATATTTATCATATAACAATAAGAGATGTATAGTTGAAGATCTCCACGTCAACATTTAATCAAAAATCAGATCTGAAGTGTGGTACTATTTCTGAATAGTGCTAAAGCAATAGTAAAATATTTTACAACATAAATTTGATCTCTATCAACTTCAGCACTCCTCTGTGGTCCCTTTGCTGAAGTTGATCCTCGAGATGTAATGGGTAGTAATCTTATAACATAATTTTGATCTCTTTCACTAAGAGTTGATAAAATAAACATATTGAACATATAACAATAAGAGAGGTATAGTTTAATATCTCCACGTCAACATTTAACCAAAAATCAGATCTGAAGTGTGGTACTATTTCTGAATAGCACTAAAGAATTAGTAAAATATTTTACAACATAAATTTGATCTCTATCAACTTCAGCACTCCTCTGTGGTCCCTGTGCGAAAGTTGGTCCTCGAGATGTATTGGGTAGTAATATTATAACAAAATTTTGACCTCTTTCACTAACAATTGATAAAATAAACATATTGATCATATAACAATAAGAGAGGTATAGTTGAAGATCTCCACGTCAACATTTAACCAAAAATTAGATCTGAAGTGTGGTACTATTTCTGAATAGCACTAAAGAAACAGTAAAATATTTTACAACATAAATTTTATCTCTATCAACTTCAACACTCCTCTATGGTCCCTATGCTGAAGTTGGTCCTCGAGATGTAATGGATAGTAATAAAATTATAAATAGTGATGATCATCGAAGTCATGATGAACATATCTAATATATCTAATATAAATATAATCAAATTTTCAGACTAATATATCTACATGCAGCACATACAAGAGTGATGATATCTGAGAAAACACAAAATTTGAATATTAAAATACACACTAATTATAAACAAGCATACAATGACTTGTGATGACATTTAAATTTAAAATTCTAATTCTAAGAAAATAAAAGATATAAATGGTAAAATCCCTAAGAGCATCACATAACAGATAAGTACCTCATAACTATAGCAAATAAAAGTTATCTATGTTACATACTGACAATGTTTCATACTAACAACATCGATATCCATCAAAATAGAAGTCATGAATTTAAGTTGCATCTACATTTTTGTTGATTTATGTTTTTTTGCATTGAAAAAACTTGCGAGTACGGTATCACAATCATCAATTGGTGCAGTATTTACTGTGATATCTCCTATTATTGTTTGTTTTTCCATGCCATCATTTATTCCACTTCTTGAACGTTGCTGAGTAGGGCGTGGAGGCAGTTCTGAAGGGGTGTGAATTGCAACAATGGAAATGAGCATATATATATATGGCGTTGAATTATTATTGAAATAAATATTTCATTATTTTGATTAAAATTACAATTTTTCTCTTTACCAGTCTCTGTAGATGTGACAACTGGGGTGTTAATTGGAGGTCTAGTTGCTTCCTCTTGTAGTTCATGCTCATGAACTTCATGGCCTTTTATTGAAAGAAGAAAATTTATAAGTATACATCAGGGAATATATATATCTAATCACAGTAGATATTTCTATTTCCAAAGCATACATACCAGAATGGACACTATGTTCCACACTATCATGGGACATGTTCACCCCAACATCAACTTGTACTTGATGAGTACTACTAGATTCACTGTTGCGGTTGCATTGTTGCTTAAAAAAAAACATAAATTTTTAGTTATGGGTGATATAATCAGAATGACTGAATAAACTTTAATAGTATACTACAATTGGTGATATACTTGCATTTGGGTCATTGGGAAGATTGGAGTCTACCCCAAGCTTTTTCGATGTTCAACCACACTTTTAAAACCAAACTTGAAACCAAGCTTTTGGTATTCCTCGGTGGCAGCAGCTTGGAACGTATTTCCCTGCAATGCATGATAACACATTTTAAAATTTCCAGTATCAAAATCAGATATTTGTTTGGTACTATTAAATAAATATTCCCAACAATTAATCATTTAATACTTACGATTCTTGCTCTTAGTTTTCTATAGCCACCCTGGCCCAGTCTATGTTTCCCGTGCTTTTTCATTCTATCCTTGGTTGCTTTGGATGTGTCAGGTAGCCTATATATGAACATTTTGAAAAACCTTAGATATCAAAAATCTTACTTAAAACAAAAAATAAAAAAATAATTGAGCTTATTTTAGTAAATAGATGATATATGTTGTACCTTGCTTTACCAGGCCGTGGTTGTCTTCCTTGTTTTTTTAGCAATTTCTCCTTTGCATCATCTATGAGTTCCTTCCACTCCTTCTCTGAAACCATGGGAGGGCACTCATGCTTGAGGTCAGCTTGCAATCTTTCCCTATATTGGGCCCTAGTATATTTCAAATTCTCACCGGCTAACCTTGCAACAACTTTCCTGTTGAAAGTATTGCCGAACAAGTTGACCATGTGGTCCATCAATTCATCTCTCTTATTGTTGTCTTGGCCATTCCACCGTGTGTGAATGGTGGGGCCAAACAACTCCAAGGCTTTGTCATTCAAATGCCTGTAGAAGACATTGTTTCTTGCAAAAATATGTCATCCATTCATTTATAATAATTTCAACGTATGTCTATTTCAATTTCATGATTAAAATCAATAACTTAATTAATAAATACCTGCAATCTTCTGAACCTTGATAGGAACACAAGAGTCATCCACCCAAAAGGTGAGATCTAGTGATCCGGTGCTTTTAACTTGTGCTGCTCCAGGAAAAGTTTCCTGGTCGTCTATAGTACATTCATCTCGAGAGTCATGTGGAGTCTTAGGCTACGTCTCATCATGCTCTGGCATGGCATCATGCTCCGGCATGGCATCATGCCCCCTCTCATCAGTCCCCGCGTCATTAATGGATTTGAGGCCAACCGCAGGAGTGGAAAAAAGCATCATTGGTACATTGCTTCTTTTTTGTTGCATTGGACCATCACTGCTACCTATACCTGTCTCAACAGGTTCTGATCTAGTCACGGGTTTTAAAAATTCCTGCAAAGAATAAACTTTACTTTATCAGATCACTTGGAAAAGTAAAAAACATAATATCAAATATGACATCATGTCATAGCTTAAAAACAATTGTGAAGATGGCACTTACCCCATAAGATTGTATTTCATTTTGCAGTTGTTGAATCCTTCCCCTATTCTCTTGTGTTAAGGGATTTTTGCGAGCCAAGGCAAGCATTTCTATGTTTTCCTTTTTCAATATTGTTCTAAAAGTGTACAGTGGGTCAATGGAATAGAAAATGTCTTCCTCAAACCCCTCATCATCCAGATCGGGTGCGCATGACTAAATTCATTAAACAATATAATTTTAACCTCATTCGAATATTGATATTGTAATGAAAATTAAGTTACTATTATGCACTAACACTTACCTGACGTGGTGTTATGGCCGATGAGTGTCCACGATCAACCAGCACCATGGAAGAAGCAGGTGCCTTTCCACGGTCCTGAATGAACCATAACACCATAATAATGTCAGAAAAATGAACCAATAATCCATCATAAGCTCAGAATAATGTGAATGTCAGTAGTGGACATTGAATGTTAACATACTGAATCAAAACATTTATTTATTGTACGTAACACTTACCTGACGAGCCATAGAGTGTGACCTTCCACGGTCTCCCTTGACCATGGAAGCATTAGTTTCTTTTCTCAGGGAGTTGTTGTAAATCATCTCTGGTACAATATTGTATCCCATAGGCATTCTTCTGAGTTCTGGCACTAGTGTAATAAGAGCATCAGTTCCTTGTATGTTAGCATCTAATACTTCAGAATGTCTCAACTCCCACCTAGGTTTCCAGTCTTGCATATAAACCAACCAACTCATATTATCATTGATAGTATAGATATGATTTTTTCCTCCAGTCCAAGCAGATATTTTCATTTTTACTTGTGGGTTATGGGCCCACTGGATTTCGCTTTGACCTTCTACGCTCGCTTGCACCAGGCTTGTTTGTTTCAGGCTCGCTTGTTATAAATTAACAACATTCTCCTGTGTCAAATATTCTCTTATTAGTAAACATTGTGGTACTTTGGTGCAAATGTTTTTCCTAACTCATTGTTTGTCCATATTGTGTGCCTAGTGCCACCTGTCTGTGTCAATGCATAAATCAACCTCTTCTTGGTTTGTGGTTCTAGTTGGCCTTGTTTTGGGCCTTGTAGTGGTTCTCTAATGTCACAACCATAGTCATTGACACATTAAAACACCTTAGATCTAAGCCCGAGGAGAATCAAGATTCAGAGTCAAATCACAGTGGTTAGTACCTCATCGTTGTCAGTCATCACTCATCACCTTACAAAGGTAAGCAATGAGTACATGACATGATTGAGTGGATGACTGAGTTTAACAAGGCTAATTTCCTCCCGAATGTTGTTATTTAATTATTTATCCTAATGGAATCAATGACCTTTTTAATATATTGTTAAAAATCTTTCTATGCCTCCAAATAAGTACAAAATATGCCAAATAAGGGGAGCAATGTAGTCTCCCAGGCAAGCAAACAACCGAAGGATGCCACCTCAGCACCTAATAGTCAAAATCATAGAGGTCATTGACACCATTAGGATAAATAATTAAATAACAGCACTCGGGAGCAATGTGTTAGTTGAAATCAAATGTGTGGGGAATGTTATGTGTGGGGAACATTGCAGATATATTCATATGCAACATCAGATTATTTCTAGCTTCAGATTCTAAGTCATTGTGCCTGAGATGATCAATAATAAGTTCGCATTGTTGCTAACTCTATGTTAGGAGACCCTTCAAATTCAATTGATGCATATGTTGAAGATGATGTGAAATCACTTAAAGGATTAAATGGAGGAACTTCAAGTTCATGATTGCTCATACTAATGATGTAGATATTCATGCCACTCAAGTTGAAGAAGCCTTAAGTTTCCTGGAGTAGAAAAGCAGCGAAGCAAGAGCACTTGAACATGAGAGTGAGTCCTTACACTCATATTTTCTCTTCATACCCCATCTTATAAGCTCGTATCAATAGATGAACAAGGATAAGGTTGAGTCTACGGAGGCCAATCTTAAGTTGCAACACGAGTTTTCAACATACTTTGCAATGTGCCTCAAATTAGATCAATCACACCATGCAAGACTCGAGTCGAGACTCTCATAAAATGAGAAGGGATTATAACATGAATACTAGAACACTAATTGATTCTGTCTCTGACATAATGGACAATTTATGAGACCCAACTCAAAAGATGACCAACGTCCAATTATTTTATCATGAAGAAGTATCTACTCCATTCAATCGAGGATAATCGACAATCGAAAAATCGCTAATGAATTTACATCCATTGTTGTATGCCATTTTACTAATTGCAATCATCCACTTGACCTGATCGTATTTTTGCAATGGAATGTCCAATCGATTACACTGTAATTTGCGTAGTGATTCCATAAATTGGGAAAGATGTAAAATAAAGCTGCATCTAGAATGAAAGGCACAAAAAGACAGTCAACTTTCAACAGATTGAAAACAATTGGAAATTTGGGATGGGACTGAAAAGCTCAAGCATTGGCATCATAGTGATGAATATTATGAAGAGTCTACATTCTCATGATGGATATTATACAACAACATAGAGTTATTCCAACTTCATAGCAATGCACAAGCTCTCACTACACATTCAACTACAGCCACAGAGATAGAGATAGTGAGCAATTTCAAATGCCCGCTAAAGGTTTGAGGTGATGAAGGATGTTAAGAATTTATTGATTTTTTTGCACAAAACTAAGAAGGCTATGGAGATTCTCCCCCCCCCCCCCCTTCAAGTGGCCACCATAAGGAGTAGTCCCATGCTTCGACATGGCAGATTTTAATTGACATAATATTTAGCCAATATTTGTTTGTATGCCTTCTTCAGAGCTAATATAATTTAAATTTTGTTTTGTTGTGCAGGGTAAAAGGAGATAATCTAAGTGGAGTTTGGCATTGTCAATATGTCTCAACAGATGCTGGGGGGTCATTTGAAACAGGCGAATGAAGAGGTGAGAGTGACTAGGGTGCAGGGTAGGCAGGACTGGGAATTACCAAACTGTCACTATGGTGAATTAATGAGAGACCTAGAGTAGGTGATGCCCTGACGAGGTGGGTACCAAGGAGGGGATTGCTGAATACAATGATGGGGATTGTAGAATAAGGTGACAAAGTAGTCTATGTGACAAAATAGTCTTAATTCCAAGCAAAATTCTCGAAGCATTAGACCACTCCATGAACAATCTAACATAAAGGGAATTTACAAGCAGGTGAAACTGATGTGAGCTTGTTTTTAAAAACATTTCTCATAATAATCTCTAGAGGGAAATGAACACAAGTGCATATTTTCTATCAAAAGGAATACAATTTACATCTTACTCAAGTTTTCTTATGGAATATATTGATGGTGTTCAAAGCAGTGATATCCATAGCACTTTCAGGGCTAAAAGTTGAAATTCAAGACCTCAATTGAAGCAATCACATTAATATCGCAAATTAAAATAGCGATCATATCCAAAATCTACGTGAAAATCCAAATCAGCTTAACAAACCAAATGATAATTCACATCCTGAGCATTGATACCCAGAAACATAGTGTTTTATTTTAAAAAATTATTAAAATTTTCACATACAAGTTGGAAAGGAATTTGGTTCAAATTCCAAAACCAAAATTTAAAAGATAGGCACAATATGATTGAGACAATCATTCTTCTATGGCCATGAAGGTTAAACTATGCCTTCGAATCATGGGAAAACAACCCAAGAAATGCTTGCAGGATAACAGAAAAGCCTCAAACTCTCACCATTTCAAATAAAGAGAATGTGGCAAAAGGCGGAGATACAAAACTGCTTAAACCAAAATTAGGATTACAGCAAAGCTCCAAACTCACATCAGCTCAAACCAAGGAGAATGTTGCTACCGGAAAAGATATTTAAAATTGCTTAAAATCAAAATTAAATTGCAGGCATAAACACCCTCAATATGTGATAATGAGCACATATCTAATTCCTATTCCTAGAATCCACTTGCACCAAAATATCCAAATAAAACTGGTTTGCAACTGTTTTCGAAAACCCTATCAATGAACTTTGGATCACTATTTCTGTGTTAAATAGAACTACAGCCTTTACATCAATCAACAACAATCATTCCATGTCTGTTGGTTTCGTTATAAAATAAAAACCACCCAATTAACAAATAAAATCGACAACACCTAATTCGCACCCAAAAATGCAGAAATTCGACTCAATAAAGAAGGGTTTCAACTTATGGTTGCCATTGAGGGTCTGCAGGGATATGCAAACACAGCCAGAGCGGGTGCTACCAAAAAACCCAATTCAATAGTGCTCATTGAAAATCCAAATGAGGACAGGGTCGGAGCAGGTGCAACCAAAATCCTAAAGGAATGCATAGTCTAGACTCGTAGACAACCGAACGGGTGCCACCAAAATCCCAAAGGAACACGCACAGTGAAGGAGTTCACAGCCCAAGAGCTGGTTGTAGGGAGTGCCGTCGAACCCAACAGTTGCAGGGGGGTGCTGTCGAAGCCAACACAACAACAGAGATCATGCGGAAGGTATGAAAGCACAATGAAGGAGGTTATGGCCCAAGAGCCAGTTGCAAGGGGGTGCCGTCGAACCCAACAGTTGCGGGGGGGTGCCGTCGAAGCCAACATAACAACAGAGCTCATGCGATAGGTATGAAAGTATAGTGAAGGAGGTCATGGCCAAAGAGCCAGTTGCAGGAGGGTGCCGTCGAACCCGACAGTTGCAGGGGGTGCCGTCGAAACAAACAATGCAACAGAGCTCATGCAACAACGACATGTATCAATTGTTTTGCAGTTACATTTGTTTCTCTTGTTTAAACAATAATATTATATATTAAAAATAATATTATATATTAATAATTGTATTCTATTATACATTATATATTAATAATTGTATTAATTATTGTATTGTATTTTTAGTATAATTATATTGTGTTATTAATAATTCATAATGGCAAATATACTATTGAAGGTATGAATTCTCACAAAAGGCCCAACAGTTAGGGTGGCCATGATGATTCACGATGATTCTGGGAGGTAACTCATTAACCAATGTTGTATTCCTAATAAGTTGTAGGGAAATTTGGGAGAGAGTAGACTCAGATCCCCATACCTCAATGGCCAATGGAGTAACCACCCATGAAATTAAGAAAATTCCAAAAATCCCTTGCCAACGTTGGGCCACCTTTGACTATCGAATGAAGGCCACATGACAATCCTCATGCAAATTGACACACACACATAGGGTCGTCCCATCCTTCCACCATTCAAATGGAAATTGCAATAGGATTTGTGGTATGTAACACGATGGATCTCTCTCCCATTAATTCGATGGTGCATGTACTTTGTCTATTGACACTTTCCTTGGTTGGATGGATGTTTCATGGAGTATTTGTATGGGTTTAAAGTTTATGGGAGGTGATATTGCATCCACCCATCTATTTTTTATACCACGCCTATTGGCATATTGCAAGCTTAATTTGATAAATAATAAACAACATAATTTAGTCATTTGAGGATGTGCACGAAATCAAACAATTGAAAATATTTTATCAACTCTTACACTTCAAGGAGATTCATTTTCAAGTTGGGGTCATGAGGAAGAATGATAAAGACTATATGAAGAAGAATGACAAAGCTAACATTTTTTATTAACCATTATTTAAATAAAATTAAACACGTGTTGAATATTTTTGATAACTTACATAAATGAATTATAAAATATCAAACACATTTCTTCATACATAAAAGCTCTATATCTTACCAAACTTGGATTATTTGTATCACTAATCCCAACAAAACATTCGACACACTTAAAAAAAATTTAACACCAACAACACTCGCATATTTTTCAAATTTAACCCACACACTTATAAAAATACTCTTCACCACAAATAACACATTTATATTTACAGTTAACATCACATTGGCACGCATTTTGATTAGCGACATAAGATCCCATTGTTTGTCATCTATTTAAGTTTTCATAATTTCATTTGGAAGTAATTTTGTATTTTCCATAGTTAATTACCACCATCAAATAAGCCTATAAGCACACATATTTTGCACAATATGTTGGAGAGAACTCCCGCAGCATTTAGAAAGCTGCTAATTTTGGAAAAGATAACCATTTTTGGGGAGAAAGTACCAATTTTGGTCACAAGGCAAAGATATCGCCATAGCGCAAATTCCGACGGGAATTGCGGCGATATGTACAGAAAAGTCAAAGCGCGTGGTACAAGGAAGAGGCCGAAGGGAGAGCTCAACCACCATAATAAAGGCGCCGAAGATGAAGAGAGGGTTCAGCTACCCTCATTAAGAAGAAGGACTACAGTCAGCGTTGCTTGAACCAAAGAAGAAGCAACGGGCCGATGCATTAAAGACTAAGGACTGCAGGAAACGGCGACGAGACAGGAGGCGGCCATGAAAGTACAGCTAGTTGACTGTAAGTGGTCAGGGTTGAGTCACTGTTGGGATAAGGCCCACAGTTTTGTAACTGTGATGAGACCTTCGGGCCATCTATATATAGGAGTCTTTTGTATGTAAAGTGGTGGGACACATAGTTACTAAAGTTATTAAGTAGAGAGTAGTCGAGTTTTTGGTCATACAGAGTCTGAACATCTTGCAGAGATCAGAGGCCGGCTCATTGAGCAGATTGTGCAATCCACAGGGATTGAGGGAGAGAGAGAGTACATTGTAAGAGTCAGTGGAAGAGTAGGAAGGAGAAGAAGAGAGGTCTATAGAGAAGGGCTCCCACAGGAGTGGAGTTTCCCAGAAGACCTCTGCTGCAAAGAGTTGCGGCGGAACTGTGTTTTACTCTCTCAAGTTGTTAATAGGAAACACAGTTCCCGTGGACGTAGCTTCCCTCCTGGAAGTGAACCACGTAAATATCTGAGTAGTGTGATTGCATTTGTGTAATTGTTGCCCTTATTCGCTTATCTTTACTGTTACATGAATGCTTCCTTCAGTTTATAAGTAATGTATATGGTCATCAGTTTAGTTCTGGTTGATGCGTAACAATTGTGAAAATCATAGATGAGGGTTTTAAGCACCCTGGATGCCTCAGAACCTGGCTGAGGACACTTAAGTCTTCTGCCACCCCATTAGAATCACTTCGGGTGAGACTTCAGGTTGCTTCTGCAACCTGTTGCCGAAAGGGCCAGTGAGCTAAGGGTTCTGTTGGTCTAAAAAAGTATAGCTAACCCGGGTCTGCCCTGAGCAAACCAACAAATGGTTCCGTTGCTGGTTTGAACACATTGAGCTGATGTTCTGTTGGCATCCTACCAAGGAAGAACTTAACCAGTGGGTTGAGTCAAAAGAAAGAGAGTTTGCTGTAAAAGAAAACAAGAATCCTAGACTGAGCACTGAGGCTTGGCTACAGAAGCACATTTTTACAGATCTCCATGAGATATTCTTTGTAACCTATGCTATTGAGTTATATGATTGGTTATCGAAGCTGGCTGAAAACAACGTTTTCAAGAAGAATCGAGAAGTTGTCTGGACAGCAGGGCTGATTCAGACCTTAAAAGGTGTTGATAATCCTATCTCACGCGCAGTAGACTTCTGGCTTGCGAGTTTGCTGGAAGGCTTCATCACAGAGTTCGCGGTTGATCAGAGAAAGAGTTTCAGCGAAGCAAAACGGTACTTCTTCAAGGGTTATCGCGGTAAGTACCTAAATTCTCTGAATCTGTCCATTAAGCAATTACTATATGAAAAAGGAGTACTGGATATATTCTCAGATGAATAGTAGTATGATATTGTAATGTCAGTAGACTCTGAGAGTGATTACGAGTATATTGGACATACACGTACTGGTAAAAGATACAGAGTAAACGATTCATCTTCTTCTGAAGAAGACAGCTCAGATAATCCTAGACAATAGATTCAGAACCCTAGGACTCCTCAAAAACCAGTCGGGACTTAGAGTAATCCCGTAGGAACCCCATCCAGTAGCTCCCATACAGCGCATACTACCGCTACACCCTCTACATCTACACCGCCGAGTGGTAGTAATACAGTAAACCAGAACCCACCACCTAGAAATAGAATGGGAGATGATATGAAGTTACCGACATTTAAAGGTACAGGGTCGGAGGACCCTGAGCAGCACTAGTTCTTATGCGAAGCCATATGGACCATTAAACAAATACAAGATGATAATGTCAAGCTTGTCCAGCTGGCCACCACATTCAGAGAAAGAGCATTAACTTGGTATATGAAGTATATCGCTGGACATAACAGAACACTTGCACAGGTTAGAACAGCTATGATCAAAGAGTTTAAAAAACCTAAATCTGAGTCACAGTGCATAGCAGAACTTAAAGACATTAAGCAATTGCCTACAGAGACTGTTTGGGATTTTGACCAGAGATTCAAAACCCTCATTGATCAGGTAAGCTTTGAGCTTGCGCCTCAACAGCATAAAGAGTGGTTTATCGCAGCAATGTTACCACACATCAGACTTCCACTAATGCAACAGAAATTAAATACACAAGATGAAGCATTAGAAATGGCAATGAAACTAGAGGCTTCACCTCTAGCAGAGACTAGCGCAGGTATCACTAATCTGCAAAATCAGCTAGCTAACCTCACCTTATAGCTGCATGAAATTAAGAAAGGAAAGGAGATTGAGCATGAAATTTGGTGTACTAAGTGTAAAGCGCAGGGACACAGTAAGGATAACTGCCCTGTCTTTGTTGACTATATCGCCAGTGGAGCTCCTAACCCGTTGATGCAGAATCAGGGGCCATGGTGTGAGATTTGTAGAACTAGAGGACACAGACCTCAGGAATGTCCTCTCCTTCAGAAATATGTGCAGACACCAAAGAACCTATATTGCAATTTTTGTAAATCTGTTGGACATGATGAAAAAAACTGTAGAGCTTATGATTTAATGATAGAAAGAAAGCATGACTTTTACAGAGTCCAATTAGAAGCATCTGGACCATCAGTAGGTCCACAAATTGACCCGGCTTAGGGAGGCCGTGGAGGAAATTTTAGAGGCCGAGGACGTGGAGGAGGCTATGAATTTGGCCGTGGCCGTGGACCTATTACTTGTTATAATTGTGGAGGAACAGGACATTACGCTAGGGACTGCCAGAACCCTACTACAACATGCAAGTATTGTAAATCTTATGATCATACAATAGAGGAGTGTCCCATATTGATAGCCAAGATCAAGGACGCCAAACCAGTAGCCAATCAGACTATCCAGTTTATCGCTGCTGAGCAGAAAGAACCGGAACCACGAGTTAATGTTGTAACTCGCAGTGGTCTCTCTACTAGTAACATATCGCAGGATGTGGAAAAGACGACAGGAACGCAGTGGGTGTGCAAAGCTCCAGAAAAATCTATCCCACTTGACCTACAGAAGAATAAGGAGGCATTTCAGCAAGCTAAGACCTCCTTTGCTAAACAGACACATTCCAGATCACCGATATTACCATCTCAGGGTATACCGCGACAGCCACCATATGATGTTAGTACTGTGCCGATACCACAGGCTAGCACATCTGGAAGATGCGATGAAGAGGAATCGACAGGAAGTGTACAGTCCTTCCTGCAGAGTTGTTTGAAACTTCTGAGAAATGGGAAAGCTGTAGAGGAACTTCAGAAAGTTATTGATCAATGTCAACAGAGTCCTTCCTTGAGCAACACACAACGAACTATTCACCATATAATGGGCCATACAAGGACAGGAAGAGAGATGAGGCTCACGGCGCAGATCGGACTATTTGAAATGGACGAGGTTATCCTAGACTTAGGATCAGAAGTAAATGTATTGACTAAGCAGACATGGGAACAGATGGGTAGTCCAAAGCTAAGCAAATCCCCTATCCATCTGAGACTAGCCAATCAGCAGAGAGTATCACCGATGGGTTGCCTATCGCATGTCCCAGTTGACATCGATGGAGTTCACACGTATGCAAATTTTGAGATCATAGAAATTATTGGTGATACCAAACCCTATCCAGCTCTATTAGGTATTGATTGGGCTTTTGATAACAAGGCTGTTATCAACTTAAAGAAAAGGCAGATGACATTTGAAGATACTCAAGTTCGGGTTATCGCACCACTGGATCCTTTACAGGGTCCTCGCTACATTGAGCCGATCAAAGCAGAAGAGGAGGTGCATAACATGGAAAATTTGTATCAGATGACTTCTAATCAGACAGATTACATCGATCCTACAGTCGATGGACATATTAGATGGAGATGCGATAGTTCATGCACATCAGATTTAGATGTCGGCTTAGAGAATTGGCAAAATAGACTCCATGAAGTTTCTACTCGCAGATGCGCATTCATGACTAAATCACTGCGATGGATCGGAGCAGAGAACAGGTATATTCCAACTTTTGATGGATTAGCAGATGTCAATGATTTTTTACAGCAGTTTGAACAAGAGATTCCTCAAGAGCAGAGGATGGAGGTTTTTGACCTTGCAGCTAGAGCTACACCTGCAAGATGGTGGTACACACACAAGGAACATATCGCATCATGGTATGATTGTAAGAGATTGATGCGTATCAGGTTATCTAAAGAAAGAGACTGTATACAGCAGAAATACATAGGAGAAAGTGATCCCAGAGCACACATTATGATCTGTGAACAGAGTTGGCTAAAAATTCCAGCAGATGAGTTGGTTCATTTGTTTATTCACACACTGGATACAGTTCCAAGGAACTGGTATACAGAAACAGAGCTAAGAAAAGGAACTATCTCATGGCCTATTATGATAGAAAGCTTTTTGATTACTTTCAGTTTTGAATCTGAGTATCCAAGCATTGATCGGGCCTTGAAGATCATAAAGACTAAAATATTTGATGATTGCACATTACCAGTGTATTCGCAACCCGAGTGGGCTATTCAGATGGAACATGCTTTGGAATGTTACAACTTCGCACAAGATTCAGGCGATGAGGATGAAGATCCTCGCAGTATCAATATCGCAGAAATAGAAGGTACACATGAAGTTGAAGGACCACACTTAGAAATTCCAGCTGTAACAGAACCAATCAAGATTAAAAAGAGCAATATTGGCACAGAAACAGAACCTAAGTTTGCCTCTATTGGAGATTATTGGGATGATGAGACAATTGTCCAAATCACAGATCTATTACATGAGTATCAGGACCTATTTCCTACCAACTTTACAGAAATGAAGGGAATAGTGGGTGACTTAGGAGTCATGAGAATACCACTTAAGGAGGATGCTAAGCCGGTTAAGCAGCGTCCATACAGGTTGAACCCGCGGTATAAAGCAAAAGTAAAATATGAAATAGATAAGATGCTAGCAGCAGGCATCATTGAGCCTGTTGAAGAAAGCGAGTGGGTTAGTCCCATGGTAGTACAAGAAAAGAAAACAAAAGGAGACATCAGGATCTGTGTCGACTTGCGCAAACTGAATGATGCATCGCTGCATGACCCATTTCCGACACCCCTCACTGATGAAGTCTTAGAAAATGTTGGAGGACAAGAAATATACTCATTCATTGATGGCTTTTTAGGCTATCACCAGATAAGAATCCATCCAGACGACAGGCACAAGACCACGTTTGCGACAGAATGGGGCTCCTTTCAGTATATGGTAATGCCCTTTGGTCTTAAGAATTCCCCAGCAATTTTTTCTAGAGTAGTTGTTGTTGTTTTTAAGGAATACATCCATCGATTTCTAGAAGTTTATTTTGATAATTGGACTGTATTTGGACTAATCAAGAAGCACATAGGAGATCTAAGATTAATGTTTGAAAAATGTAGACAGCACCAGATTTCCCTTAACTTGAAAAAATGTATATTTTGTGTGCCTTTTGGTACTTTGTTGGGTCACATTGTTTGCAGACAAGGCTTGATGGTAGATCCTGCAAAGATCGCCATCATTGTCAATTTACCAGCACCCAACTCAGTAAAGCAACTGAGAACTACACTTGGTCATACCGGGTACTACAGAAAGTTTATTAAAGGTTATGCCAAGATTACCGCACCAATGGAGAAATTATTGAAGAAGGATATCAGATTTCAGTGGAATGAGGAATGTCAGAAGAGTCTCGATACTCTTGAAGAAAAAATGGTTACAGCACCTATTTTGGTATTTCCAGATTGGAACAAGCCTTTTCATGTTCATGTGGATGCATCTGGCATCGCACTAGGCATTGTTCTCACGCAACCAGGAGAAGGGGGTATTGATCACCCTATCGCATATTCGAGCAGGAGATTATCGACAGCAGAGAAGAATTACACCACCACAGAGAGAGAAGGGTTAGCAATGGTGTATGCTTTACAGAAATTTCGGCACTATCTGTTGGGTGCCCCGTTCAAGATGTTCACTGACCATTCTGCATTAAAGTACTTGGTCAATAAGCCAGTCTTAGGGGGAAGAATATGCAGATGGCTATTGTTGTTTCAGGAATATGATTTTGAAATCATTGTCAAGCCAGGAAGACTAAATGTAGGACCTGATCACCTGTCAAGGATAGACTCAGGTGAAGAACCAAGTAATTTAGAGGACAACTTGCCTGATGCGCAATTGTTTTCTATTCAGGTCGCAGACGAATATTACGCAGACATAATTCAATTCCTCACTACAGGGTGGGCACCGTCTGAGTTTACTAAGCAACAAAAGAAACAATTAGTGGTGAAAGCAGCAGATTTCACCTTGATTGCAGGACATCTCTATAAGTTGGGTCCAGATGAAATTTTGCGCAGATGCGTTATGCCCCATGAGAAACAGACCATTCTTAAGGAAGCACATTCGGGCATCGCAGGAGGTCATTTCGCAGGAAAGCCTACTGCTCAGAAAATCCTATCAGCAGGATTATGGTGGCCTACATTACATAAAGACAGTAAAGAGTTTTGCAGATCATGCGATATCTGCCAGAGGGCAGGAAAGCCCTCCAGAAGAGATGAAATGCCGTTGCGACCACAGATAACGCTACGCGCATTTGATAAATGGGCTATAGACTTCGTGGGTCCTATTAACCCACCAGGAAAACGAACTGGTGCGAGATATATTATTACAGCAACAGAATACCTCACCAGGTGGGCTGAGGCAAAACCAGTAAGGAATTGCAATGCTGCCACAGCAACACAGTTTATTTTTGAAAACATCATCACTAGATTTGGATGCCCAGTGATTTTGCTGAGTGATCAAGGCACACATTTTTTGAATCACACCATAGAAGCCTTGACAGAAGAATTTGAAATCCAGCACCATAAGAGTACACCATACCACCCTCAAGCTAATGGTACGGTGGAGGCTTTTAATAAGATATTAGAACATGCTCTTACAAAGATTTGTAACAGTCAAAGAGATGATTGGGACCTTAGAGTTAATGCTGTATTATGGGCTTACAGGACCACATGCAAGAAATTAACAGGACACACACCTTTCAGCTTGGTGTATGGACAAGAGGCTGTTATGCCTATGGAATACATTTTACCCAATCTAAGGATTGCTCAGCTTACAGAGATGGCTGATTCTGATACTTTAGAGGAGAGATTGGCACAGCTGCTCAATCTGGAGGAAGACAGATTTCTCGCAGGATTTCATCAGAAAGTGCAGAAAGCACGAGAAAAAGCTTGGCATGATAGGCATATCAAGAACAAAATCTTTCAGCTTGGAGACTTGGTACTCCTTTATGACAGTAAGTTTATAAAGTTCCCTGGAAAATTCAAGACTCATTGGTTAGGGCCATATCAAATTCAACAAATAACAGATGGAGGTGCTATTCAGCTTCGTACTTTGAGTGGGGAGTTTCTTCCTACCTTGATCAATGGCAGTAGGCTTAAGCTGTATTATGAAGGCCATGCCACCTCTTAGCCCTAGCCCAGAAAAGAAGCAAGTGGTGCAGATGTCCAGTGTAGTTGAAATGAGACATCGCACCCTAAGGAGTCTACACCGGGAAAATACTTTAAGTAAGAGTTCACAGCAAGTTTTTCTGGTTGTTGCGATAATTTTGATACGATGCGAGTTTTTGCACTTTGCATTTCCAGGTGATGCGATATCGTATCGCAGGAGACAGAAAACAGATCGATGCGATAGCAATTTTTGAATTGATCAGAGGGCTAGTCACTTCGCCTTCTGACAAGCATTAAGTGTACGACTGACAAGTATCTGTTGTACTAAGATTTGGTAGCAGTATGTCGATTCTTCTAGATTTGGAAAATTCGATGCGACACCACTCCGGCGCACAGTTTCCCAGCGAAATTTCAAACGACGTTTTTCAATAAATGGGCGCGGGGTGCTGTCTTGTCTATGCATTAAATGCCGCCAACGGGTCCAGCTCACTAGTCCGTTGCCGTTTGAAGTTCCCGCCTTATGATAAATACACGTCTTATTCAAAGAACGGGGTTACTTGTTCATTTTTATCGAAAGAGTTTAGAGCATTTGAGAAGAGCGGAGCGTATTTTCAGCAGAATTCTTAGCAGGGAAGTCAAAAACAGTTGCAGACCTTGATTTGTCTTAGAATAGCAATCATAGGAAGTCCAGAGTACCGCAGGGGAAGGTTCCTCGCGCCAGACGAGCCTCTCGAAGACGTGTTGCAGAGATTTCAACGGGGTGGACTTGAGCTTGCTATGACTTCGCCCGCGGCTAAGAAAGGAAAGAAAGTTACTGCTGGTTCTCCATCCACACGACAGTCACCAAGGACCTTAGCTAATATGGAGTATATCGAGACCCCGAGTAGCACAGAGTCAGAAGAACAGGAGCAAGAACTTCCGGAAGAAGTCACAGTCGCTACTATATATTTCCCACCAAGGATAGAAAATGCACCAGAAATTGTCCTTCCGAAAGACTTTAGATATGAACTCATACTCCCACCACTGGATAAGCGAGTGAAGGAAGAAGGTAACCTTCGGGGGAATATCCATGCTGTTAAGTTTGCTGATTATAATCTGGGAGACTATAAGCTTTACCCACACTTCCGTCGTGATCGTTATATGACAATTGAGAGGAACCCAAGGACAGAGCGAGATGAGTTCATCCCCATGGACCATGCAAGCCATTTAGCACCGTCGGGACTGCTCAATCTCCTGGAGATTCCGCACTTTGGATGGGGTCCAGAGGTAAATGCTGTAGTGCGGATGCTACTTTCATGTGTGCATGGTGGTTACTTATGGTTGGGTAACCGGATAGATGTTAATGTTGACCTTATTCACTGCATTACCGGTCTATCGAAGACTGGCCTTGACCCTCAGATAAATATTGATGGCGCCACAAAGGATACCAGGCTCTCAGCCAAGCAAGTTGCTGAGTATAAGCTGCAAAGAGGAGGTCACGCCTACGATGTCAACTCAATACAGGATGACACCTTGCGATTTACTGTTAGTCCGTTGGCAGGAAAGCTCCTCCTCAAGGTGAGGCCAAAGGAGGTCATAGGCTTAGTTATCCACCTGGCGATTGAAGTCATAAAAGGTAAACCTTACAATTGGAGTTTATTTTTGCTGAATAGTTTCTTTCAAGACTGTGCGTAGGCGCAGCAGGATCCACTTCACAGCTTCCACTTCTCGTGGCTGCTGATCCTTATGGCTTTTATTGGATGGAAAGAGCCGCCCAATTCGCAGTTCCCACAACTGGAACCAGGGGCGTGTAGGGGCACAAGGTATTCAAATCTTTGGGCGAGTAATCACCCAGAGAAGCAAAAGAACAATGCAATGGTATTCCATGACTATTATATGCTATTGCTTGAGACCGTAGCAACGATTCCGCGTGTCGACTCGCCGGTCGTCGATCTTTATCATTCCAAGATGGAATTTAAAGTTGACGGGGATAAAACATATATCAGACCCAAGGGATTCAGGAAACATAAGGAATGGGCCCCTGGCCCATATCGCATGGAAATCCAGCAGGTTGAAGACACCATTAGAAACTGTTTTGATGAGGAGATGAAACAGATGTATGATGATCTATCATCTGGACTAGTTCCAGTTGATGCTCCAGTTGATGATCCAGAAGATGTTCCAGAGATAGATCCTAAAGATAAAGCGAAAGAACCAATGGGTTCTAAGAGAAAGGGTACTGAAGGACCTTCTCTACTGCAAGCAAAGAAGAAGAGAATGAAGACGGTTACTTTCGAAGAACTGCAGGCACCGATCATGACAGAGGATGAGTATGATCTCATCGCCAGCCGAATACATGAGAAGATGCAGGAGAGATTCGCTGCGATTCAGTCATCGCAGGATCTGCTGCGCACAAGCCTTG
Source organism: Larix kaempferi (assembly GCA_027924585.1). NCBI lineage: Eukaryota > Viridiplantae > Streptophyta > Pinopsida > Pinales > Pinaceae > Larix > Larix kaempferi. The sequence goes on along the minus strand of BSBM01000358.1, from coordinate 2,728,424 downwards.
ATAAGAAGTTGCTAGAGCTGAAGGCAATAACTGAGAAGACTGCTTCTATGCAGATTCAGCCAGCTCCAACCACAGTAGGAGGAAGTTCGCAGCCCCCTTTGCAGACCAGAGAAGAAAGCATTGCAAGGGACCGCACGAACATTGTTCGTATACCGCCAGGAAGCATTAATTTTCCCACTCCTATGGAAGTGCACATGGTTCATCCTCTTGAGGTGAACCTACCAGAAGTGCCTGTGGACCAGTTGTACGAAATTTTTCAGCAGATAGGCACGGAGCTGAGGCACAGAGAACGAGTCACATATGAGCATAATGTTTTACTTTCCAACGAAAATGTGCAGCTCATTGCGCAGCATGAGGCAAAGAGTTCCCAGTTGACGCAATATGTTCAACAAGAGCAGGATGTCTCTCTTGTTTTAGAGAATATCGCAGCAGAACTTCCGCAGTGCGATATCAAGCCTGAGTTAGAAATAACTCAAAAGATAAGAAAAATAGCAGAAAGAGCAAAGGCTCTAGATGAAGAGAAGAATAAGATGGAGGAAGAATACAAAGCAAGGATTGCTGCGCTTGAAGGGAATAGGCCACTTAATCCAGAATAAATCCAAGAAGCACAAGTGCAAGCTATCGGAATTGTACAGACACAGATGCAGTGTCGAGTGGAAGCAACAGAGGCTATCCTAGAGGATGCATCAAAAACATGGCTGGAGCTAGAGGAGCTCCCACAGAAAGCAGAACTCAATCAGCATATTAAGCACTTTGAATATGCGATATCTAGAGCTAAAGAAGAGTACAAGGGCTTGAGTGCTCTTGCGAAGATAAGGAAGAAAGGAGAAATAACGCAATTTCAACAGCAAGTGCAGAAGTACAGAGAATAGCAGATCAACCTGGCTAACGCAGTTAGCCCGCATGAAAGCAAAGTCGCACATCTGGTTGATGAATTGGAGAAAAAGGTGAAAAGCTTCACATCAAGTAAAGGAGTCATTGAGAGCACAGAAGACTCCTTGGTAATAGCTGAGCTGCTAAGCGCAGCGCAGGAAGAAGTAGCAAGCATGGATGAAAGTATTAAAGCGCTTAAGGCACAATTCGCAACAATCTCACAGGCAGCAAAGGATAAGCTTACGCAGATGAAGCAAGCTGATGTTGCGAGTGGCTCGGGGACGAGCCATAAGTAAGTGTTAGGGGAGTTGTTGGAGAGAACTCCCGCAACATTTAGAAAGCTGCTAATTTTGGAAAAGATAACCATTTTTGGGGAGAAAGTACCAATTTTGGTGACAAGGCAAAGATATCGTCGTAGCGCAAATTCCGACGGGAATTGCGGCGATATGTACAGAAAAGTCAAAGCGCGTGGTACAAGGAAGAGGCCGAAGGGAGAGCTCAACCACCATAATAAAGGCGCCGAAGATGAAGAGAGGGTTCAACTACCCTCATTAAGAAGAAGGACTACAGTCAGCGTTGCTTGAACCAAAGAAGAAGCAACGGGCCGATGCATTAAAGACTAAGGACTGCAGGAAACGGCGACGAGACAGGAGGCGGCCATGAAAGTACAGTTATTTGACTGTAAGTGGTCAGGGTTGAGTCACTGTTGGGATAAGGCCCACAATTTTGTAACTGTGATGAGACCTTCGGGCCATCTATATATAGGAGTCTTTTGTATGTAAAGTGGTGGGACACATAGTTACTAAAGTTATTAAGTAGAGAGTAGTCGAGTTTTTGGTCATACAGAGTCTGAACATCTTGCAGAGATTAGAGGCCGGCTCATTGAGCAGATTGTGCAATCCACAGGGATTGAGGGAGAGAGAGAGTACATTGTAAGAGTCAGTGGAAGAGTAGGAAGGAGAAGAAGAGAGGTCTATAGAGAAGGGCTCCCACAGGAGTGGAGTTTCCCAGAAGACCTCTGCTACAAAGAGTTGCGGCGGAACTGTGTTTTACTCTCTCAAGTTGTTAATAGGAAACACAGTTCCCGTGGACGTAGCTTCCCTCCTGGAAGTGAACCACGTAAATATCTGAGTAGTGTGATTGCATTTGTGTAATTGTTTCCCTTATTCGCTTATCTTTAGTATTACATGAATGCTTCCTTCAGTTTATAAGTAATGTATATGGTCATCAGTTTAGTTCTGGTTGATGCGTAACAATTGTGAAAATCATAGATGAATCCTAGCGAAATAGATCTCTGTTCAATGAAGGATAATGCTTGAGTATTGAATGAGTATAATGCATGAAGAGTTCAGTTAGAGCATTGCTTAAAGTAATATTTTATACAGTCACATCATTGTGAAGTATTAAGGGTTAAGCACATTAGTGAGGATTATGCTTAGAGACTAAGTGATATTAAGATCTCTCAGTAAATGGATAAGGGTGTTTGAGACAGCGTATTAAACCAGGAAGTGGCTAAGTGTCACATACCGCAGGGATAGAAAGGAGGGAGATATCGCATCTGCGATATCCTAAGTATCGCTAGACAGGATCATAGAAGGAGAAGGCTTATCACACTGCCTGTGTAATGCGATAAGACAGAGGTCTAGCCAGAGTAATAGAAATAGAGAAGTTAGCCCTTTTGGAGAGGACTAAGGAGGGTTTTAAGCACCCTGGATGCCTCAGAACCTGGCTGAGGACACTTGAGTCTTCTGCCACCCCATTAGAATCACTTCGGGTGAGACTTCAGGTTGCTTCTGCGACCTGTTGCCGAAAGGGCCAGTGAGCTAAGGGTTCTGTTGGTCTAAAAAAGTATAGCTAACCCGGGTCTGCCCTGAGCAAACCAACACAATATAACTTTACAAGGTTAGTGCAGTGGAAACTTCCTCTTAGACCAATCAGTATCCATGCCAAGGTTGTCCAATTTTGAGGTAAATATCACTAACGCTATTACTAGTTAATCTATCATTGCATTAAAAATAGGAACATTGATGACAATATTGTTGAAAATATTATATTGACAATTTAAGTTACCAGTCCATTTGTATAAAACTTATGATAATTGTTCTAATATGAAATAACCCAAGAATTAACACATAAATCTAGATAACTTCATTTCGTATCTTGCTCAATCAACACTGCATGTTCGATTCAAATTACCATTAATACTACAACATCTAGGAACAACCACGCTACTGCACATGTAGAACATAATTAGATTAGAAAACTAATTTTCAAATGTAACCAAGTTAATCAACAAAATGAGCATATGGTGAGTGCATTTACTTTAACCTAAAAACATTGCATACCTCTACTTTTCAACAATTAAATTTCATTCATCTTCGTCTCCATCCAAATCAACATCTGTATCAGGATCTGGTTTTGAATAGATATTGATGAAAGGATCATTCACATCATCATCGGCATCAAAGTCATCTTCGCTAATATAGTCATCCATATCGTCAATGAGATCATCGTCTGCTGCATTTGCATGATCAACCTCTTCAACTTCTTCATCTAACACATCAACTGCAGCCTGATCTGAATCATCATCATCGTCTTATTTTTTGTGATTATCTTCATCATCTAGTACATGATTATACTTTACTGGTCTTCCTCTTGGATCGTATCAAACAACGTATGACCAACCTGCTTTACCTGGTACGTCCGAGTAGTAGACTTGCCCACATTAACTTGGAAGAACATAAGGCTCTGTAACCAGTTAAAATCCCTTGTATTAACCATGGTAAATCCATTAGCATGCTCAATAACAGTTCTTTCAGGATCACGTTCATGCATCTGTAGCCTATATCACTTCACCTCAAACAAAACTATTTTAAAGGAATCAAAATCACACTCAATAATGTCCTCCAAATGCCCATAGTACCTATTCTCGGTTTCTTCTGTATGTCTATCACTTCTAGAGGAAACATTGGTGACCTTAAACACTACAGTTATCCAACAATCCGAGGTTTTCCTGTTATCATCCAACTTTTTTATACAAAATTTACGACCATTACACCACATAGCCTTGTGATGTTTCAACTACAACATTGGCAACAAGTTAAAAATACATTGACAATTAATAAAAGTCATATAGGAGTTAGTAAATATAATTGAAAACTGAAACAAATGAAATGTAATTGGAAAAATGGATCAAAGTAACTAGAAATAATGTGGGTAAAAAAATTACTTTCCTTTTTATCTTTTAAACCATAGGCTAAATCAACTTCACTTTGTGACATAAGGTCAGGAATTTGATGTTGAAGACGATGAGCTTTTTTAATCATGTTACTAACCCCTTCCCATGACAACCTACCAAAGAATTCTTCACAATCTTTTATCCAATGCCTCATCCAATCAAGGTTGTTTGCAATGTATAAATGTAAAGCATCCCACACTCAACCAACTATAGGATAAAATAACAATTCAATATCATTAATTAGATCATCAAAGGCACATATAAGTTTAATATAGTTGAAAATGCATAATTATTAAAAAGAGTTAAAAAACAGTATGATAATATAAAAGTGGAAAAAATAAATGTGCAACATATTAATTCAACAACGTATAATAATAATTACCCTTCACAGTCCTCAATGTACCTCTCCCCAATAAGACCTCCCCTTCAAATTTGTTGATGGAGTCGAGATGCCACATGCGAGGCACATTCATATTTTCTACTAATTTAGGTAGATATTCACTAATGTACACCATGCATTGATATGCCATGTATCCTTCAACCATAGAACCCTCGGGACGCACTCTTTGTCTAACAAAATCCTTCAATGACTTCAACTGCCTCTCCACCATCCACATCGACCTTGTGTGTACTGGTCCACATAATTCAATCTCCTCAACTTGGTATATGAGGTAGTGTTATTTTGCATTGAAAAATGATGGAGGTAGATATTGTTGCATTTCACACATTAGTCGAGGAATTTCTCTCTTCCAATGCCTTATATCTTCTTTATGGATTTCTTTTGATGAGAGCCACCTACAAATGATGCAATAAAACAATATATCAAGGCATGTATAATATTTGTGGGAAAAACATAATATGTCAATAAGTTCTGCTACAAACCACAAACCAAGTACATTTTCCAAGTAAAACATTACTTACCTCATGTATTTTCCAAGAAGATAAGTAATATGTTTTATGTTGTCGTCAAAGTCGTCTGGGAGAGATAAAGGTAGAACATACTGTATCAAAAAACACACAATTATTAATAGTTATTTCAAAATAACAAAATAAAATTAATAAAATATTGCATATCGATAATGAAATATATTATAGACTCATGATTACCTTAATGAATGTATACCAATCATGTGTTCTAACCCCTGCAAAATCACCTTTTTTCCTCAAGATATTCTTTATGTTTGACGAAAAACCCATCGGACACCTGATATTTTTTATGACCTCTTTTACAATATTGCTCTGTTGCTCCGTCAAGCACCAAGGAAGACTAATATTTTGTTGACAACCATCGCCATTAGAATTAACGATCACACTTTGCAATGCGTGATTAGCATCTTGGATGTCACTACAAATCTTTCCAATTTTTTCTTTGTCAGTCCTTCCATCTAATATTCGCCATAACATTTCTATTATGTTCTTCCCGATATGCATTGTGTCAAACAAATGAACTATTTACAGGTGCTTGTAGTATGGCAACCTACTGAATTGAATAGGGTAAATTTTGATTCCTCGTGTGCCTTAACGACATTCATGAAACATCAACACAATCAAATTAAAACTAATTAATCAATCATGGTATAACATATCGCACTGAACATAAATCAATACAAAAAAAAAATTGGCATACCTTGACAGTTTCTATTATATTCTACCTTCCATAGGTGAGGTGTCATTCTTCGTGGTTTTTTTCGATTCTCTTCTTTACCATTAAATTTTTATTTGTTTGTAGTTCGATAACTATGGTTCTTATGCAAAAAGTGCCTATACTCATCTAACACTTCCTTTGCTAAACTCCTTGAATGACAAGATTTTATCCTGGGACCACAAAATGGACATGCAAATTTACCCTTGGTTTGAAAACCTACAAGATATATGAATTGGTGTAGCAAATTAGAATTACAATTTAAAATAATGCATGATATTATCAACAGATATATAAAATATTAAGGAGCAAAATAAAGTAACAACATACCAGAAAAATGTGTTAACCCGGGAGAATCATGAATTGTAAATGCAATTATTCCATGGAATTGAAATCGTCTTTGCCCTATTGGTCTAGAAATATCATACATAGTGACGCCAGCCCATAACTTCAACAACTCATCGATAAGAGGCTCAAGATATATGTTCATATCTTTAACCTGGTACTTTCCTAATTGGTCAAACATACATGATTAATTATATTTAGCGCCTATATGTCGTTATATATAAAAGACATAATTATCATGCATGAAACAAATCAATGAAATATTTACTGATCAGACTTTCAATTAAAAAAATACCTAGAACAATCATTGCCAACATTGTGTGCTCTCTCTTGATTGACATCCAAGGAGGAAGGTTATTGTTTATAACAAAAACAGGCACACTGAGTAGATAGAACAAAGCTCTCCAAATGGATTGACACCATCAACTGCCAAAGAAAGTTTAACATTACGAGGATCTTCTTTAAAAATTGGCTACTTTTCTTCGATGTAACTCAATGCAGAACCATCTGCAAGCATTCGAAGAACATCATCGCGACTTCTATTCTTTGCATGGAAATCCATAAACTGTGCTATACTTTGACACCTGAACAACCATTGGAAACATGGGATTATTGGAATATAACGAAGGACTTTTTGAGGCACCTTTTTTGTCACTTTATCAGTTTGATACCTACTTGTTTGACATTGTGGGCATTCATTTTCTAATGCATTCTGTCCATAGTGTATGATATGATCATTAGGACATGCATCAATAGCTTGATACTCCATACCAAATGCTTTCATAATGACATATATCTCTAGATATGTGCGTGGTAAAATATTTGAAGTTGGTAATAGAAATTCACCTAACAATCTACAAAATTCGAAAGAATAAATCAATGAAAACAATATTAATCATCAATATCGTATCCAAACTTTACACATTAGATAACAATAGCAACAATATAGGAAAAAAGTCAACCCTTTCTATATATATTGTGAACATGCAGACAAAAATAAAAAACAAATTACATACCTTAGTATCTGTGTCAGACAGGTGTTTGATAATCCATTCAAAACCTTCAAGTTCACTAACAACAATATAGTAGATAAAAGATTTGTTTTTGAGCCTTCTGTTAACACTAAAATTGTCCTTAGTTTTTATGTGTTTTTCTTAAATGTTTGTTCCTTATTTCCCTTTCATTTCTTAAATTTTAAATAATTTTGATTGTCTTTTTAATTTTTTATGTTATAGTTTTTGTTTTAATTGATTTTATCCTTAGTGGCTTATTTCATGTTATATTTCATTTCAAAGTCTTCAAAATGCTTACATAAGTCTATTCTAATGCTATATCCAAAGTTTAACTTCTATGTTGACATTTTGATACAAAATCTTCATATGGAGACATTCCCGCAACACAATAACTAAACTGCATACACTAAGGCGCTACCAGAATGTATATTTTTCTCTATTTTAGTCGTGATATTTCGGTGCCGATTACGAGAATATGGAGATGAATTTCAAAAATCCCAAAGAGGTTTTTGTCAAGAACGGGCTCATTCACAAAAACCTCTCTCATTTTTTCAACAAGTGTCACCGTTTGAAATATTCGAATTCATCTTTGTGGCCTATTTTTCAGGGATTAAAATATTTAATATTTTCCTGTTTTAGTCACACATTTCCAGCATGTATTCCGATCAATTGGAGAGGAATTTTTAAAAACCAAGAGAGGTTTTTGTTCTTCATGGAATCATTTAAAACAAACCTCTATCAGTTTTCAAACAGGTGTTGTGAATCGAGAGATATGGAGGCATCTTTGACAACCAAGTTTCCCTAAATTCGCCTAATTTCCCAGAATCCGATTTGTTATTTTTAGTTAATGTCTCTTTAAAGATTTGAGTTAGTATGTAACTGCTTTAGAATTCGACCTAGAAGGTAGTTAGGAAACTACTCTTTTTGTAAATAGATAAAAGGAGTAAAGGAGGAGGTAGACAGGAGGTTGGATTTTTGTTTCAAGAAGCATTAGCTTGGAGCATTGTGATATATTTTCAGACTGATGCAAATACTTCTCCTGTAAGTTTTAAAGACTGAGACTGATATATATATATCGACATAAGCCACTATACTTTATCTATTGATTTTGTTTATGATCATTTTGATCACTCAATATGGGATTTCATTCCTTGTTAAAGTTTTTCTCATGTGAATGCTCATGTATTGTGGACTGAACCAGTGCAAATGAATGTTTGTTGTTTAAGTTTATTATCTTACACTTTCTCAGTACTTTGATGTTATGACATGATTAAGTTTTTGCATTTGTTGATTGATAAATTATCTTCTTGAATATGAAACCCTCAAAACACAAAATCATAAAAAACAAACCCTTTTTTCTGTATTTACTTTGAGATTGTACTAGCTTGTTCCCTTTGTAGTATGGGGACAATTTCTAGCATAAACATCTTTGGCACCATTGTTGGGGATGGAAGTGAAGTATATATTCCCTAGGCTATTTTATAAATCTGATTTTGGAGGGTGAACAAGATCAAAAACTCTTTTAGACTACAATTTTTCACCAGGTGACTCTGCAGGGGAAGGATTTGTTGGCGACTTCATGTTTGAAAGATTCAGAAGCAACTTCACAGTTTCAAAATGTCAAAGTCTTTTGCTGCTATATTGGCATACAGGTTTGCCACTTTTATCTTTATTGATATTCCAGGATTTCCAAATGAGGTGCCTACGATGGATGAATGGGGAGACTTCCTTCCAAGATTTAGAGGAGATGATCACGACCATCCGACGGAACACTTGATTGATTTTCATCAATACATGAATCAACTCAGTATTCATCACGAAAATGTATTGTTAAAAATGTTTATGTACTCCTTGGAAGGAGATTCCAGACAATGGTACAGACCTCTTCCTATTTCTAGTATTTCATCATTAAAAGATTTCCATGTTGTCTTTTATGCTTATTCTAAGAGAATTTATCCCATTGATCTCCTTTTAGAAGATTGTTGTGAACAGTTTGAATCATGTATTCAGCAAATAGTAGAATGTTCCTCATGTGATGAACTTTATAAAGATATTGTTAAAAAGGAAATTAAATAAGAGTCAGTTCTTGAAGAAAATATGTCAAGCTCTTTTATTCAGGAGGATCTTGAAATTGAAAAAGATGGTCATGATCAACAATTTCCTAACTCCTTGCAATTTTATTTTATATCACACATTCAAGATCAGAAGTTTATTAAGGAAAATTTTCAGAATGTATCCTCTGATTTTGGAGCATGCAATAGTCATGTGCAAGAAGAATTGCATCCGGTTGATGATATTTTTAAAGAAGAAGAAGTGGAAGATCATGCTAATGCCTTTTCAAATTAGCTTATATATGATGAATATGATGATGGTATTAAAGTTTTAGATTAGAAGATCTATGATCAGCAATGTCATGAGGACATATATTTGATATATGGTAGCTATCACTAAGAAAAAAAAGCCTAATCTTGAAGAGAATCACAAAGAAAAGATCTCTAATTTTCAAGAATCAGAAATTTGTAATGATCATCTGGTGTTTCATGAATATAAACAGGATTTGGAACGGATTTTTGTTTCAGCATCAAGAGAAATTTTAAACAATGAACCCATGTATGATAAATATAAAGCAGACTTTTTAGAAAGCAATGAAGGAAACAAAAAAGAGCAGCTTGATCTTGTTAATCACTTGGAAATGTTTCATGTTATTCACGACCCAATAGCCATCTACATGGAGACAATCTTTCCAAAAGATTCCAAGGTTGTAACATTTGGGATAAAATCAGATTTCAATAGTAGGTATAGATTTCTCATGAAATTCCTGATGTGATTGTCATGTTCTTTTTACATATTTTCACAAAGTTGCAAGCAAGAAAATCTCTTCAGCAATCAAACACTTAATTGGCTACATTGGAATTTTTCCTTTGTATGATCAAGATAGTCTCTGTTGTTCGAAAGTAGAAGTTGTAAATAAATAAGCTCCTTTTTCGAGCATTAGTTTTAGTTTGTAAGAGTGTAAGCATGGATCAGTTTTTAGTGTGCAGTTTGTTTTCAGCAAGTACGGTTTAGAATGAGCAGTTTCAGTTTGTTTTTAACAGTCAAAAGAACAGGGTTACAAGTTTGGAACAGATTGGGGAACGAGATACAAATGACTCCATCGCCCAATGAATAAGGCACAAGGTCTACATGATCTTGAAACCTCGCAGGGAGGCTTTCATCCACCAACCAGAGCCAGATGTTAACACTGAAATTGTCCTTAGTTTTTATGTGTTTTTCTTAAATGTTTGTTCCTTATTTCCCTTTCATTTCGTAAATCTTAAATAATTTTGATTGTCTTTTTAATTTTTTATGTTATAGTTTTTGTTTTAATTGATTTTATCCTTAGTGGCTTATTTCATGTTATATTTCATTTCAAAGTCTTCAAAATGCTTACTTAAGTCTATTCTAATGCTATATCCAAGTTTTAACTTCTATGTTGAATTTTTGATACAAAATATTCATATGGAGACATTGTCGCAGTGCAATAACTAAACTGCATATACTAAGGCACTATCGGAATGTATGTTTTTCTCTGTTTTAGTCGTGATCTTTCGGTGCAGATTACGAGACGATGGAGATGAATTTCAGAAATCCCAAAGAGTTTTGTGTCAATCATGGGCTCATTCACAAACACCTCTCTCAGTTTTTCAATAGGTGTCACTGTTTGAAATATTTGAATTCATCTTTGTGGCCTATTTTTCAGGGATTAAAATATTTAATATTTTCCTGTTTTAGTCATAAATTTCCAACATGTATTCCGATCAATTGGAGAGGAATTTTTAAAATCCGAGAGATGTTTTTGTTCTTCATGGAATCATTTAAAAAAACCTCTCTCAGTGTTCTAACATATGTCGTGAATCGAGCGATATGGAGGAATCTTTGAGAGCCAGTTTTCCAGAAATTCGCCTAATTTCCCAGAATCCGATTTCTTATTTTTAGTTAATGTCTCTTTAAAGATTTGAGTTAGTATGTAACTAATGGATGTAACTGCTTTAGAATTCAACCTAAAAGGTAGTTAGGAAACTACTTTTTTTTAAAATAGATAAAAGGAGTAAAGGAGGAGGTAGACAGGAGGTTGGATTTTTGTTTCAAGAAGCATTAGCTTGGAGCATTGTGATATATTTTCAGACTCATGCAAATACTTATCCTGTAAGTTTTAAAGACTGAGATTGATATATATATGGACATAAGCCATTATACTTTATCTATTTATTTTTTTTATGATCATTTTGATCACTCAATATGTGATTTCATTCCTTGTTAAAGTTTTTCTCATGTGAATGCTCATGTATTGTGGACTGAACCAGTGCAAATGAATGTTTGTTGTTTAAGTTTATTATCTTACACTTTCTCAATACTTTGATGTTATGACATGATTAAGTTTTTGCATTTGTTGATTGATAGATTGTCTTCTTGAATATAAAACCCTCAAACCACAAAATCATAAAAAACAAACCCTATTTTCTGTATTTACTTTGAGATTGTACTAGCTGGTTCCCTCTATAGTCTAGGGACAATTTCTAGCACAAACACCTTCATAAAGAGGTTGACGTGAATTCTCAAGTAGAGGGTCAACATCATCACTATAATCCTGTTGTCCTCATCCATTGGAGCAAATGTGTCTTGGATCAATCTATGTATCTCATCTTCCTGATTTGTATCACTAATGTTATCTACATCCATTATATCATCAGAAATAACTACTTGATCATCTTCAATATTTTGATGTAGAAGTTTGTCGGGCTGTGAATGAGTATTTATGCTAGTACTTGGCAAATAATTCTTTGGAGTGCGACATTTTGGGGGAATTCTCTATAAATTTACAAGCAACATAGAAAAATTAGTCTGTATAGAACATATAGTAAAGAAATAAGACATTTTACTAAAAATCATGCAAACATGATGAATATTACAGTGAATATATTAAAAATTGAACACCAAAAATAGTCTTACCAGGGGATGATATGGGTGAAAACGTGAAGGTGGGTAACACTTTCGTGAGAAACCATTGCAAAATCGTCTTAGCGACAGTTATTCGGCCGAATAATTTATATTCTTCGGCCGAATAATGTAGAGGTTATTCGGCCGAATAACCACAAATAGTTCTCCGTCTAGTTTAACGAGGATCCTTGAAATGTGTGCAAACAACTGCCGGACGGAAAAAAAATTTTGGGCAATAGTTTATTCGGCCGAACAATTATTCGGCCGAACACTTGTTCGGCCGAACAATTATTCGGCCGAACACTTGTTCGGCCGAACAATTATTCGGCCGAACACGTTTTCGGCCGAACAATTATTCGGTCGAACAAGTGTTCGGCCGAACTATATTTCTGCATAAAAACCCAGCATCGGCTGCCATTTGGCATTCCCTGCTGGAAATATTTGGACCTCGCAGGCGGGCCCACAGTAGATTTGACGCCACCCTGCTGCTGCTCCACGACCCGCTGCTGCTCCACGATCTGCTGCTCCACGTTCTGTAGATTTGTCGCCACCCTGCTACTGCTCCACGACCCGCTGCAGCTCCACGATCTGCTGCTCCACGTTCTGTAGATTTGTCGCCACCTCGCTGCTGCTCCACGATCTGCTCGTCGGCTGTGACTTTGTATAGGTCATCTGCTCGTCGGCTGTTACTTGCTGTTGCTTGTTGGATGTTGCTCGTCGGCTGTAACTTTCTGTAGCTTGTCGGGTCGTCGGCTGGTACTTTCTGTTGCTCGTCGGCTGTTGCACGTTAAGTGTTGCTGCTGATACTTCCTGTTGCTCTTCCGCTTTCATTGCGTGCTTGTCCGATGTTGTAACTTCTTGTGGCAGCTGTTGAAGCTGTGTTAGTCAACGAGGGTTCCAGGTGAATGTGGTAGTTTGAAATTTTTATTTCGTTGCTGATCGGTGTTACAACGTGGAGTTAACCGCTTGAGGGTAAGTAACGGTTATTAGTTGGTTTTGGTTTTCGAATTTTAAGGTTGATGTATATACAGTCCTTCATGTTGTAATGGTCTGTTGAAATCTGTTTGGTTGGCAGGTGTGTTCGGTTGTATTGCTGCGTCGACGGTGTTGCGGTTTTGTGTGTAGGGTTGAAAGCTCGTCATTGAAAGGTGTGTTTTTTCGTCAGTTGTGACGTTTTGATTCTGTTTGTGTATGTTATAGGTTTTAGTTGATAACATTATTTGTTGCTTGGTGAAGGAACTAGTTGGTGTTTGGAGAGTTGGTGGACCGAATAGTCGCGGCGTCGTGGATCGACGATCTCTTCACTGCTTGTTTGGATACAGGTATGTATCGTTTCGCAAACTCCTGCTTCGATAAAAAAAGTAGTAATATGAATGAAATTAAAAAAAAAATTTGCCGAGGTTTAAGATTTGAATGTTTATCTTTTTATATTTATTTTTATGCTATTGAGTAGAGGTTTGGAACTCTGCTCTTGAGCAGAGGTCTGGAACTCTGCTCTTGAGCAGAGGTCTGGAACTCTGCTCTTGAGTTGTTGGCAGTAGGAGAAAATTAAAAAAATATCTGTTATGGGTTTTAAAATCAGAAGGTTTAATTTTTTTATATTAAATTTTAATTTAAGAGATGTTAGTTTTTATGCCCTTGAACAGGGTTCATGAACTCTGTTCATGAACAGAACATGTCCATGAACATTGTTCATGAACTCTGTTCATGAAAATTGTTCATGAACTCTGTTCATGAACAGGGTTCATGAACTCTGTTCATGATTCACGAACAGAGTTCATGAACCCTGTTCATGAACAGGGTTCATGAACCCTGTTCATGAACAGAGTTCATGAACAGAACTCTGTTCATGAACACTGTTCATGAACATAACTCTTTTTAATGTTATTGTAGCGTCTGTCCAGATGAGCAAGTGAGTTTTTTTTTTTTTTTGTTGTACAAGTAATCTTTAGAGCGATTTACATGTTCTTCACATTAACTAGTTATAATTCTTATCTTTATATTATGTGCCACATTATATATTTAGTCATTCTGGATCAAGGAAAGAATAAGTCTTAAAAACATAACTTAGGTGTAAACATAAATATGCAAATCCAGTAATTTCATAAGTCCCGCTACTCAACTCAATAAAGGTTACCCATTTTAATAAATTAAAACACACATAAATATATATAGGTATCTATAACAATAATAATAATTCCAATTTAAGGGTACTCAACATTCATCACTATAATTACGAATATATTTTCAATATAATATTTTTTTTGAATAATTCATGAAAGAAGTTTAACAAGCCAACTACCCTACGTAATAAGATCACAAATCATTAGTTCGAGACTACCCAGCACATATTTTTGTAACTACAATAGATCACTTATTAAAGCATAAAATCCTTTGTCTAAACGTTTGATACATAAGGTATAATCTCCAAAAATGAACTATGTACAAAGTATGCATCCTTGTAACGATATATATTGTTACAAAAGTACAAATCTCTATGAATAACATAGTTACAAAAGTATAGATCTCTACAGCTAAACATTGATACTTATTACATAAATGATGCATATGTCCTTTCTTCATAATTCTCATAAATTGATTTTAAACTAGGCATTACTTGTTCCACCACTAATGACATGGCTATCATCTATTTATAATCTAAATCAAATGATCACAATAGATTAATTGAAATATACATTTATCTTTTCTTCATGAAGTTCATAATTCGAACTTAACTATACACTTATATATCCTACCTCTAAATATCACAATTACCATTTATTTACATTCGAAACCAATTTTATCACAATGGAATATCTGGAATATGCATATATCATTTCTTCATATTGTCCCTCACTTGAACTTGATATATGCATATTCTATCACTAAAGAACATGTTTATCAATTATATATTTTAATTCGAATTGACTATGAAATAATAATTGAACTAAGCATACATATCTCTTAACATGAATTTGAACTTTAGTTTCTCACCACGTATTCTATCACTACACAACCTGGCTCTCAATTATGTAATCGATTCAACTCTTAGTTACGATAAGAAACCATAGCTAAAAACCGAAACTAATAAAAGTATACATTCTAAATTAAGATCCTGTGGTAACATAAAGATAACTCACTAAATGGAAATATATAATCTTCATATTAATAAGAAAAAGCCCTCCCCCTAGGGTTACGGTTGTTTGATAATCCAACTACCACGATCTGGGCGTTAGCTAATACAGAAATCCAATTAAAACTATTGACAGAGGTCAATTAAAACATTTATAATGAAGCTCAAATAGTAAGGATCTATGATCTGGGCAGAGATCCAATTTAAAACTATCAAATTGATATCAATACAACGATTGAACTGTGTTCAATTGTAAGGATCTACAGCGATTAAGCTTAACCATAACAAGGATTACAGAAACACATTCGCACAGAGTATAGTGAAAGGGATCTACATGATCTGAGTGTGAAGTAGTTAATCTTTGCAGAGATCTCATATAAACATTGCGCAGAGTCTAGTAACAATAGGGAAGGTCAAGACTAACCTCAAATCTCGGTGCCAACCTTAAGAGCGTTCAGATTAGATATAAATAACACACATAAAATCAATTATTAAGTAAAAATAATGCAACCTGCAGGGTGACCGCGTTCATCAATACTACCGGACAGAATGTTCGTCGCAACAATGAAAATATCTGCAGTAATAATGTACCGTAGATCTAGCAGGGTCTAAAAGACTTCGTGGTAATTGTTCCGGAAAATCTCTTAACATTCCACAGAGTTTGAGTAACAGAAGGCAGTTTAGATCCTGAGATAAGGTTGTCAATTTTTTTAAGCTAGAAACGTAGAGTTTGTTTCAGGGAATTCTCTCTAATATAAAACGGAGCTAAAGATCTTGAGATCGAATCGATCTTCTTGGAGAAACGCCCAAAATAACAATACAGAGTTAAAACAATAGAGATCAAATCGATCTTCTTGAAGAAAAGCCCAAAATAAAATAAAATAAATACAGAGTTAAAACAACAGAGATCAAATCGATCTTCTTAGAGAATCGCTCAGAATACAGAGTTAAAACAATAGAGATCAAATCGATCTTCTTGAAGAAAAGCCCAAAATAAAATAAAATAAATGCAGAGTTAAAACAACAGAGATCAAATAGATATTCCTAGAGAATCGCTCAGAATACAGAGTTAAAACAATAGAGATCAAATCGATCTTCTTAGAGAATCGCTCAGAATACAGAGTTAAAACAATAGAGATCAAATCGATCTTCTTGAAGAAAAGCCCAAAATAAAATAAAATAAATACAAAGTTAAAACAAAAGAGATCAAATCGATCTTCTTAGAGAATCGCTCAGAATACAGAGTTAAAACAATAGAGATCAGATCGATCATCTTAGAGAATCGCTCAGAATACAGAGTTAAAACAATAGAGATCAAATCGTTCTTCTTGGAGAAACGCTCAGAATAATAGTACACGATCAGGCACACGATGGCTTTGCCTTTGACATTCACACAGGATCAAAACATATACATCTAAATTATGAGCAGAAATTGTAAGTATCTTTCTATGATTAAACAGGGTTAATCTCACAGGAAAGGGTCGAATCGCCCCAATGATTTTTCACGTTTTCATGTGGATTCAAACTGTATAAATATTGAAATAGAGTGCAGACTTATAATTTAACTTCAACATTAAATCTGGGCAGAGTGTAAACTTCAGGCATCAACGAATTTAAACGAGTTGCATCTTCATTCATAATCGAATAACTACTACATACCGAACCGAACTAGTAGTTTGTAAATAAAACTAATTCAGTTCTCAATTGTAAACAGATCAAATCCCACATATAAAGAAAGACAAAATTACAGATCTAAAATTTCTAATAAAATATGAATAAAATTTAGTAGTACGAACATATAGAAGCAGTTTCTCCAATCGATGGTGAAGTCCCACGTAGATCGCAGTTCCACTCTTCGTCGTCTTCCACCACAGTCACCAACGGACGTCTCGGATAATCTCCCAACCTTTCCGGGAGTACTCTCCTTCCTCCCGAACCCCCGAGCAGATCGGGTCGTAGAGTTCACACACGTATCTCAGAAATTCAGCTTGGGTTTCCCTTCCCACCAGGATTTCGTAGCCAAACCCTTAGATAGCAGCAAGTCTTTGAGGCATTCTAAAATTACGACAATCGTCCAAATTATGGGCCCCCTACCCATTCCTTGAGCCTTCCTTATAAAGGGAAATCTCTTGCGACACATGTCGCTTCATGCATAATTAAATATTTTTAATTATTTAATTAATTAAAACACTCACCCATCCAAGTGTCAGTTTCTCTGGGAGGTGCACCTACATCCCTAAGTTTGCTCTAGTTTGTCCCCCCAGATATTTTAATCAACTCCTAGCTTTTAGTTGACTAGGTGTCTAATCTATTTTGCTCCTAAATAATAATTTCTATTATTTTAAATGCTCAACAAAATATAACTATTCATGTGCAAATGTCTTAGCTATTGTTATGCATTTGCTAAGTAATAATCTAGAGTTATTCTCCTAAGTTTTTATGCAGTTTAATTTAACAATCAAACTTACTAGGATCTCGATGCCGCGCCGTTGGGCTCCTGGTTCCTTAATTTTAAATTCCCTGACATGGCACCACTCCGTCGGGTCCAATCATCCATGGTTTCCATTCCTTGGCATGGTACCGCATCGTTGGGTCCTTGCGTCCATTCTTTCCGTTCTCGACAGGGTACCGCATCATTGGGCCCTTCTGCCACCATCTTTCCGTTTTGACTTGCGGGAACTCTTGTAGGGATATTAGGAATCGTTACCATCCATCCTCCATCTACATGCTATCTAGGGACTAATGGCGCTGAGGAGTGAGTCTGTTCTCACTGCGCGCCCCTCAACTCATACGTGACCAGCTCCGTCGTGGCCCACCTCGTATGCCCTCACGCATTCCTCTTGAGCAAGCGGATCAATGCTTATCTGCTCATGCGTGGTATTCTCGTTGGAAGTCGACATCGTCGTCGCTCCCCCTGTGTGTGATTTACCCGTACTCTACGACCCTTCATGTTCCTTTGTGTGTCCGTTGGTGAACCGTTTCACTTGTTTCTACACACACTTCTCACAACAAATTATTAGTAGCACTGTCCTCAATAATCATCATCTGATCTCTAAATCTAGTATTGTTAAACATTTATGATTTATTCAACTTCTTATTCATCTAATCAAATATACATTTCGTCGACAATTACATAATCACTGTACAGCTAGTCGTTAAGCATTATCCATCAACATAGTTTTCCATAGTCATAGCTAATCGTTTAACATATGCAATTATTCATTTACATCAATAGTTCAGATACACATACTCAAAAAAAATTATTTAATTAATGTTTCAATCGACTGGGTCACTCAGCAGGTGCCCTCAATGTCTACAAAAGTCTAGGGGCACTATAGTTATATGCCCTCCAAATATAGTCGGTAGTGGTTACTCCTTTTTTTTATATAAAAATGGTAAGAGCAAGTATAAAGCAAGTATGGCTTTCAAATATATAAAATGAAAATCAAACAACATAACATGTATTTGTCTTATTCTGATGAAATGCAACCCATGGCTTATTTATATATATGGATAATTAAACCCTAATCCTGAACGAGTTTCATATTAAGTTTCCCTAATTCTTAATGAAGATCCATAAGCTTTGTAGGCAAGATGGAAGACTAAGTGATTGGCATTAATGGAAAAGGGGTTCAAAACATGTCCACATGTACCCACTACGTTGCCTTAATAAGCATGCACACATTTATGAGTCATGGACTATAACTTTTTTTAGTTTACAGAATTAATGCAGTTCTCGGGGGATTTCAACCATGGGCCATGCAGATAATAAAGGGTATACTACACAACTTTATAAATGGTCAACCGGTGGTTTTACTAGGTTAAGTGAGGTACAAGAATGTCATATGAGTTCATGAACTCTGTTCATGAACAGAACATGTTTATGAACAGAGTTCATGAACAGAACATGTTTATGAACAGAGTTCATGAACAGAACATGTTCGTGAACAGATTTCATGTAGAAAGTCACTTAAAAATTCGATGTTGTAAGTTCTTAGGTATTTTTTTTATAAAAATTAAGGAATGTTTGTTTATTGAGATACAGAATGAAAACATAAGTGATCATTGAAAAATTTGGAAGGTTATTATACTATTACAATTAAATGATTATGAGATGATTATTAATGTTATGTTTATGGTGCAATAGTGTTCTTAGAGTTAGGAGAGGAACTTACGAAAGAAAATAAGTTATACTATTTTAGGTGGCTCTACATTTTGTATGTAGATCTTTAAGAGATATGTTTTTAAGTTTGTAGAATGAACATGTACAACTTCAATGTGTGTAAATTGTTTTATCATAAATATAAACTAGAAATCTCTTAATAAGGGTATATATATGTTATACTATTTTAGGCAGCTCTACATTTCGTATGCAGATCTTTAAGAGATATGTTTTTAAGTTTGTAGAATTAACATGTACAACTTCAATGTGTGTAAATTGTATTATCATAAATATAAGCTAGAATTCTTTTAATAAGAGTATATATATATATTTAGTGAGATGTTTGTTCATTGACATATATAATTCAACCATATTTGTTGGATTAAAAGTTTTTAAGGTTACTATACTACTTCAATTAACCATGTTATAACTTATATTTGATAATGAAATGATTATTAGGTATATCTTTACGTTGCAATATTAGTGATGGTAAGGAATTTTAGTTAATTAATTAGAGTTAGGAGAGGGACTTACATTTTGTTGTAGTTTTATATCAAATATTGGCTTGATGCTTGTAGAATAGTCATGTACAATTTCAATATGTTAACGTTTGTGTAAATTTAGAAATTATATCAAATGGAAAGAGAGTCTTCGAAGGGAAAGCGTAGGAGGTCATCACAGTCATCAGGAATTGGTGTTCCAATTGGTAGTCAAAGGTTGTCGAATTCACCACGAGGGTCGAGTTTATTGTATGGGTCCCAGTCATTTGATCACCAACAAGTTCGAAGGGGTACAAATGATTCTCCTTCGTCTTCTGTGGGAGAGCATCGATCTCAACCTTCTGTTGGTATGAACATTAATGTTTAATAATGTATAATTTGTATTTTTTCGTGTTTTGAATTTATGGACAAGGTTAATTCTTGACTACGGCTATATTTGAAGCAGAGCGACGTTCAGAAGATGTGCGTAATTCGATGGAGCGAGAGGAAGATCAAGATAGGATTGTAGATGATGGAATAGGTGTGGGTGGAGAGCAGGGTCCTGAAGATCCTCCTAGAGCTAGGACGACATATGTTCCACTAGCCGAGGGGTGTACACCCATATCAAATTATCCATCTGATTTACCTGATGAGCTTCCATGGCAAGGTGTTGTGCAACAAACTATTCTTGAAAGTTGTAGATCCCACTATGACAGGTTGAAAAATGATCTTTATTCTTTGGATCTCCCTCCAGAGAGTCGACAAAGTCTAGAGATTGTTTTGGCGTCTTTGCAAAAATTCATTGATGCATACGAGGAACTTGGACCAACTACAAATGGTTTTGTTCATTTGATGCGGATGCGAAGGGACCAAGTTATGGGTCCAGACAAGTGGGAGGTTGTGAAGGAGAGAGTCACCAGAGAACAAGCCAATTCAATGTTCAATTTCAAAGAAGGCCTTAAGCGAAAAATGTTGAAAGTGCAATATTTCAAGCATCCTGAAATTGCACATTTAATATATGATCGATTTCTTGCAGCTTATGGTCGATTGCCCTGGAACGATGAGGTTCCTAATTATTTTGCTAGATTTTTTTATGCGGAGTTTTTTTTAGGTATGAAGCCTAACTATACTGATGTTCCTTCTGACTTTTATGGAGTTGGAAAGGGTAGAATATATAATCGAAAAGGTGCTCTCAGAGACCCTACCACTATACAACCTCCACTTGAGATACGTCGTCCACCGAGGGTTGTGGCTTTAAGATCAGAGATGGAGACCACATCTCAACTAGGGATAGTTGGAAGGGAATCGGTAGGTGATGGTTTAGCATCAGCTCTTGTTGGAGTAGAAGTTGGTTTGGGGCGAGAGAGGGCTCGTGCTATTGTTCGTCAAAGTTTTGTTTACAAGACAAATGACGAGGTAGATGCATTAAGCATCGATGATCTCAGGGCTTATGCTAAGTCTTGTCGAGATATAGCTTCAGATGTGTTATCCAATGACACATTGAGCATGGGAGAGGTTTGTTGATTATGATATGACAATCTATTTGATCTTTTATTAATCATTTTGAATTGAATTTTTTGCTACATGGTAATAAATATATTAAGCAAATGTATTTTGTTTGCAGTTTTCGAGAATGTTAAATGCACATAATTTTCGAGTCTCCAGTAGTCAAAACAAAGAGCATCCTAGTCAAAATGAAGAGCGCTTAGGAGAGGTATTTTAATTATAATATTTATGATTGAACTTGATATTTTTTTTGTTTGTTTGAATTTTAATAAATATCAATGTATCTTATTGTTAATTTGACTTATCTATGCAGGTTTCTTTAGATTCCAACTTTTTAGATGATTTACCATCTCTTGTGAGCTAATGATTTTAATTTTTTTGTTTTGGTTTTAAGTTAATTGCTTAATTTATTATTTGTATCTACTATGTTTTATTTATTAACAAAATTTAAATTTTAGGAAAGAGACCATTTGGAAATTGGGGGGGAAGATGTGGGGTCTTTAATGAATGCAGATATTGGCACCGAGGTAATTTTGTTGAACTAGAAATGATCTCTGATATAAGTTTAATGTTTTATATTTTTTGGATTTATTTGAAAATTGTTTTTGTACATGTTGCAGCTTGGCTCTTTGAGATCCTTTGGAGCCAAAGGGAAGGCTCTAGTGGAAAAAAGTGGTGGACATGCATCCAAAGAATTTGATGTACGATTTTTTTAATAATTGAATTGTTTTGTAGATGAGTTTAATATCATAATATCTTGAATTTAGTTTAAAATTGTTTAAATAATTTATGATCTAAATTTATAATTTTTTTTTTTGTGTATTGTAGGTTGAGTTGAGTCCCAGGGAAGGTCCTAGTGGAAAATAGTGGAAAGATATTGGTCTAGATGGATAGTGGTTCAGACTTTATTGTTTTTGTTGATATATATATATTGTAGTTGTTTTGAACATGGAGGGTATTTATTTTTTGATTATATATATATGTACATTGAATTCACATGTTCATCAACTTTTTTTTGGATTATATATATGAGTACATATTAATTATTTCTTATTTGGTAAATGTTTAAAATATGTTTTGCATGAATGTTTAAAATGTTTTGATAATATTTATAATAGTTTTCGCATGAATGTTTAAAATGTCTTGATAGGTGCAATCCAAGGTTATGAAATGTTGAATGATGAGAATGAATGTTATGGAAGAATGAATGTTGAGAAAGAATGAATGGGAAGTGTTAGGAATGTTTAAAATGTTATTCTAAGTTAGGAAATGTTCAATGTTGAGAATGAATTTTATGGTAAGAATCAATGTTGGGAAAAAATGAATGGGAGGTGTTAGAGAAAAAGGAATGTTGGGAAAGAATGAATGGGAGGTGTTATGGAAGAAGGAATGTTTTCAATTTGTTATGTTGAGAATAAATGTTATTATAATATGTTTTGCATGAATGTTTAAAATGTCTTGATAGGTGCAACCCAAGGGTAGGAAATGTTGAATGATGAGAATGAATGTTATGGAAGAATGACTGTTGGGAAAGAATGAATGGGAGGTGTTGGGAATGTTTAAAATGTTAATCTAAGTTAGGAAATGTTCAATGTTGAAAATCAATGTTATGGTAAGAATCAATGTTGGGAAAAATGAATGGGAGGTGTTAGAAAAAAAGGAATGTTGGGAAAGAATGAATGTTGAGAAATTATTGAACCATAAGAATGAAGGTTTAATTCATATGTAAATTTTAAATTTTAATTAATGTTGTTTATATGTATATTGTTCCATATATGCATATGTAAATTTCAAAATTTAACTAATGTTTTTCATATGTTCATTGTTCAGGTACTTTGTAGTTCGTGAATTTCTAAATGTTAAAATCATGGCAAATGAGGATAATGATTTTTTGTTTTTTAATCACAAGTGAGGATTTCCGGATTGTGAAGCTTATGCTAAGTTAGAGCAATGAATTTTAGACGACAATTCGATGAATTTTTATCGATTTGTTGTAAATAATCATTGCTCTAATTTAGCATAAGCTTCACAATCCAGGAATTTTTGTTTGTGATTAAAACTCAAATGATTGTTATCTTCATTTGCCATGATTTCAGTTATGTGAACTTACATTTGAGAGATATATTATTTTTCTGCAACAATCATATATCTAAAAATTGTATCTAGATAAACAACTTGTTTTAAAAAATTCATTCAGATCATAATTATGGTGAAGTATATTAAAGAAACATGTTTGATGGATTAAAAGAATAAAAAATTTAATAGGTTTTTTGTGATTTTTCGTTGGCATCAATCAATCAAAAGTAAAAATTCGGGGCGGAGTGGGGATAGCCACATCCGTTATCTCATCCCTTAGTGGTCTAATAGACACATGGGGACCCGAATAAAGTACTTTTGAATCCTTAAATTATATTTGAATTCATTTTTAATCATGTTAAAGTACAACCATGTAAGCTCTTATATTCACGAAAATATTCAAACTCAATGAAAAAATATACTGTGCACAACAATTTTGATACATGGACAAAAAATATATTGCACACGACAATTGACATGAACAAAAATATATTTGATCAATTTATTTTTGATATGTAGTTAAAAACATCGCAATGGAATGCCATCTTCAACTAATGAATTTTTATCGATTTGTTGTAAATAATCATTGCTCTAATTTAGCATAAGCTTCACAATCCAGGAATTTTTGTTTGTGATTAAAACTCAAATGATTGTTATCTTCATTTGCCATGATTTCAATTATGTGAACTTACATTTGAGAGATATATTATTTTTCTGCAACAATCATATATCTAAAAATTGTATCTAGATAAACAACTTGTTTTAAAAAATTCATTCAGATCATAATTATGGTGAAGTATATTAAAGAAACATGTTTGATGGATTAAAAGAATAAAAAATTTAATAGGTTTTTTTGTGATTTTTCGTTGGCATCAATCAATCAAAAGTAAAAATTCGGGGCGGAGTGGGGATAGCCACATCCGTTATCTCATCCCTTAGTGGTCTAATAGACACATGGGGACCCGAATAAAGTACTTTTGAATCCTTAAATTATATTTGAATTCATTTTTAATCATGTTAAAGTACAACCATGTAAGCTTTTATATTCAAGAAAATATTCAAACTCAATGAAAAAATATACTGTGCACAACAATTTTGATACATGGACAAAAAATATATTGCACACGATAATTGACATGAACAAAAATATATTTGATCAATTTATTTTTGATATGTAGTTAAAAACATCGCAATGGAATGCCATCTTCAACTATCCGTTCATGGTCACATATGGATAGTTTCCATTTTTTGGTTTTTAACTGTTTTTTTATGGAACTTGTACCAACTTTATTCGAGATGCACATACTAAATGACTATACTGACAACATATACCATCGGGCTCATAATCTTGGAAGTAGACATAATTTTTAGTCATATGCGTCTGCTGAAAAAAGTAGCCTTTTAAAATGATGGATCCTGTTTCGTATGTAAATCCGTTGTCGTTGTAATCCTCCAATAACTTCATTTTTCCTTCAGTGCATCGCATCAAATAATATTTGACATTTTCTTCATTGTCTACAGGTGCAATCACAGCGAAACATCTCCTGCGTGCAAGTTATAATTGGTGTTAGTGTATTTAAATGAATTAAATTGACTATACTTATGGCGATGGACTAGAATGAACAATTAACTTAAAAGTCAAGAACAAGTTTATTACCTTCTCTGACGAGATCTGAAATTCTATCGCCATCAGACGATATCACTATTTCTTCTTATTCTAATTCTTCTACACTTGCCAGTGGCATTTTTCCTTTTGGATTAATCTCTGTGTGTCTCCAAGCTTTTACGTAGTTGTTTGTTATGTTTTCACAAACTTCTGTAGACTCAAGATTTTCAATGCAAATATGAAAAAAGCATGATTGCTTTCTACTTTCAAATGCAAACACGTTGTGAAATGATTTTGTTTGAATAGAGTGAAGATCTCTAGTCCCATGTATGGTGCTAGCGTCATATGGTATTGATCTATTTATATCTTGGATCCCAACAAGACAAAAAAACCTACACAGTAAATGATGAATCATTTTCAAAGAACAACTTTTAATGTTAGTGTACGTGTACTTAAATGTTAGTACATACATTTTTTTAAATTTCAAGAAATAATATAAATTAAAAAAATAGTGGACATACCTGCGCACATCTTTTGATTGTTGATTATAATCATGGCTTAGATTTAATTGACACCATTGGACAACCTCTGCAGCTGAATGAAATCGTGCAGAAGAATAGTTCATTTGCCATCTTCGAAGTGCTCTTTTCACGCATGCTCCTGCACCATCATCCTTACCTTTTCCATGCCCAGTTTCAAAGAAATTCCAGCGATGTTTAATGTTCAGCGCTTTGTGAAGTCGACATAACCAAAAAAATGATCGTGAAGATTTAAATTGACCCGCACATCCATCAGACCATATCCAATGCTCATTGAATTTGACTTCGCGTTTTTTTCAGTGAGTCATAGAAAATATTTTCTATACAATGTTGAACAAAATGTGTATCGTGTGTACGATCATCGCTGATATAGAAGTGATATTCTTTAATCACATCTCGATTGTCACATGTGCTTTCAATGCCATCAACATCCTATTGAGAATGTCTATATACAACATGGACAAATATCGAAACTTGGTCAGAGTGATAGTATTCACTTTGTATCTCTTTTTGTGCAACAAATGTATAGTTTTCAGCAAAATCAACCACTGACAAAATTGTTCCGGGTGGAAAAATTTCACGAGACTGTTTGAATTGAAGATCTTGCCATCGTGCTCTATGTGAATGCTGGGTGTATTTATAAATTTCGCTTTCAATTTTTTTGAGAAAATCTATGACGCATATCTTGTCTTCTAGCAAATCAATTCTTTTGGAATGTGAATCACTAGAACTTGTAATATAGTTGATGTATTCGTATCTCCTCCAATCAACATTTACATTTGACAACGATTGATCATTATTGATAGGATATTTATTGTGGAATAACACCAAATTTCCACAATGATAACAATTTTTTCCATTGACACATTTCTTTGAATAAAATACTTCATCGTAATTTCTCTCACATAAAATTTGAGATATGAATTCACGTATCGTCGGTGGAGGTGGTGAATTTTTCCAAAACATTTTACCAAATTCAAGAAACGTGTCATAATATAACTGAAAATGCACATGATAACGGCAACAACATGTATCACGTATAGTTATAGGTCGAACATACCATGGTTTTTGTTGCACAAATGTAGTGATTCATATATTAATTCCACGATGATCTTCCTTGAATTTATTGAACAATTGTACTTGTGTCATGTCCATTATATGTTTTGGTTGGCTTTCATATACATTTCGTGATATTCTTTTGTGTATCACATCTCTTGAATTTGGTGAAACTCGAGCATGTTCCAACCAATATTATCGTACAATATCTTTAACACCTGCTCCTAATCTATCTTTGTAAGGTTGTCTACAAATAATTGCCCAACAAGCAAGTTCATTATTTTCATCTATTTGCATTCTGAATTTGCTATGTTTGTATAATGTCTTTCTTGATGTTCCAACTGCTTTTGCTAGTTCTGTTGTCAAACGTTTTTGTTTAGTACTAGCTAAAAGAATTGCTGTATGAATTGCTTTACGTGCAGCACTGATATCTTTCTTCCTGGATTTTCCAAATTTTTTTATTGCATCGCCTATATTTTCCATCACATTTTGTTTCAATTTAGACTCTTTTGTCGTTTTGGGAATACCCAATAATGATGTAGCACCTTCTAACTTCTTGGACACTAATAAACATCTCAAAATTTGTGCTTGTCCTGCTATTGAGTAATCCTTGAGAACTTCATCATAAATTTTTGTAGCATGTTATCGTGCAACATGTATTGGTAGTTTTTCTCCATATTTGTCGCAATCAATGTCTTCTAACATTTCATCATCAATAGTAAAAGTACCTATACATCAAGTTAAATTTAATTTAATATATATCAAAAAATAAAATTCATTATAAAAAAATGAATTTGGAAAATATATGATATATACATACCAGGTCCAATTTCTGGATCTTGAACTTGATCTTCAATATTGACTTCATCGACATTAGCATGTAAATCACTATTTACATCTTCTACAATGTTTTTTTCAACTTCAATTTGTTCTTCTTGTACTCTATTTTCAATTTTCATCTCTTCAACATTATCATGTAAATCTGTATTTATATCTTCAATAGTTCTCTCTTTTGTTTCGGCAACCCTTTGTTTTTTGGCAATATATCTGAGTTTTTGTTTCTCTCTATTATCATCATCACGTTTACGATCAACTTTTCTTTGACGTTTTCTCTTATTGCCCATGGTTGTTTAACAAAAATCTCTTTGAACAAAAATCTTTTTTGAAAAAAACCTTCTTGAAAAGAAATAAGAAACTCCTCGACAATAAATTACCTACCCATTGAAAAATAATAAAAACACCTTGTAAATAAATCTTTGTTGTAAAAATCATTGCAAAAAAACCTCTTTGAAAAAATATCTACGAAAAAAGCTACTAGAAAAAAGCACTTTGAATAAAAACTTATTTGTAAACATATCTGGGAAAAAACCATTGTAAAGAAATAATTCTTTGAAAAAACCCATTTCAAAGAAATAAGAAGTATAAAACTACCTTGCAAAAAATTCTTTGCAAAATACCTTAGCAACATAACTATTTGAAAAAACTCCTTTCAAATAAATAAGAAGTGCAAAACTACTTTGGAAAAAATCCCTTTGCAAAATATCTTAGCAAAACAACTATTTGAAAAAACCTCTTTCAATTGAATAAGAAGTGCAAAGAACCTCCATTGCAAAGAACCTCCTTGCAAACATGTCTAAGAAAAAAAATATTTTGAAAAACTCCTTGCAAATATGCTCTAAAAAAAAAAACTTTCAATGTGTCTTTTGGAAAAAAGAAGAAGAAACATACTTTGTAAAAACCTATTTTTGCAAAAAATGTCTTCTTTGCAAATATGCATTAAGAAAAGAAATATTTTGGAAAAACTCCTTGCAATTATGCCTTAGAAAAAAATCACCTTCAATGTGCCTTTTGGAAAAAAGAAGAAGAAACATACCTTGTAAAAATCTCCTTTTGTAAAAAATGTTTTCTTTACAAATATGCAATAAGAAAATTTATATTTTAGAAAAACTCCTTGCAACTATGCCTTAGAAAAAAAAACTCCTTCAATGTGCTTTTTGTAAAAAGGAAGAAGAAACATACCTTGTAAAATCCTCCTTTTGCAAAAAATATCTCCTCCTTTCAAAATTAGTTTGACAAAAAAATGCGAAGTTATAACATGCGAAAATAATGAATTAATTTTAGGTGTATTTATATGAGTATAAAAAACACTTTTTTTCTTTCTCTTTTTTTTTTTTTTTCCCGGCCGACGTGATTTTTTTTCCGTTTCATTATTCGGCCGAATAACCTTCGCCATAATTCACGGCGCCGTTACGGAAAAAAGTTGTTCGGCCGAATAATTATTCGGCCGAACAATTATTCGGCCGAATAATTATTTCGGCCGAATAATCTCTAAAACATGGAAGATTCATATCTCTACAGAATTTTCAGGTTTCTCCATTTTCGGAAGGGAATAACTACCTCTTACACAACAAAATGAATGTCGGACTTCATACCAGTAGATTCATTATTGAATCTACTTTACGAGGGTATAAATTTTGTTGTATATAGATAAGAACTGGTATTTTTTAATTTTTATTTTTGTAACATGTGTCGAGTTGTGATTCAACTCTTAAAAGAAACGGAGAAAAGAAAAATCCATAACTTTAAAAATACAATACCAAAAAAATCGAAAAAAATGTGGGACTCTTCATTGGCGTGTCTACTTCAAAAGGGTATTCATAGATTTGTTTCTTTTATAACGGATTGAGAGAAAAGTGGTGCAACAAAAAAGTTGTTGAAAATCGACTGAGTTTCCCCATTGATCGACTTTAAAAAAATATAATAATTAGTATATAGATCCATTGGATGCAAACTTATAGTCAGGCACTAGTACATTGTGTGTAGATTGTCGGAACATTTTTTGTTTTTTCAAAACACAAGTCTAACAACGATTTTAGTGGTGCAACAAATCATAACTCTTTTGTAGTCTTTTCATTTTATAAGAACACACTGTCAGACATTTGCGAAATCGACATATCAAATCTTAATAAAAAAAATTGAAAAAATTATGAGTAGAAAGCTAACATAATTCTACAAAAGTTATCTTTTTACGGCAAAGAGAAATTTTAAACAAAAATATCACTTTTGTTCGCCCGAAGTTGAAAAACATGAAAAAAACAGAATTATTTTCTCACTAGACCCCCCAAAATAGACACCCATCTTCATTTTTTCACCCATATTAATAAACCCCTTTGGCGTGCCCCTTCTCCCTACAATTTCTTTCAACTGTTTCTATTAAAAGTCTTCGTTTTTGCAAGCCCCTGCATTCAAAGCAAGGACAATAACATTTTCCATCTCCTCTCGCCTCTAATGCAACTCTAAATTGAGCAAGCTTCCTTGCATTTCCATTCATAGTGACAAATCCTTGTAGTGGTGTAAGTAATTGTCTTACCTACACCATAAAAAACAATAACTTGTCAATTACATTAGATATTATAAGTACATTTCTGAATATAGTATATTATAATCCAATATTTTCTATATTTATAAAGAAAAACATGAAGACTAAATGTAATATGAATGGAAAGATGGTAAGTTGGTTCTGAGAAAGTGAATTGCGAATGGAAAGATGGTAAGTAGTAGAATGATGTTGCATATAGACTCATTACATTGGTTGTGTACATCTAATTCACAAAATTATAGCTGGCCTTATTTTAAGGTCAAATAATTGTCGATACGGTGATGAATTCTATGGTTGGATTGATGCTCCATGAATCTTTTCTTTGTGACTGCAAAGACAAATATGACAACATTTTTGTTGTTGAAACTATATAATGGACCTACCTATTGTTTGCATTTGGGAATAGTGGAATTATGGTCCACACAGTTATTGTTGTGAGCACACTTCTATTATCAAATTGGTGACAATGGTGATTTAGATGATGGAAGATTGAAAAAAAACTAGTTAGTAGTGATAACAAGAAGTTCATAATTATGGTTAACCTTTTTTGTTTGAATTTTGCATATATTAACTCCTACTTGTGACTAATGTTGACTTACATATTGTGAACAAAAATCAAGTGTTGTGAAATGTTGGGAGACATAAAAGAGTACAAATGAGTATAAGTACTTTAATAAATTGTTGGTTTCCATAGAAAATTAGACTTTGTGAATTAAGAATTTGTAGTTTGAATTTTTTGGTATAATAATCTAACGTTTAATGTGAACACTTGGAGGGATATTGTACCCATTTAGTGGTTGGAATTTTAAATAAATATTCTTTCCATATATTTAGGAATGCATTGTATCAAGAGCATTAAAATTAGCAGTGGTTCTGGTTGGTTACTAAAAAAAATGGTAAATGTCAAATGTTAAGGAACCAAAAATATTGGAAAATTGATAACTAATTGTATAGTTTGAAGACCTCATATAGTTTGACCACCAAAGAGGCCGGTAGGCTCTTAACCAATATTGTATATGATTTCACCCACATGACATGGGATATCACCTCGGGAAGCTCAAATTTGGTTGTAAACATTAACTAGTTTATTGACAGATATTGTGAAGTATCCATTAGGTAGTGAAGGGTGTGATTCCATAATCATACTTTATAGGTTCGAGGTAATAATGGTTCAAGGTACGATAGAGAAAATATATGATGTTAAGAAGTGCACACAAGAGCTAAGAAATGAGTTGGTTAAAGGTCAACTATTGAAAATCCTCTATTTAGTCGATCCATTGCAATACTTGAAGACTAGTAATTATGTAAGTAGCAAATCTTGATGAGGTCAAGCCATAAAAAAATTGGATCCATATAGACATTGAATATGCAAAGCAAAAAGAAGAAAGGATTGTAACAGATCTCAAGTGTTATGTATGTCAAATGTTATATAGGACCGCAAACACACTAGAGATAGTACCAATTGCAAGAGAAAACATTTTCAAAGATGCCAATATTGATGTCATGTGGTGATGAGTGAGAGAATAAACATATTGAATATAGACTAAGGGAAGAATGTAGGGTTAGTATTTATATTTGTTGTAAAGATTGAAAAAATAAGTTATAATCCCTAGCTTAGTAGAACACGACAATGTGATGTGCATTAGAACTAGGAGAAGATATTATGTCACTTATAGTGTTTCATAACTTCGGATGACAAAGCGAATTTGTAAGAGAATGGGTTCAAGTGGCATAACTTGGAGATGTAGTATTTGAACAAGAAATATAAAAATATAATTACACATTACTAACCTTGCAAGGAGCTATGCAGAATATCCAAGCTCAATATACAATCACCCCACAAGTCCAAAATCCGTGCTCAATGTGCCGCAAGAAAAGAAAATGTGAAAATTATGGTGAGAGTGTGTAGTTTATATAGCTCGTCATTCGTCCCTGTTGCCACGAAAAGTGAAACCTAGACATTTCGTTGATATAGGGATGAAAATTCGTGGAAGTTTAAAAATCGTGGATATTGCCACGATTTTTCCGCCCTGAAAAAAAAAAATTTAAAGAATCATTTTTTTAACCCACGAATGTTGAAAACGTGGAAACATTTCGTGGAACAATCCACCCATATGTAGTAGTGTTTCATAACATTAGACATATATCCAATATTAATAAATTAATATTGTTTGATTTAATATAATATAATAATTAATTACTTAAATCGTATGATTTAAATAAATAGTAATAATAAAATAATATTTAAATAATCTTATTTTATTAATATAATGGTAAATAAAGATATTTAAAAAAAATCCCTTATATATATAATAAATAATATTGGAGAAGTCTAACATTAATATATATTTGACACATACTATAGGGAAAAACATCTTATCAATGTGCCACAATAATAATGTTTTTCTTATTATATATTTTTCTTGTAGTAATTAAATAATACCATTTTATCAGTACTATTTAATAGTTAAATGATATTATATTAATTAAACAATACCAATTTATTAATATTCAGAGATATGTCTATGCACCCATTTGTTACTAGCGACAACAACATTAATAATATTAATATGTCTCAATACGCCCATATGTGTAAATTTGGCTCATACTATAGGGAAACACATTATCAATGTGCCAAATTTGTGCCTATAGGTGTATTCAGACACATTAATATTATTAATGTGGTTGCTGCTAGTTTTTTCTCTCTTGGCATCACTCTCTAGGAAAAATCATCGAAATCAACGAACTTTTCTGTTACAAGAAAAAATTCCATTTCAGACCCTACCATAGAGTCCATGCTTCTTCACTTTAGAGTAGTATTTTCTACCGAAACTTTTGTTTAAATAAATATACAGTAGCTATTTTCTACTGAAAAATTCATTGGAATAAATATGGAGTAGTTATTTTCTATCAAAAAATTCATTTGAATAAATATGTAGTAGCTATTTTCTAATGAAAAATTCGTTTGAATAAATATGCATTAGATATTTAGTAAATATTCAGTTCATGCATGGTCATATACAACTATGACTGCTGTGAAAAATTAATTTTGTCTACAGATGTCAACATTTTCACTTCAGAGGCCCTCGCCTCCCTCTCTCACTTCGAGGAGACATTCAAAAGGGTACATTTCCTTTGCATTTCCATGATTCACTAATCTACTTGTTTGATACACATATCTCTCAAGTTTCTCATCTCAAAGTTGTAGCTTGTAAATTTTGGCATAAGCATGTTATCGGATCAAGCAAAGCAGAATAAGGAAATAGATGAAACTGTTTTCATGACAAGAGAAACAGGTTTCATTGGCTCATTGTTAACACCCAATAAGTGTTCACTTCCTCATCTACCCCATTACATGGCTCATTTGTCCATTTTCCTACCATATTTCTCTTAAAAACCCTGAAAACCCCACTAAAAAGCCTCCAAAAGGCCTAAAATGCCTCCAAAATGCCACAAAACCATCAAAAAAGTCTCAAAAAGGCTAAAAACCCCCCTTTTCCCTCCAAAAATATCCAAAATTCCTCTAAAATAGAAAAAAACATCTAAAAAGGGAATAAAAAATATAAAATAATGAGGAAAAAGGAGGAAAAAACCCTATACAGCTGACATAAACCATATGGTTCCCAAAACCATGGGCCAGCACTCCACCACCAAAAAACTATAAATAGGTGATGGAGACACCTTATTTCACATCCACAATCAAGTATACCCTTACTCTGCCAAAATCACTTTTGAGACCCTAGCTCACCCTTGAGCTACCCTCACCATTGAGTGTCCCTTTTGGCCCATTTCCACCATTGGAGAAAGAGAAGGAGCAAAATTGGAGCTTGGAGTAACCCTCTTGGGCCATTGCAAGAGTTTCACCAACCTTCACATTGGAGGTATAATCAATACAAAAACCATTCTTTATATCTTGTTTTTTTCTGTTTCATGCAAATGTTTAGAGTAATTTACATTTCTGTTTTAGCACTTTAATTTACAATTTACCGAACTGCTACTAAGGAGTCCCTTCTCCTTAGTAGGTGCTCATTTGCACAAGCTAGGGTGAAAACCCTAGTTACAGTTTTGGCGACTCCCGTTGGTTTGAATTTCTGGTTCTAGTTTAAAATATTTTCAATTTTCCGCAATAATTTCCTATCTTTTCCTTTCGGCTGTCCCTTTTGGCTGCCGTAAACCGCATTTTTTCCCTCCACAGTTGCATCTCGACTGCGTCTTTTAGGAGTTTACGTGTGATCCGACCGCAGCTCTCAGACTTTCTTCGGTGACCTAATCACGGATTCATGTCTGTTACCTATGATCCGACCGCGGCTATTAGCCTGCTTGGAGCGATCTGACTGCGGCTGTAAGCC
This sequence comes from Larix kaempferi, assembly GCA_027924585.1. Classification (NCBI taxonomy): domain Eukaryota; kingdom Viridiplantae; phylum Streptophyta; class Pinopsida; order Pinales; family Pinaceae; genus Larix; species Larix kaempferi. The sequence goes on along the minus strand of BSBM01000358.1, from coordinate 2,694,051 downwards.
ATTTTTCCTCCGACTCGCCCGTGCCTGTTGCTCTGTTTCCTGCGGTCCTCCCGCACCTTTCAGCCTGAAACCCGCGACCCGCCCACGCCTGTTGCTCTGTTTCCTACGGTCCGCCTGCAGCTTTCATCCTGAAAGCCGCGACCTGCCCGTGCCTGTTTCTCTCTTTCCCGCGGTCCGACCACCCAGTTTCGCCACCGACCCTCGGTCTGATTTCTGCATTTTTTTCCTGTTTTGAACCCAGCCCCTTTTGCTGCAATATTTTCTGCACAGCCATCTGTCCTACCTGCAGCCCTACTTCCCTACAGCCTTTTCTGCAACATAATTTTTTTACCATTTACAGAATCTTTTTAAAATTTCAGCATTTTAATTCAGAAAATTTTGCATTCAGTATTATTAGTTAGAAAGCTTCCCACCCCGTGGCACTTTTACTTGGGTTCATCACCTCACGTGCACACACTCTGTCACCTAATTCAAGTGAGCCTTAAAAACTACTTAACACAACCAACATTCTAACCCCACTTGGGGAACATAAAATAATTTTTTGTAGTTAAGTAGGATCGGGGGGATAGGCTTCCAATAACACCCCTCGGTTGCTTACACTTGAGACATAGCTATTGTCCAATTAGGGAACCAAAATCCCCTAGTATTTTTTGGCACAATCATGACCAGTTTATCAGAGGGCCTCTGCCCTAGGAGGGTTGAAGTCGCCAGACTGGTTCCAGAGGCCTGAGTGGAATATCGCACTCCATTCAGTAACCGAAGGGCTACCTTTCGCAGTTCTCGGAGTATCCCTGTATAGGGGTGTCGCAGTAAAAGGACCAAACGGCAAATTCACCTTTCTGGACATGTCATGAATGGGGTATCTTAGTTTCCTTTCTTCTAGGATTGACTACCCGGTGTCCCTCCCGGTAGGGGGATATGTTAGCCACTTGGCTCTCCTATCCATATTGTCTGACTTGGATTTCATCACCTTGCAGAGGATATGTCTAGTTGAGTCAGAATACTATTTAGTTAGGTGTTTGCTTGCTCCCTTACCTCCTTTTGGTCTAGTGAGTCCACCATTTTTTATTTTTAGGAAACCTGTTGCTTGTTGGTATTCTGACCATTTCTGTTGATACTCCACCTATCGTAGCACAGCTGTTACAGTGGGTGTTTTGAGTTGGTTGTTGGCCTGAGTGCCTTATTTTTTTTTAGCTCTCCTTCTGCACACTCGATTGCATTAGGGTTTTTGAGTTGTTTTTTACTCACCTCAACCCCTAGAGATTTGACACCATCTATCACCATTGAGTCCCCGAGACATTCTCGGTGCCTCAGGGGAAAGCCCCCACAGCACGGTTCACTTGACACCACCCGTCATAGACACAGATCTTCATCACTTGATACCACTTATCATAGATCTCGAGCCTTGTCACTTGACTCCACTCGTCAGTGGCATAGGACTCCGTCACCCGATCTTGACGCCCCTTATTTTACCTCTGATTCTGAGACAGAGTCTGAGAACCCCATTTACACTGCCCCTACTAGCCCCATGGCTAGCACGAATTCCACCCCTTTCTTTGTAGGGACCATTGGTGGCACATCCACCACTACACCAGTTACCACACCTGCTTTGGGTATGCCCTCGATGGGGCCCATGACCACCATTCTGGTTACCGTACCCATTCCCATAGTTGGCATACCTACCACCACTCCACCAGTGACTCACACTACCCATGGTGGTGGAGGACCATCCTATACCACCTTAGTTCCCCCACTTGGGGGAAACATCCCAAACCCTGCCCCTCTAGTTGGGGGCATTGGCCCCAACTCGGTCCAACCCACTAATGTGTCACATCCTTCTTCCAGTTTTCCATTCATGGCTAGCCTCAACCTACCTAACCTAGCCAAATTGACTAACGACCAGATCCAACACGACCCTGCATGGCCTCACATGCCCACCAAGCTCCCCTCTGACATCCCTAAGTTCGAGGGCAAGGCAGGTGAGGACCCTCAAAACCATATTATGTCCTTCCATCTGTGGTGTTCCTCTAACTCTATATTGGATGACTCTGTTTGCCTCCGTCTGTTACAGCACACCTTCATTGGCTCTGCAGCTAAGTGGTACATCGAGCAACCACATGGGACCCATGCCACCTTTAATTCCCTTGCCTTGGCATTCCTGCAGTTCTTCCAGTTACTTGTCTGCTATGATGTGGGAGTTGAGATTGTCCTGTCTTACAGACAAAACACGGCTACCCACATCACGGACCACATTCATGAGTGGCATCGACGCCGTAGCCTCTGCAAAATCAAATTAGATGATCGTATCTTCTTAGATTGGTTCCTCAAATCCCTTCTTCCTGTGATTGCTAAGGATGTTGCATCCGAAAGACCCCAGTCTGAAGAAGAGGCCATCCTTAAGGCCCAGCAATTCGACCTCATTTACGCCCAGTCGGGTTATCTCTATACCATTATACCAGATGTCCCTCGCAGCGATTGCTCCAAGCACGATGCACCAGGAGCATCCCATGGTGCAGACGGCATCATCGGCTGTGTTTCTTCGCATCCCCAACCCTTTTCATAGCATGTCCTAACCTTGGCCCCGACCTTTTGCGGGCTACCTCATAGTCTAGAGCAACCAACTCGTATGCTCCTATGACACATCACCACCATTCCCATGGACCCACCTGTCCACCTCAGTGCTTCAGTCATGCACCCCCCGCTTACACCCCCCCGGTCGCACCTCAGCCCTATTACCACCAGTAGGCTGCACCAGCTCCTGCGCCTTCCCAAGCCCAACCCGCTTATTACCCACCATAGGCAACCCCTGCGAAAAACCCACAACCCGCTCTGTAGCCATATCAGTAACCCCCTCAAGTTGCTGCACCCACGCAGCCTCCACCTACATCTCATCCACCGCAGCCTGCTCCAGCACCTGCGCAACCCCAGAACCCACCTGCTGCCCAAGGGCAAGTTTACACCCAACAAAACCCGCAGCAAAACCAAAACAACCAATGCAACTAGGGCCAGCAAAATCGCGGCAAGGGTCATAACCGTGGGAACAACCCTCCTCCTGACCAAGGCGGTCAACCTACTAATCCCCCAGACAACAATAATGCGACCCCCACTAACCAAAACCCGGATCGCCCGCCCAAGCAGGCTTAAAACCCTAATTTGCAAACAAACCATCCTTGTTCTATTTGCGGGGTCTATGGCCACTACACACATGCTTTCCCACATTTAGAGCGAGCCAAGCAACTCTAGGTTGATGATGCCCATCGCCAAGGGCACGCAGCTCCTCCATCACCACCCAACCCCCCACAACCTCAGCAGCCACCTTTGGTGCTTCAAAACCCCTTACCAAACCAAGGCATAGTGAACACTCAGCCGTTGGCTCCCCCTCAAGCCAACGTGCCACCACAACAACAAATCACGTATGTTGATCCTGATCAACCCATGTTTGACTCAGGTACCCACCACTTGTTGATGATGTCATCCGCTGATGTCAACCTCCAAACCTGTCGGAACCAATATGGCTCCACCCCTGAAGCCCCTCCCGTCGACAAAAACAATAACACTCATCCCATTGATCAGGCGTTACGTATACCTCCACCTCCACTAGATGGCGCTTCCAAAGCACCTCGTTTCCCACTTCGCCGTATTAACAATAACCCCAATGCGCGCGCTGCGTCAAACTACAACATTGTAGATGACTTAGCCCAATCTCCCACAGCCATGTCTGCGTTAGAAGTCTTGAAAAACTATCCTTCATAGCGCAAGACTTTACTCTCAGCCATTGGGGCTATTGACCCAAATGATTCGAATTTGATGGCCTTCGATTTGGACCAGTCCGAACCATGCCTACCTTCCACTTTAGCGTTCCAAGTTTCTGTTTCCATACGAAATCTTGTCATCCATCGATGCATCATCGATGAAGGTGCCTCTACATGCGTTATGTCCACATTCGTATGGCAGAAGTTGGGATCCCCTACTCTCCAGCAGTCAACCACTGCGTTACACGCCTACGACGGTCATTCGGCTCAACCCCAAGGTCTCCTAGCCAATGTCCCCGTCTAGTTAGGTGGTAAAACCGTACTCATTGACATCGAGGTCATCAATGCCCAGCTTGATTATAACCTTTTACTTGGCCGCAGCTACATGTATGCCATGCGAGCGGTTGCTTCTTCTGTTTTTCATACCATGATGTTCCCCCATGATGGACGCGTGGTCAAGGTCGACCAACTCACCTACTATGATACCAGTGCCCGCGCTGCACCCGAAAATGTTCTCCCTATGGTTGAACAACTTGTTAGTGGTACCACTACCTCGCTAGTTTCCTCTGTGGGACCTGGAGTTTACTCAGATCCGCCGATGACGTCTACATTCCAATCCATTCTTCCCCCGTCACCCGCGACCGAAGTCTCTGATCTATGCACCCTATCCCACAATACGCAAACACCCACCAATTAGCCTCCCTTGTTACCTAAACCACCATTGGTACCTAGTCACATTGGTATTACACCCATCCACACCATCTCCTTCCTCATCCCTCTCTCGGGAGTAGTAAGCACCCCCGTTATGGCTACCCTTAGCCTCCCTAGGTTAACCTTGGGATTACCTGTGTGGTACCTTTCGCCTCCCGTTCCCCCGCCAACACCAGATGTCGTCCTGCAACCGGTGCAACCCATTGTCACTACTACTCAGCCACCTCCTGGTGTCGCTACCCCCTTCGTCCTCCACGAACACCCCTCCTCTTATCAAGCCCACTAGGGACAGAGGCCCACAACCATACATTGCTGTACCCCCTCCCAAAACAGTAAAAAACCCTCCAGTGTTTCATGCTCCTCCCAAATGCTCATTGTGTGATTAGTTAGGCCATCCAACTCATCAATGTCCACAGTTATCGGCATTACAGGAACACATGCAAATGCTTAACGACGACCCCGACATCCCCATTGTCGAAATCGACCCAACCCCCAAGCCTCATGATAAATCACTGCGTACCAACCACCCCTATGCGATATGCGGTATTTACAGCCACTACTCACATCACTGTCCTGATCTCCCAGATTACAGAGCAGCTCTCTACGAGATGAATAATCTGGACCTTGAGACAGCACCACCCACTATTGAGGAGATCCACCCCCCGGTCTCATCCCCTTCTGGAGAGATTAATACCATTTATATGATCTCTTCAACCACTACTCCTTTATCAACCGATTTGACAACCCAAACTTTCCATTCGGATGAGGAGATTCTTGAGGCACTCACTTCCCTAGAGTATCCCTGGGATGACATGCACCATCGTTCGTATTTCCTCCCAGAAGCATCTTCCTCTAGCACCGCCATCCAATTTGCAGTTGAATCCAAAGATTTCCTTCCTACCAAGGTTGACTGGTTTAAGGACCCTATTCCTGCTCTGGATGCCTTTGAGGAAGGTAACATGGCCAATATTTCACCTGTCATCCAAATTGATATCGCTGCCCCAGGAAGTACACCTGAACTCATAACTTTAGGAGCCTCCTGCAGTGAGCATGAGATTGAGGAGTACAAAAAACTCTTCCAGGAATTTCGTGATGTCTTTGCCTGGTCCTATATCGAAATGCCTGGTCTAGACCCCGCCATTATAGAGCACCACATTGACACCTGGCTTGATGTACCCCCCGTTCGTTAGAAACAACACCCCATTCATCCCTCAAAGCTTCTAAATGTCAAAGCAGAGATTGAGAAACTTCGCAAGGCAGGATTCATTTATCCTATTACTTATACCACCTGGGTTTCAAACCCCGTTCCCGTTAACAAAAAACAAGGCACCATTAGAGTATGCACTGACTTCCAAGATTTAAACCGCGCCTGTCCCAAAGATAACTTCCCCATGCCATTTATTGACCAGCTCATCGATGCATGTGCGGGGCATGAAGTCCTGTCTTTCATGGACGGTTTTTTTCGAATACAATCAGATTCAGATCCGAAAGGAAGATCAGTACAAGACAGCCTTTACTACCCCATGGGGCACCTTTGCCTATCGCGTCATGCCATTTGGCCTCAAAAATGTTGGTGCCACCTTCCAGCGGGCCATGACCTATTGCTTTCACGATTTGGTCCATATCTTGCTAGTCTACCTTGATGACTTTACAGCTCATTCCCGGAAACGATCAGACCACCTTAACGACCTTAGGCAAGTTTTTCTGCGTTGTCGCAAATATCAAATCCGCTTGAACCCACACAAGTGTGTCTTTTGTGTTCCGGCAGGCTGATTGTTGGGTTTCATTGTTTCCCAGAAAGGAATCACTGTTGACCCCCTGAAAGTCCAAGCCATCCTAGACCTTCCCTCTCCTCGCATGCTCTGACAGCTCCAAAGTATGCAGGGGCGATCTAATTTCCTCCGTCGTTTCGTTCTTGATTACGCTACTACCGTTCATGGTTTCTTGCACCTACTCCGTACCCACATACCCTTTGTCTGGGATGAGCAAGTAGAAGCCGTATTCAGATCCCTCAAGAAATCCCTCGCACTTGCCCAGCTCATCACCGATCTCCCCTCCCTTCTGCCGTACCCCCAAATCTCCGATGAGTTACCCGACAACCACTTGTTCACCATCTCGTCTGATGACCCATGGTATGGTGATATTTTGTTATATCTTCACACACAGAAGTTCAGACCCAAAGTCACCCGTAATGGATGTCGTCGTATCCGTCACCAGGCCTCTCGATATCTCCTCTTAGGCAATGTCCTTTACGAGCGGGGGGTTGACACAATTCTTCGTCATTTCCTGACGCACGAGGAAGCTGAACACGTCCTTAATGACTGTCATAGCGGTGCCTGCGGCGGCCATTTCTCTGGGATGGCCACCGCCCAAAAAGTCATTCGTGCCGAATACTTCTGGCCCACACTTTTCACCGACTACATCACTACGGTCAAGCATTGCCATAACTACCAACCTTTTGTCCCAAGGCCCGGACACCACCTACTCCGTTACACCCAGTCATCATCGTTGGTCCCTTTTGTAAGTGGGCTATCGGCTTCATGGAGTGTAAACCTCCGTCTGCCAATGGCCACAAGTACATCATTGTCGCCATGGATTACTTCACCAAATGGGCGGAAGCCATGCCTACCTTTAATTGTACCGCTGATACCACTGCCTGTTTCTTTTTAACCACGTTATCACTCGATTCGGGGTTCCTAAACAGTTGGTCTCAAACCATGGTTCCCACTTCGAAGATTCCGTTTGGCGTGAGTTATCCACCCTCCTCAAGTTTGAACATCAATTTTCGTCTACTTACTACCCCCAAGGGAACGGCCAAGTAGAGGCCATTAACAAAATCTTAAAAACCATTCTCCAATGCACTGTTGACCAACATAAGTCCAATTGGCACCACATGGTCTTCCCCACCTTATGGGCTTACTGTACATCCACTAAGACCGCCACTGGTTTTACCCCATTTCATTTAGTTCACGGTGTCGAGTCTGTCCTCCCCATCGAGTGTCAAATACTTGCCTTACATATCATCGTTCAACTTCTCCCCGATACCTCCCCACTTGAGCAACGTCTGCTATCCCTCGAACAAGCCGATGAAGACCGTCGTGCCACTCTCTAGACCATTGAAGCTACCAAGAACCGCTTCAAAGCTGGTTATGACAAACACGTACACCCTCGAACTTTCCACAAAGGGGACCTTGTCCTCGCCTATGACCAAGCCCATGACAAAACCGGTAAAGGGAAGTTTGAATCCATGTGGCAAGGCCCTTACATCGTGCAGACTTGTCTCGGCAAGGGGGCATCCCCCGTAATGGGTTGTATCTTAAGCATTTTTACCCATAAATGAAATTGCGGCCTCATTGGTCCGCGTTGTAAAATTTGCTCTCTTTTTTGTTTTTCACCTTTTTTACCACAATCTTACATTCATCATTTTTGCATGACCACAGATGGACCATCTTCCACCTCATTACACTGGCTTCGTCGATGGAGCAAGCCGTTGGTCTCCCAACCTGGCTTCTGTAGCATGGGTCTTATATTCCCCTTCACATGAAATGATTCACCTTGACGGAATATGCATAGGCACTGCCACATTGGCCGTTATCCATCGCCTCGGTTTGCGTGCCACATTGGCCGTTATCCGTTTTTGACACTTTTTATATCGCCGGATTCATTTTTCTGAGCTCATGATGATGCTTAAGATCATTTCTTTCTCTCACTTGGTACAATTTCAACATTGTGTCCTGACACCTTGCTGCCTTGGTTTGCGCACCATTCACTCCTGTTCCACTTTTTTTCATGAGCCATTCACTCCTGTCATACTGCAACTATTTCGTTATTTTGCCACCATTCATTACCCCACAAGGAGGCCCATCAGTGTTCCCCCCCACCCTCATTCTTGGTCATCATTAATGTCCTTTGATTGAGCACTTCCTCCTTTCCTGGCCATTCCTTTTGTTCGGTATAATTTTATCCCTTTTTCGGGCCGGACAAGTCCTTTACGAAAAAGGAACTTAGGGAGTTTCTGTTAAGCTCTTTTCTGACTCCTAAAACAATGAAAAGATCATCGAGCAATCTTGCTTCCTTTCATGCTTGTTAAAGTACCTGAAAGGACGTCTATCTGGTATAAGTTTAACCCTTTTCCGGACCTAGTAGACTAATTACGAAAAAGAAATACTCTAGTCACACCGGCTAGAAGAGTTCTTCATTGCATCCTTTTATGCTTCTTTGGGCCTTGGAGACTAACACATGAAAAAGAAACCCCCTGGAGTCTTCTTATCGCTTTCAGACTCTCTAAAATTGAAATCAACCACGAGCATGCACTGTCCTGGGCTCGTACAAATCCACATGACAGTACCATTCCATTATTTCAGAGTCTTCTTATCGCTTTCAGACTCCTTCAAATTGAAAGCAATCACGAGCATGAACTGTCCTAGGTTCGTATAAATCTACATGACAGTACCATTTTACACACACTTCTTCTAGTTCCTTAACCCACGAAGAAGTTCCCCCGTGCCTCCTGGCACTATGATCGATCATCTCGGCAGCACCCCCAATCAGGTTGCCTTTGTTCAGATTAATCTATAGTCTCGTGCCATTTTACGCCAGATTGAGTATCCCTCATCCCAGTCACCATCCTCGATCCATTACATCTATGATCCCTTTCCCCTAAGTCAGTGTCGTATGCTGCTCGATCATCCCCCCCATCATACTCTGAACAAAGGAAGTTTGAGTCCCCCTACTCTACTTGCCCAGTTATCCCCCCCAGTCTGTCAGTCCTACCATCAGTACTCTCACACTTCGGTTCTCCACCTTGCGCTCCTGTCAAGGAAACATCATTGCCTTGATAGTTGCAGGTCTCCCTCTGTCAATGAAAACCCCTATATTCCAGAGGATAGACCCAGAGGTCCCTGTGCCTTAGACCCATCACCATCTGTGGTGAGTGCCTACGGACCATTTTGAGAGGAGTCATCATTGCCTCTCCAAGTGGTTGTTTCTCACATGCTCGACTTCAACACCTTGATCGCATCGTTGAGAATCGCGTAGGGTTTATATCCTTTCCATTATTTGTCGAAGACCCCGGATTTCCCCCGACTCTAGCACATTGGTGAGTCACGTCGAAACAACCAGTTATATGTTCCCATGGATATCCTGGCTGCGTTGGCGATTGTATTCGGAAGCCATCCAGTTATATGCTTCCTTGAGTACCCAGTTTCGTCCCAGATCAGTTCCAGTTCAGTGTACCATTGAGAGTATGACCCTTGTCACTCTGATCCAGCAGCTCATCAGTTCCTCTGGTACCCCCGTGCGCAGCACTGATGTTATTCCAGTGCACCCATTTTTTCAGCTCACACATGGTCAGCCCAGTAGTATGTCCCAGATTTGTGTCCCCTCTGGACCCTTATGATGTACACAGTGGGTCTCTATGTATCTTACAGGTCCCTCTTTTCGGCCCTCATAGTTCTTTTTATGTATCTTGATACGAGCATGGGTATGCCCGCCTCGTCCATATATTGAGATTCTTCCTCATTCAGTATTTGAGGTCATGTATATTTCAGGTCCCCATATTTTGGACCCCATTGTTATTATTATATCCTGATACGAGCATGGGTATGCCCGCCTAATCCATATGATCAAATGATTCCTCATCCATTATTGAGGTTATATACTTTTAGTTCTTGCAGTTTGTTCGGGATTGTTGTTCCGGGCTTCAGTTTGTTTCTTCTCTTCTCCACACCCCAGGAAACCATACACAACTTATGACATCTATCGGCCATACGATGAGCTCCTGCCCTCACACATCAGGGGGCAATCTGTTAACACCCAAAAAGAGTTCACTTCCTCATCTACCCCATTACATGGCTCATTTGTCAATTTTCCTACCATATTTCCCTTAAAAACCCTGAAAATCCCACTAAAAAGCCTCCAAAAGGCCTAAAATGCCTCCAAAAGGCCACAAAACCATCAAAAAAGCCTCAAAAAGGCTAAAAACCCCCTTTTCCCTCCAAAAATATCCAAAATTCCTCTAAAATATAAAAAAACCTCTAAAAAGGGAATAAAAAATATAAAATAATGAGGAAAAATGAGGAAAAAACCCTATACAGCTAACCTAAACCATATGGTTCCCAAAACCATGGGCCAGCACTCCACCACCAAAAAACTATAAATAGGTGATGGAGACCCCTTATTTCACCTCCACTATCAAGTATACCCTTACTCTGCCAAAATCACTCTTGAGACCCTAGCTCACCCTTGAGCTACCCTCACCATTGAGTGTCCCTTTTGGCCCATTTCCACCATTGGAGAAAGAGAAGGAGCAAAATTGGAGCTTGGAGTAACCCTCTTGGGCCATTGCAAGAGCTTCATCAACCTTCACATTGGAGGTAAAATCAATACAAAAACCATTCTTTATATCTTGTTTTTTCTATTTCATGCATATGTTTAGAGTAATTTACATTTATGTTTTAGCACTTTAATTTACAATTTACTGAACTGCTACTAAGGAGTCCCTTCTCCTTAGTAGGTGCTCATTTGCACAAGCTAGGGTGAAAACCCTAGTTACAGTCATGGCTCGTCAACATGCTCCTCTAGAGAGGCTACACTATCAGAGTTGTTGTTCGCACCAACCCGACTGGTATATCCACTACTAATTACTAGTATTCTTACAACATAACTTTATTTTACTTATTTGGTTTTACATTGAATGAGTATATAGATAAATATGAGACCCTCAAGGATTATGTTGGAATGAAACATTCCTCCATGGTTATGATTCATTATGGGTATGTTATTTAAAAGGTTTATGTTGGTTTGTGACATTATTTTATGTTTATGTCACATAAAATATGACAATCATATTTAAAATATTTTGCAAGGGTTTTGTCGTATTCTTTCATACACTAAGGTTCATGTTTTATTAAGACATTCATTGATGTTCATTCATTCATTCATTTTCATGTTCAATAACCAATGTAGTGGCTTAAGCCGTCCTCCTTGAACATAGTAATGTCACAATGCGATGTTCATCACGTGCTATGTTTCATTATGACATTCCTCCATTGTTATTTGAGATTATATTAGAACTTTATGTTATAATACAATTCCCTTCCTCATTACAACATGTTTTTATTTTGAGTCATCTACAATAGTCCTATCATTGTAGATTTATCAAGTGTGATGTTTGATTGCAACATTAATCCATGGTTTTCATCTTTGTTATGTTGATGGAACATTTTATTGGTTATGTCACATTGCGACATTCATCTTTTGCAATGGTTTTGTGACATTGTGATGTTCATCATGTTTAATGTTGGATTGTGACATTCCTCCATGTTTATGTCACAATATGAAATTCATCTTTTCAATGTTCCTTGAAAGTTTTGCAAGGGTTTTGTCACATTGTGATGTTCATTAAGTGCTAAGTTCCTCAATGTATTAGTAATGTTATGTTGTGTGTGTTAACCCTTCATGGACCTAAGACATATTGTTTCATTGGTTACATTCCCCAATATCTTTGTCACATTGTGACGTTCATTAACTTTTATGTTGGATTGCAACATTCCTCCATGTTTATGTCACAATCTGAAATTAATTTTGTCAATGTTCCTTGAATGTTTTGCAAGGGTTTTGTCACATTGCGATGTTCATCACATGCGATGTTTGATTGCGACAACCATCCATGGTTTTCGTCTTTGTTATATTCCTGAAAGGTTTTATTGGTTATGTCACATCGTGACACTCATATTTTGCAAGGGATCTTTTACATTGTGATGTTCATCAAGTTTTGTATTGGTTATATGGAATTGCAATGTTTTTGCAAAGGTTTTTTTGCATTTTGACATTCATCAAGTTTTATGTTGCATTGCGACATTCTTCCATGTTTATGTCACAATATGAAATTCATCTTTTCATTGTTCCTTGAAGGTTTTGCAACGATTTTGTTACATTGTGACATTCATCAAGTATGATGTTCGAATGCCATATTTATCCATGGTTTTCATCTTTGTTATGTTGCTGGAAGGTTTTATTGGTTATGTCACAATGTGACATTCATCTTTTGTAATGGTTTTGTCGCATTGTGATGTTCATCAAGCTTTATGTTGGACTGTGTTAATCTTGGATTTTAATAGTGCAACAGTGATTAAGGGTTATGTTGGATTGCAATAACGCTGCATGGTTGTCACATAAATTATGACCTTCATGTATGGAATGTTTCTCAAGGGTTTAATTATGTTTGACACATTCCTTAATGGTTTTATCACATGCAACATTCACTAAGAGGTATGTTATATTATTCCATTGTTGCATTCCTATGTCACATAAAGTATGACATTCATACTTAAAATATTTTGTAAGGTTTTAGTTATGTTTGGTACATTCGTTAATGATTTTGTCACCTCGCGACATTCATCTTGAGGGTTACGTTGGATTGCGACATTCCTCCACGGTCATGTTGCATTATGGTTATGTTCCTTAATGCTTTTTTTAACATTGTGAGATTCATTATAAGACTTTGTAAGGGTTGGGTTTAGTTATGTTTGGTACATTCCATAATGGTTTTGTCGCAGTGCAACATTAATCAAGTTTCATGTTGGATTATGACATTCATCAAGACTTATGTTGGAATGCGACATTCCACCATGGTTATGATTCATTATGGTTATGTTCCCTAAAAGGTTTATGTTTATGTCACATAAATTAAGACATTCATATTTAGAATCTTTCGCAAAGGTTTGGTTATGTTGGATTACAGCATTCATTGAATTTAATTCATTCATTCATTTTGACGTGCATTACTCAATGTAGTGTCTTAACCCATCCTCCTTCAACATAGTAATGTCACAATGCTTTTGTCACAATGCGACATTTATCACACTATTAGGAACCCATGTCTTTACTTTGTTAGTATATTGTTGTTGGACGCATATGCTTTGTAAGTTGTCTTGTAGTATTTGTTGATCAATAGTTTATGTTATTGTTGTTGGTGCATATGCTTTGTAAGTCGCCCATAGTATTGTTGATCCATAGTTTGTAGTGGCCCATGGTTTTGAACCATAGTATTGGCGCCTCGACTTAGTATATAAGTGTGTGTTGAGACCTATGAAGGACCGTGAAGTTATTTGTATTGAGCTTGCTCATAGGAGGTTGCCCCCTCGAAGTGGCCTGTGATCAATATAAAAGTGATTCTGAGTTTTGTCATTTCTGCTATTTCGCATATTTTTATTAATTAATTGTTGCAGGTGCATCACATCTGGTATCAGAGCACTTTCTTAGGATCGCTGGGTGAAATTTCTGCCAAAAGTTTTTTTTCGCATCTGTTGTAGGTTCGGATTTGGGAATAATCTCTATCCGCTTAACTGTGGGAAGTACTTGGGCATAATCCCTAAAACTCATTGTGAGGAGTACCACAGGAACCCCAAAGTAGCTGGCCCATTGAGAGGACTTGCCAGCGAAAAGGGCAACGACCCCTACCTGATTGACTAGTTCCCACCTGTGAGGTAAACCAAGAGCTGTCATTTGTGGCAAAGCGGTTATCAGTTTTACCTGAGCCGTGGAGTGAGGGGTACTGCCCCAATACGCAAGTCGTTAGACAACATTGGTGGCCGAGTGAAACCCTTGAACTATTAGGAAGCCACACATACCTGGGGTCCATAACTGTTTTCAGCTGAACTATTGTCAATTGTTGCTGCGCCATTTTAGATCCAGTCGTTCAGATCCATTTTGCAAGCCATTCCAGATCCAACAATTTTCAATCCATTCGGCACCATTTCAGATCCCTTCCGAGCCATAGCCGCTCTAATCTGGAAAAAAAAAAAAGTATAAAATTCAGTTTTTTCCCCATATATCCCTTGATTTCACTCTGTTTCCCTTGAAATTTGCGGGGAACCCCTGTCATCCCATTCTTCATATTTCATTCCTGAGGACCCTATCCCCAATTCCCCTTCCTAAAGCCCAAAATCCCACATTTGTCTATTTTTAGGGTTTGCCATAACTTCCTCATATTTCACCCAATCACCTTCAAATTTTACCACAAAGTTCCTTTCTGAATTCTGCTTCTTTGTTCCCCTCTGCCAAATTTTCCATTCTTCCACCCCGCTTCTGAAATCCTCATTTTTGCTTCCCTGTCTATTCGATAGTGTCCAAAACCTAGTCAAACCCCAATTACCCTTTAGATTTTTTCCCAAGTCCAGATTTTCCTTTACTGAAGTAGTTTCTGTTTTTGTTTTCCTACCCAGTCAAGGGAAAAAAAAAAAACTCCTGGTTATGGTTGTCACCCGTGCAGGAGAAAAAACCATGGAGGATGCACTTGCAGCCATCCAAGCCAAACTTCAGGATCTGGATGAAAAATTTCTCGGCCTCCATCTTGAACATTCAGCTATGAACAACAAATGGTAGTCCGAGTCTTCATTAGATAATGGGTTCTCTTCTTCCAGCAATTTCCGTGGTCTGAAGCTTGATTTTCCTCGCTTCAATGGTACAGATCCAACTGGATGGATCTATCGTGCAGAACAGTATTTCAGTCTGCATAATACTTTTGATGTCAACAAAGTTCCACTGGCATCCTTTCATTTGGAACAGGAAGCTCTTCAATGGTACCGTTGGAACATCAAGGCTCATCTAGAGCCCAAATGGCCAGACTTTTGCCAGCTCCTTTTGCAACGATTTGGTCCTAGTGCTTTTGATGACTTCACAGGAGCCCTCACTAAACTTCACCAAATTGGCACTATGAGAGAGTATCAAACCGAATTTGAGAATCTAGCCAACCACATGGAAGGATTGTCTGATGACTTTTACCGGAGTTGTTTTATTAGTGGTCTAAAGGATGCCATCCAATCTGAGGTCAAAATGTTCTGTCCCAACACAATGATGGAAGCCCTAGGGTTGGCTAAGTTGGAAGAAGACAATATTGTAGCCCAACAATGCTCCAAGCCCACTTTTGTTCCCTTCCGAAATATGGGTTCTTAACGACCACCTATACCGCAGGCTCCTCGACCAACTCCTATCAAGCGTTTGTATGAAACAGAGATGCAAGCACGCAGAGAAAAGGGGCTTTGCTATAATTGTGATGAGAAATTCACTCGGGGACATAGATGTGTTCAGCAAAATATCTACCTCTTGGATGTGGATTCTCCGCCTGCCTCTGAAATTGGTGACAAACATCCAGAAACACTGGATGCTCCGGTCGACATTCAGGAACCACCTATTGACCCTCTGCCTCAGGATGACCAGCCAGATATATCTCTCCATGCTTTAGCTGGAATCACCACCCCCCAAATAATCTGGGTCAGGGGTTACTTCAAGAAGCTTCCTCTTACAATACTTATTGATTCTGGTAGCACTCATAATTTCATTGACCTTGGATTGCCAAACACGCTGATTGTTTTATCCATCCTTACTCCAACTTTGAAGTCATGGTTGCCAAGGGGGGCACCTTACCTTGCAAAGGGAAGTGTCGAAATGTGCGTATCTCTATGGGAGATTATACCTTGTGCTCTGACATTTTTTTCTTGACCTTAAGCAGATGTGATGTGGTTTTGGGCACTCAATGGCTACGCACACTTGGCCCTATCTTATGGGATTTTGCTGAACTTTGGATGCAGTTTTCCCTCAATGGCCAAAAACACACCTTGACAGGATTACAACCAGGTTCTCTCAGCTTCATCAATTCACATTGCATGGAAAAAATACTTAAGAGGAATTCATATGGTGTCATCGCTCAGCTCCATTCCATTCAGATGCAACCTTCAGCGGTCTCCACTACTCCTTTAGATCTACAACAAATTCTGGATCAATATACAAGTGTTTTTGCTGAACCAGTGGGATTGCCACCTTCCAGGCCAGAAGACCATCGTATTCAGATCCTTCCTAGCAGTGTTCCTCCCAACATTAGGCCCTATCGCTACCCATTTCACCAAAAAATGGAGATTGAAATGCTCGTTCGGGACTTATTAAAGCAAGGTATTATTCGCCCAAGCACTAGTTCCTTTTCTTCTCCAGTTATTCTTGTCCTAAAAAAGATGGGTCATGGCGCCTTTGCATTGACTTCCGAGCACTTAATCACCTCACCATCAAGGATAAGTTTCCAATTCTTGTTGTTGATGAGCTTCATAGGGCTTACTTTTTCTCCAAGTTGGATCTTTGTTCTGGGTATCATCAAATTCGGGTTCATGAGGATGATATCCCTAAAACACCTTTCTGCACACATGATGGCCATTATGAGTTTTTGGCCATTCCTGTTGGCCTCACTAATGCTCCTTCCACATTCCAGGCATTAATGAATAAAATATTTCGACCCTACTTGCGGAAATTCATTCTGGTATTCTTTGATGATATCCTCATCTATAGTAAAACATGGAATGAACATCTCCAGCATCTGGATCTTGTCATGCAACTTTTCTCTAACCATCATCTCCATGCCAAGCAGTCTAAATGTGTTTTTGGACAGAAGGAAGTTGAGTATCTCGGGCACATTATCTCAGCACAAGGGGTTCGCATGGATCCTTCCAAAATCGATGCCATGAACAATTGGCTGCATCCTCAGAAACTCTAGAGCCTTTGTGGTTTTTTGGGGTTGACTGGCTACTACCGCAAGTTTGTCTAGGATTATAGGAAGATTGCAGCTCCATTAACTGCTCTATTGAAAAAGGAGGCTTTTACATGGACACATGTTGCTCAGTGTGCATTTGACAAACTAAAACAATCTATGTGTACTACACCTATTCTAGCTATGCCCGATTTTTCCAAGCCCTTCACTATTGAGAGTGATGCTTGCGACAATGGACTTGGTGTTGTTCTCCTTCAAGATGAACACCCCATTGCGTTCACCAGCAAATCCCTTTCAGGTAAGAATTTAGCTGCCTCTACCTATGAGAAGGAAATGATGGCTATTTTGCATGCAGTACAGAAGTGGCGCCCATACCTATTAGGGAATCATTTCTGCATTAAGACTGATCACCAGAGTCTGAAATATTTCTTGGAACAGTGTGTCTCCTCCCCGACACAATAGAAATGGGTTAGAAAACTCATGGGTTATGATTGTGAGATCACTTACAAGAAGGGTAAAGACAATATTGTGGCAGATGCTCTTTCTCACACATTTGATGTCCAAGGTTCTCTTTCAGCTATTTCTATGTCTATTCCAAATTGGTTGCAATCTGTTCAATAGCATTATGTCAATGACTCTTCCAAATCTCAAATCATCCAATGCTTGACCAACAACCCTTCTACTGTACCACATTACTCTTGGTATGGTGCTTCTCTAAGATACAAGGGTCGTCTGGTGCTTCCCTGGAGCACAGATCTTCATCAAGCTGTCTTCTATGAACTCCATGCTTCTCCATTGGCAGGGCAATCTGGGTTCCTCAAAACGTATGAACGGGCACAGCGTAACTTCTTTTGGCAGGGCATGAAAAGGACAATTCAACAGATGGTGGCCGAATGTGATACCTGCCAGCGCAATAAGGGTGAAACAACACCCCTTCCAGGATTGCTAGAACCCTTTCCCATACCTACACGGATATGGATAGATATTTCTATGGATTTCATCGAAGGGCTCCCTAAATATGGCGGGAAGACAATGATTCTCGTTGTGGTTTATCGCCTCTCCAAATATGGTCATTTTTGTGCTCTCAGCCATCCCTATACAGCCTCTTCAGTCACTCAAATTTTCCTGGACCAGATCTTTCGTCTTCATGGCATCGCTTCTTCCATTGTCTCGGATCGTGATGTGACTTTCACCAGTCATTTTTGGACTGAACTATTTCGCCACACTGGCACCAAACTGAAGATGAGTTCAGGGTATCACCCACAAACAGATGGTCAGACTGAAATTATCAATAAATGCTTGGAAACTTATCTTCGTTGCTTCACCTCTGAACAACAACATCAGTGGGCAAAGTGGCTCCCTCTCGCTGAATGGTGGTACAATACCTCTTACCACACTACCTCTAAAATGACCCCATATGAATCAGTCTATGGTCAAGCACCTCCAGTTCTTCTTCCATACACCCCCACCAGTTCACCAGTTCAGGAAGTTGACACGGTCCTTCGAAACCATGATCATATTCTTCGTATTTTGTGGGACAATCTTCACATGGCAAGAAATCA
The DNA here is from genome assembly GCA_027924585.1 of Larix kaempferi. NCBI lineage: Eukaryota > Viridiplantae > Streptophyta > Pinopsida > Pinales > Pinaceae > Larix > Larix kaempferi. Next base: position 2,675,491 of record BSBM01000358.1, on the reverse strand, counting down.
CATGAAGCAACAAGCTGATCAGCACCGTTCTGAGTGCACTTTTCAAGTCGGCGATATGGTTTTTCTTCATCTCCAACCATACAAGCAGTCCTCCCTAAAACTCAAAGGGCATCATAAGCTCGGTCCAAAGTTCTATGGGCCATATCAGATTCTTCAGAAGATCGAGTCTGTTTCTTATAAATTGGAACTTCCTCCTTCTTCCTGCATTCATCCAGTCTTTCATGTCTCTTGTCTGAAGAAAGTTCTTGGCACCAACATCAGTGGACAAACGATTTTACCCGAATTGGATAATGAAGGATCCATCCTTTTGGAGCTGGAGGCCATCCTCAACCGGCGCACTCATCAGCTTCGCTCTCGCTCTATCACAGAGGTCTTAATTCAGTGGCACGGCATGCAACTAGAGAATGCTACATGGGAACCACTCCTTCAGATTCAACAACAATTTCCACATATAAAGCTTTGAGGAACTATCTTTGACTATAACATTCCTCCATGGTTTTCTTAGATTGTAACATTCATCTTTCAAATGTTCCTGAAAGGCTAAATATTGGATTGTAATATAAATTGTGTCCTCAAGATAATCCCATAGTGGCATAATGTGGTGTTAATTATGCACTATGTTTAATTGCGAGATTCCTCCATGGTTATCTTAGATTGTAATATTCATATTCCAATGTTCCTCAAAGGATTTATTGGATTGTAATATAAATTGTGTCCTCAAGATAATCCCATAGTAGCACTTGAAACATCTCTTCATGAATGTCACAATGTGACATGTTTTTTTTTACTATATAGTTATAATATATAATTATAATATCACAATTTAATAACTATTTTTACTATGCTACAAGATGAAAGATAAATGTTCCCGGATGCGGGTGACAACTCTGGCCATGTGACACGAGAGTCCAGCCACAGAACACCTGGACACAAGATTACGCCACGCAGCAGTGATGAGATCAACCAAGGTTCTCAGGCGATGTCAAGTCGCTGGGCTATTTAATTCTCCTGCCCTTGATGTCACGTAAACCAGCCTCGATACCATTTACATGGCTTTCCGACATGCAAAGTTCAGGCTTCGAGCTAGATAGCCTCCCTATCCACCTTACAATGCTATGTCTCATCCCTCTGCACTACACATTCTAACTCTCATCATTCTTCTCTAGGCCCATCCTGCTCCAGTGCTCCTTGCGCTCTTGTTTGTTAGCACCTGCAACACCCTTACGTTGGCTTCCACGGGCTGACTGAAAGGAGACAAGAGAAAACATAAAGATGAATCTTAGGAGACAGAGAAAAATAGGAAGGGATACGATGTAGAGGTCTCTATTCAAGTCCGCTTACTCGTAGACAACTGGGAGGAAAGGATAATTGTGGAAAATCTCTCCAATAAGACTAGTGAACAACCATGGGATCCCTACTGGCTTGTGAAGAACATGACAGGTTAGATTATGGATGACATGCTGACAAATTGGGCCATTGCATGTCACACCACCCAAACCTTGCAAGCTACACTGCCAAACATGGAAGCCACCCTCAGCATCCTAGAGAGTACTCTCAGCTAGGATGCGTATGCCCCCACTCGTCACTTCTACCGTGACCTTCATCCTGGAAGCAATGTACAAGGCACCACATCTTCTATTGTCATATTTGAGGACACCCTTGGCACTTTGGCCACTCTACTTGGCACAGATTGGATCAACCTAGGGGGAAAAGAACCTGTCATGATGCGCAGCAAGGAACTAGACCCTCAGAAGGGAAAGAAAAATCCACACTCCTCCTTCCCCATCCCCTCACCTTGGGACTGATCCTCGCCAAGCATACATGTAATGAACAGACTGGATTCATTCCTGTTCCCAGGAAGACTGCACCCATGCCGGTTAAGCTCCCTGCTCATGCCACTCGGCCTCCAATGAAGACTAATCCGCCACCCGTGAAAGCTACTCTGCCACCTAGGAAAGCTACTCTGACACCTGCAAGGGACGATAAGGAAACTGACTGCTATAGCTGTCCCATTCTGGAGGAGACTCCTTCAGACATAGAAGCCCCTTCACCAACTAGTTAAAGAGGTTTTTCATATGTCTCTTTCAATATTTTTGTCTGTCTTTGATTTTCATATCACTACCAGTTTTCTTCATCCCTCCATGGCTATGACTACTCTTCACACTAGTACAAAATGAGGAGTTGATGACCAAAAAAATGACTAAAATTTGACTATAAATGACTATTTTTGAGTCGGTGACTAATAGTACCTAATTTCCACTATCTTATAGCTAGTCATATTTCACTAGTCATTAATTGGTTGAATTATTAGTCATTGATAGTCACTGATTTAGTCACTGATTTAGTTATTGATAGTCACTGATTTAGTCATTGATTGCCACAATTAATGACCAAATATATGGCTAAATAAACTACTAGATGATAACATAATAATGACTAAGCTAAATACGACTAAACGTTAGTCGTGCTATAAGATACTGGAAATTATATACTAATAGTCATATATATGCAAATTTAGTCATTTTCTTAGTCACTAATTTATGATAGGGTACAAAGGAATTGAACCACCAATCTCCTGCCTATAATTAGGCAGGTGCTCTACCATTGAGCTAGCACCCTTTAAGAAGTTGTTATTGCTTGACAATGAAGATATTCAAACAAATTTTGCATCATTCAAGCATACAAAATAATGATTACCAAGTTACTATAGATCCATAATGGCTTACCTTGTACTAGTCCTTCAAGTCTTTCAACTGCATTTATTAAGTGCAAATATATTTTTGCACTTAATAAAAGAAGTTGAAGAAATTGAAGGACTAGTACAAGGTAATCCATTATAGATCTATAGTATCTTGGTAATCATTATTTTATATGCTTGAATGATGCAAAATGAAAAAATCGTAGAAATTTATAGGAATGACAAGCATGCATCCATTGTTAAACTATCTACCGAGTCATCTAGAATCATGCCAAGATATCTGAATTTGACTGAAAATTCATAAGTAACTTGAAGATAATGGTGGATGATGACATGGAAAGGAGAATTTCAGTTTATATAGAAGCAACGGATGAGAAAATGGTGTCCCAAACTCATCTTCCTCCAATGTGGTCCAAGCAACAAATCTATAACCTCTGAAGCAAAAAATCAAGAAGTTGTCCGTGAATTTTGTTGGGTCTTGAAACCAAGTGAATCTTCATTTTTAGTTCCATAATATATAGCTCTATGCTAAAATAAGTAATAATCGCACTTGAATCAATACCTTGAGCTTCAAATCTTGCAACTCTCTCTCTGCACAATCAAGTCTCTCTTTTAGTTGCTGCAATGATTCAATTGCTAGAAGGAAGGATCAATGTCCCTTGGTGTTCGAACAACTCCAGCTACATGTTTGGTTATGCTTGCATTTTTTTACAGAGTATTTTGTACATGCACACAATCCATGAATATTCAGTACATTCTACTAACCTGAAAGATGTTACACAAGCTCACTAAATTTTGTGCCAACTGCACCCTCTTCTCCTCGGCTTCTTGGAAATATGGAATCAAATTGCCTAATAAATACTCAAGCCATTTTTTATGATGAAAATGATAATCGTTTTCCTACTTAAGGGGAAATCCATTGTTTGACAAAAAACATACTTGTCATGAAAATGAAAGATGAAAAGGGTATACAACTTTCTTTGGTCAAAGGATAGATAGGATGGCATCAAGGTACCTAAAGTTTGTTGCACAACCTTTTCTCTTCATCAATACTAATATAAGGTTTCCTTCCATCATCCGTCTAGTATCGAGCAAGTTCATCACTTACATGAGCTAGAAGAACCTTTGTCTGCCTTAGTCTTCCACTTATTTCTTCATGTTGAGCTATGAGTGTATTATTTTCTTCCTGTGACATGAATCATCATTGAATTTCAACATAAATTTATGAAAAAGTATAAAATGTCCTATTAATGTCCACTTATATTATAAACACGCATCTATTTGCTCCAAATGAAAATACCCTTATATCATCTTGCAATATCCTCTTATTATAAACTAAACTAATATGTTTAGGTAAAATATGCCTGCCTTAATTTTTGCATGATGATGAATTCGTTGTTGTAGGTTTTGTTTCCTTGAAATCTTCTTAATATCTTCCTCAAGATCCACAATCTTCCTCTTCTCATTAGCATGGTCTGTCTGGAATATGGTTGAAAAAGATAATCAAGTTCTGCAATATGACTTACAACCTAGTGGTCTGTCCCTGTTATAAAATGGTATTATCTATAATCGGGAACCAAAATCTAGTATAATAAAATGCATACCTTTAACATATCACTAAGTTTGTAGTCAAGAATGGATCCCTCTGTCACATCTTTTTTGCTGCAATTCTAGTAGCCACCATTTCTGCTTGTCTACGATTAATTTCCTCAAGCCATATGCTCAACCAAGTTCAAAATCTTAGTGAAATGAAGAGGTTATGTTCCTCGATAAGGTAGCATTCCAAATAAAAAATATGGACATCTTATCTGGGATTACTTAATCTACTACCAAATGATGCGTGTCCATGCCTAAGAATAATAATCACATGATCAATTAAGACATAGCTTTACAACATGCAGTTACCTCTCTCTTTCTTCAATTAAATCATTCAATTGATGTCTTAGCTTTTACACTTCATGTTCCTGCATCATTATCAAGTAAATAGATTCAGAACATTTCTCATTAATCTGATTTGACAACTATTACAGAGCACCTTCCAAATTACAAACCTTTTCTTGTGACTCTTCATTCCGATGTCGAGCTTTTTCTGCTATCTTTTATGCTTGTTGATTATCTAGTACATACAAGTATGAAAGCACAGAAGCAAAGGACAAAAATATTAGAGAAATAAAAATTGTTAACACCAAAAGCAGCAAGACTTGTGAGCTCAAAAGATAACTCACAACATAGTTGGTAATATCTAGTTTAACTCCAAGCAAATCCCTTATGACATCATGTGGCATACTCTCTGTTGCAACCATCATAACATTGAGCATGAATATTTGAGAAGCAGAAACAAAATAACTGCTTCAGAAACAATATAGGTCAAAGTTCTACTCTCTATTTTCACCAGATTAGGATTCATCATAAATATCTCAGAAGGAACAAAAAGATAATAATGATACAAAAACCAATACATGTTAAAAAAATTATGACTGCAAGTAAACTAATTGCTAGTTAAATCAACACTGCATCCATCAAATAGATATGCCAGAAATGCAAATCATCTCTACATCCTTGAATGAAATCAATGGTTAAATAAGTACTTCATCCATCAAATAGATATTCCAGAAACATAAATCATCACTACATCCTTGAATGAAATCAGTGGTATGGCAGAAGGTAATACGGGCTAAAGTTGGAGGATTTCATCACTGATTTCATTTTATAATATGTTGACTCTTGGTTGTTTTTTCAGAAAAGTTGCTTATAGGTTTCCTATGGTTTGGTAATTACTATTAGTTAGGACTTACAACTGGCCTCATCTACACAACTTGCCACTAGATTTTCAAAATATTGTTATGCAATTCCAAGGTATCATTGCAAAGAGCAGCCATGTACCTCCTTTTTTCGAGTTGCAAGAAGACCTTCAAGCTATAACCATAATAAAATACAAAACTATTTCCCCCGAACCACCATGTAACACATCTTGAAATAATGAGTGGAACCCCAAAGAAGTAGAAAAAAAAGAATTACCTTTCTAGCAACACCATTTACATGTACAAAGAACAATAGTAGAAAAATAAAGATGCATTGTATAGCCCTACACTAAATGTTATTCATGTTGATAGCTACAAACATATAGGTTTATATATGGCATTTGAATCCATGGCATAGAGAGATCCATATCATGAGAATTACAAAAAGTAAGAAACTCAAATAGATTAGCTTAACTTTCATATTCAGGAACCACATTTTCCTGCGTATCTTGGTACCTTGATTATGAAAGTCTTGAGCCTATAAAACTCATGAAATATAAGTTTTGAGATTTTTTGAATCTAAATTAAAATTAAAAAATTCATGTACTATGCGAGGTTAAACTGATATTGAACTTGCTATGTTTTATCAACCATTAGTTCTATCTTCTCACCATGATCAAGGATATGAAAATCAATTATGCTACATCAACTATGGTAGTGGAACTCACATGAAGGAGACAAAAAGAAGCAACCCTTACAATTTTCCAGCCCTCATAAATATTTCAATTTGAAATGTTTTCCTTGTTCATTTTCAATTTTATTTCTTCTCTTTTATGGTTGTTCTACAATCAAACTAACTACAATTGAAAATCATCTTCCATCATCACACCATTTCTCATGAATGTTATCATCCAAATTTCTTAGCACAATATGAAAAACAAACTCATGGCACACAATCATACTACAAACTTGCTTACCTATCTTAATATTTGCATCTCTATATAAGATATCTCCTAAAACTTCTTTTTGATCTTGTTTGGCACTCATTTCCCCAAGCAAAATCAAGTTTATTGCAATTGATAATAATCTAAACTAGAAATTCTTTATCATCCAAATTTTAACAAATACAATCTAAAGAAAATGCCAATATTTATTCAAATGTTGTATTAGATAAGCAACCAGTTTACAACATTTGAAGATAATAGATCAGAATTTACACCCAACTACATTATCTTATTCTAATCAAAATCAACCATGAAAGCAAATTTGCACCAGAATACTTATTTCCTGCACACTTGGGTATACTATAGTTTTCAATGTAAAAGTAGCACAAGATCTCTGATAAATGAGGACTAATGCTGAAATAAATGTCAAAATATTTAAGGTTCATCTCATAATATAATCATATATTCAAATCTGCATAGTTGTTCTTCCCAATCAAGAGCACTTTGACATCTCTTTTGTCTTGAATGAATATAATTTTTCATTATAAGCATCATGTAACTCCATTTCTAAAATTCATCGTGAATGCAAAGACCTGCAAGGCCACCCCTAGCATAAGCTATCAATTATTCAAAATATCATAGCACTCCAATATTAATCCCCAAGGCTTAGCTCACTTAGTTGAACCATCTAGCCAATGCATGTTGCCAATGGGGAGTCCTTAGGTCATAGGTTTCACTCCAGTCAAGTCATTTAGGGTTACTAGTTGCTATTGTGGTTGGTGGTTGATATTCCTTCAATCCAAATATTATAGGGATGCCAAATGGGATCTTGTGAGATTTTCTTCAATATATATATATATATATATATATATATATATATAGGCACTCTCAGCCCCAAAATCAAATGCCAATTTAAATGGTGAAATCAAACTGAAAGTTGAGTGTTTTATAAAGTAGGTATAAACAAAAATTCCTTGAATGTTTATTCCATGTCATTCCAACATAATGTAATAGAAACTAATATTTTCGATTCCCAATTCCAGCTAGGAAAAGATTTATTTGAGCTTAGAAGTTGGCTAATATTTTCAACGTGTATTCCAATTATGATTCTCAACATGCTATTTTTTCCAAGCAAAACGTAACGGAGTTTGATAGAGAATTCCTACCATATCTAAGAATTTGCAAGGCAATATATGGAATGGTATCTTCAACACTAACTTGGACACAATATTCATAAAGCATGGAATCCTAGAGCATACAATCAAGAGCTAAAAATGGACCACCTATTCAACCATAAATCAAATAAATTTAAACTTGAAAAGTAAAGAGTTCACTTGCAAATGATCCCGAGCAAGAAACCATTCTTGACCCAAAATAATACACCATATAATTAGCAAGATATTCTAATCATAAATCTAGCATCAACCATCCATAAACACCAAGACATATTTCATTGTCTTAGTGGGATTTATCCCCCAATACAAACATGAGAAATGAATGAGTAAGAGACTCTCTTATATAGGAGAGGAGTTTAACTTCCTTTACAATAAAATAATGATAGGATCCTAGATCTAGACTAGGGTGGAGTAAACAAATCAAGATATTCTAACAAACCCTGGAAATTCGAACAACATCCAATAAATATGGTGGTTAAAACCATAAATACAATATCGAAGAGAAGAAAGGCCCAAGAAAGGGTGTGTCCATCAAATGAGGGTGAATGATGACCAAAAGAAGTCAAACCTAGCCTCCAAAGGCTCTCCAAAGGTAGCTATCCAAGAAAAAAGCCTCAAAAGATGGAGCTCTTACTCAAATAAGGTGAATGATCTCCATGAAAAGGATCCAAAATCCATGCGTGGATGATATAAAGTACGGCCTTTTAAATTATAGTTTTAAAAATTCCAACTTCCTCAATATTTATCAATTTTTTTATTATAACCACTTTTTCAATTGCTTAATTCTGAGCACTCTGTCAAAAGATAAATTCTCCCCAAGCTAAAATGCCCCTTCGAAAAAAAACCATAAAAAATAACCTAGATGAGTGTGTTAACAACCTTCCAAAGGAGACCCATCAATCAAAACTAAGAGCATCCAACTCAAGAGCAAGTGTCCACAATAGATAACCAAGCCATAGGGAAGGGCACATTGCCTTCTACAAGGCACTAGAATGCCACCGCACATGAGACAAGAGAGAAATGAAGAGGGTGTTATTAATTTTTGAGCATTAATTCAACATACTCTAGGATCTTTACTGAGAGAATAACATGTACAACATATCAAGCATATCAATCACAACAAGCAATCACATGAGACAATAGACACACATAGTTTCACTGGGGAAAACCATAAAGGTGAAAAACCCCACAACTTTCTTGGAGATAGAAAAAGCAATGATACAACCCAAGTACAAGAGATAGTCTCCTAGGAGAAGCTTCTCCTCCTCCACTAGTGTGCCACTCTCCAATGAGAGTATATGTGAGAAGTGAATGATCAAATAGAGTGCCTCCTACACTCTATTTATACTTGACTTGACTTGCCTAATAACCTTACAAGGTCAGCCTCAACTTAACCACATAACATAATGCTGACAGGGCCAACCCCCAATAGGGTGATCTAATAACCCTTTGACCCACATCACTTATATAGGGCTGATCCAATCAAGGTGGTCTAATAACCCATCAAGTATAAGTTACAACACTTATAATATAAATGATGACACTTTTGTATAGAGGAATAATAACATATCTATAGGAATACAATATACATATGTGAAATACATTCCAAAGTTACATATACATCAACACTCCCTCTTAACTAGGAAAGTATTTCTCGACACAGATCTGCTAGCACAAGTCTTCTTCTCTGGATCATCATCACTGGATCATCGTCATCGAATCATCATCATTGTCTCTGTTGCTGCTATCTCAATCAATCTCTAATCTGCTTGTCATAGAAAGTTCTACAAAGCCATCCTTTTTTCATGCTGGATGTAGGCCCACCACCTGTAGGTCTTCACCAATACTGGCCATACTATGGAATCCTCGGGACTAATTACATGAGTCAACAAAACCTCGAAAGAGCATCCCATGACTTTTACGAGCACACAGCTCAACCTATCAAATCTCCCAGGACCTTTTACATGCCACTGAACAACCTGTCCACAACCATAGAGTATAATCCTGATACTCATGATCATACCGATCATAACATTGTTCACGAAGCACAACCCAGATGCACACCACACAGCACTTACATTCATCGGCATGGGAAGACACACTTCAACCTTCTATGAAAGGCTCATCACTTATATCTATGCCATGGGAAGACACACTTCCACCAGATGGCATCGCACTTACATCCATAACCATGGGAAGACACACTTCAACCATGCTAGGAATGGCACAACACTTATATCGCAGCCCTACGAAGACACACTTCAACCATGCTCGAATGGCACAACACTTATATCGCAGCCATGAGAAGACACACTTCAACCATGCTCGAACGGCACAACACTTATATCACAGCCATGGGAAGACACACTTCAACCATGCTCGAATGGCCCCAGCTCGTATATCTGCACCATGGGAGGACACACCTACCACCATGAGAGAATGACTCATGTGCATTTGTGTCTTCAGAACTCATCACACATAATCCAATTGATTATGTACATATCATCACATATGATCATCCTAATCATCATCATAGCATCATCCTGATGCATATCATCCAGAGTATCATCTTGATACTCATCTCACATGATCATCCTGATCATAACAAGCATCCAACTGATGCATATACATATACATGATCCAACTGATCATACCATGCATCCGACCAATGCATATACATATACATGATCCAACTGATCATACCAAGCAGTAACTGGAGCATCGTCCTGATGCTTATCACACAGCGCTTACATCCACATCCATGGGAAGGATCCTCCTCTCACCATGCTTGGAATGGATCCTGCAGATGTGTCCCATAACTTCTTCCTATCTAAAGAACACCAAGCCTCTCTCTAAAGTACTCAAACTTCACTCTGGCTAGTGGTTTTGTCAACACCTCTGCAACCTACTCATCCGTCGCAACATACAGGAGCTTCACTGCTCCTCTCTGCACCATATCCCTGATATAGTGATATTTGATCTCAATGTGCTTCAACCTATCATGGAACAATGGGTTCTCAGACAACTTCACACAACTCTGGTTGTCACAAAAGATACCAATAGCATCGAATGGGAGATCAAATAGCTCAGACAGTAGCTTCCACATCCATACTACCTCACAACTAGCCGAACAAGATGCAACATAGTCTAATTCGGTTGTACTTAGTGCTATGCAGGACTGCTTCCTGCTAAACCAAGAGATCAAACCTAATCCCATACTAAAGCAACACCCAAAAGTGCTCTTCCTATCTACAGCAATGCCTTCCTAGTTCGAATCAACATAACCCTAGAGGTTAAACTTTTTATTCGCATCATACTTGAGCCCATGATCAATCGTACCCTTCAGGTACCTCAGAATATGCTTTACAACAACCAAGTGAACACCTATGAGATCCGTCAGGAACTAGCTCAATGTGTTCACCACAAAGCAAATATCAGGTCTCATGTTCGTCTGGTACATCAAGGACCCAATCATCTAACGATACACCGTGACATCAAACGGCTCAGATGAAGCATCAAACAAAAGCTTCAAGTTCGATGCCATAGGTGTGGCCATGGCCTTGCAGTCCATCATCCCGAACCTCTTCAGGATCTCTACTGCATGCTTCCCTTCTCCAAGGAAGATCCCATCTGCACTCTGCCACACCTACATGCCCAGAAAATAGTGCATCATCCCCAAGTGCTTCATCTCGAACTCAGTAGCAAGCTTCCTCTTGGTATCAGCAATCAATCCATCCTCACCTATAACAAATAGGTCATCCACATACAAAAGTAGTATCACAGGATTGCCTTCCTCAACCTTGTAGTGAAGGTTGGAATCTGCTTTACTCTTGGTAAAGCCCAAACTGGATAGAAAGCTGTCTATCCTACCATACCAAGTCCTAGGATCTTGCTTCAAGCCATACAAGGCTTTCTTCAACCTCCACACATATGACTCTCTATCATGTGTCTCAAAACCAAGTGGCTTCTCCACATACACTTCCTCCTCAACTACACCATTCAAGAAGTCTATCTTGACATCCATCTAGTGTATATTCCATTTCATCACTTGATTTACATTTCTCTATGCTGCCATCTGCAGCATGCTTGATCTTATAAATTCACTTGGAAGTCACAAAAAACTTCCCTTCTGGTCTTGGGACCACATCCCAAACATCATTCTTCATGATTGATGGATCATGGCATCATTAATTCATCCCAGATCCTGGGAACTTCAGATTCTTCAATAGATAGATTTGTTGCTGAACAAATGTTGTAGTCCTTCTTTTTTAGGTACTCGTATACGATCTTTCCTACAAAAACAAGTTAAATTGCATGATTAGAAACATCTCATAGTTTTCAGAACAAATTCTTACACATAAAGAAATATGTCAAACTATCATGCAATTATTTTAGCCAATGCTTCAATACAACATTTATCCATATCCCGTAACTTTCTAAATGCCTTCCAATCTCTACTAGAACATTGTTAAGAGTGTGCACAACTCCCAACATGTCAGCAAAGAGGTTTCATTCTATATAATTATCAATGGAATGTTCTACAGTTCCATATGCCACTTACCCATTACATGCATATTAGTAGTATACTGTTCATTAATGCAATTATTCTAATATGCATAATGCACAATCTAAGTCTACGAACATAAGTATATACATCTTTGAACAATATTATTTAAACAATCAAATATGTAAGAAATGACAATTCAAATACTTATATTTGTTTGTTTGTTGGGTGGACTCCCTCTTGATCTTTGCTTCCTGGATTACCTGTCCTTGAACTTATATCCATCCTCGATCACTATGCATGCTTACTAGTATCATCATTGTGTTATCCTCGAGATCTCATACATAATCATACATTCATTAGTATAACCTTAATACTATCAAAACACAATAATCTTAAACATGTATAGTCATGATCATTTCAAACACAGATAATAAGCATTAGCATTCAAAGTTTCAGGGAAGACTTCTCTTACTCATGCATATTCATATTTGACCATAGAACTCTTATGGTTAGTCATATCATCAATCAAGGTAAGAGACATAATATGCATAAACCCTAGATTACTCAAACTTGTAGCTTCATGATAATCATTATCAATCATACAAAAGTATAAGATCCTTGCATAGGGTAGGATTCTAACTTGATATAGGAAAAAACATACATGGTCATCATATTTGCTAGTTATGTCTAGCAATGTTTTCTTGTTCTCTTCAGTGACTTGCATAACTCATAAGTTAACCATTGTAGAACCAAATTATACATACCTCTATGTGATCCATGACTATGGATGATTCTTTGTCTTCATGTCACTATGGCCTTGATCTTGGACTTGATTTGTACCTTCATGTTAGCAGATAACATTCTCCTCATGCAACACCACAGTGCATTAGTACAATCATAATAAGTGTCATAACCCTAATCAATGAATGTCTTCTATCATGCATTCATACTTTTACTTGGGTGATAAGACAAGTCTAAAATTAAACAAGATTGTTACTAAACTCAATAACATGAAGACAATCATATTATAAACTTAATCATGAATAGATTTCAAAACATACCTGTAAGTCATACCTGTCCGATTACTTGTAGTAGTAGTTGTTGTTGTTCCTTTTGTTCTTAGGACAATCTAAGGAAAAGTGTCCTCTTCTTGGTATGTGTTTTGAGAGCTTGATCTTCATTCCCCATATTCTCTTCCCAAGCTAAAATCTGAGCTTCTTCATGTGATCATTCTTCCCACAACTTACGAAAAGAGATAAGTTTCTTCCTAGCACAAACTACTTGGATGAAGGAATCACATGACCTAGGAAGGCCATTAAGAGTGGTCATTACCACTTCTTCATTCTCTGTAACTTCTCTCACAGCTTCAAGTTGTTCTTTTATCTGGGAAACCCTTGAGAAATAAGACTACATGGTCTTCGCATTCTGGAACTTGATATTCTTCAATTGATTCCTCAAGGTCATCTTCCGATTTATATTCTTCGCTTAAAATAGCTTGGTCAAGGAATCAAACATCTCCTTAGGTGTCTTTAGAGATGACACATGTGGCATGAGATGGTTTTTTATAGAATCAACAATGATCCTTTTAGCCTTGACTAAGTTCCTCCTGTGTAAGGCCTTAGTCTCTTCTCCCTCTGGGACAGGAACCCCTTCACTTATGTAGGTGTCCAACTCACTCTCTTCTAGAATTAACCCAATCCTATACTTCCATGCTCGGAAGTTATCAGCCCCTTCAAGCTTATCCGCAAGCTTGGTGTGGTGAGACATCTTAAATAGTACTTCAAATTAAATAGAAAAGATTTAGGTCTTACCACTTGATTTGCAAAAATCTGGATCTCGAGCTGGATTAGGGTTTGTTAGAGAAACCCTAAAAATTAAAAATTTGAATTTCAAACTTATGAAAGGATAGAAAGATGCACCTTGATGAGATGATCAAGCTGATATACTCAGAATTTGAAAACTGCAAACTTTCACCTCGCAAATTTGTTTTTCAAACTTTCGGATTCACTAGGGAGGACCCTGAATTAGGGTTTGATTTTCCCGAAGCTTCATCCATCCAAAAATTTCAATCTTGGTCTCTAAACTTTTATTTTTCAGAGGATCTTCCAGCCATGGTCTCAGATTTTAGAAATTCCAACTTTTGCAGAAGCCCTAATTTCCGGCTTCACTTGAGAGGACCCCAAAGTAGGGTTTGATTTTCTCGGAGCTTCCCCCAACCAAAAAGCTCGATCTTGGTCTCTAAATTTTGATTTTTCAAAGGAACTTCTAGCCATGGTCTCAGATTTCATAAATTCCAACTTTTGCTAAAGCCCTAATTTTCGGCTTCAATGGAGAGGACCCCAAACTAGGGTTTGATTTTCCCCGAGCTTCACCCAACCAAAAAGTTCGATCCAAAGCTATAAACTTCGATTTTTCTAAGGAGCATCCAGCCATGGTCTCAAATTTAAAAAATTCCACTTTTTGTGGAAACCCTAATTTTTAGGTCAAAATCTGAAAATGCTCAGAATTGAATTATGTTTCGACAGAAAGGTGCACCTTGCAAAGGAGAGTCAATCTAGCCTACTTCCTTTCAAGATATGTGGAGAGAAACCCTAAAAACAAGAATCCCTAGCTTCTGCAACTGCACAGTGTCTTCTTCTGATACCATGTTAATTTTTGAGCATTAATTCAACATACTCTAGGATATTTACTGAGAGAATAAAATGTACAACATATCAAGCATATCAATCACAACAAGCAATCACATGTGACAATAGACACACAGAGTTTCACTGGGGAAAACCATAAAGGTGAAAAACCCCACAACTTCCTCAGAGATAGAAAGAGCAATGATACAACCCAAGTACAAGAGATAGTCTCTTAATAGCAGCTTCTCCGCCTCCACTAGTGCGCCACTCTCCAATGAGTGTATATGTGAGAAGTGAATGATCAAATAGAGTGCCTCCCGCACTCTATTTATACTTGACTTGACTTGCCTAAGAACCTTACAACGTCAACCTCAACTTAACCACTTAACATAATGCTGACAAGGCCGACCCCCAATAGGGTGGTCTAATAACCCTTTGACCCACATCACTTATATAGGGCCGACCCCATCAAGGTAGTCTAATAACCCATCAAGTATAATTTACGACACTTATAATATAAATGATGACACTTCTGTATAGAGGAATAATAACATCTCTATAGGAATACAATATACATATGTGAAATACATTCTGAAGTTACATATACATCAATAGGTGCTCAACCAAAGATGATACCCAAAAGTGCACTGATGACATATATGTGCCAAGGATCAGGCACCCTCCACAAGAAAAGGCCTCCACAAGCATGAATACTAGGCTTTCCAAATCTCCATCAACATGTAACCCCTGCTAGAAATGTGATTATAAAAAACACATGTGGACACCCATGGAAAATTAGGGGTGATATGATGCACTTTTTCTTTCATTTTATTTATAATCTTACTTTCAGCATTATCAAGGAGTTGCTTCTGCACTCCCACATTGCATTCAAACTGGGTGTATCTTTTAGTCCTATTGACCTAATTTTATGGTCATCTATTGGACATTAATAAAATAATATTGTCTTATTTGATCTTATAATCTTGAATGTGTTGATCCAACCACCTCTATGGAAATTGTAACATGCTTGGTTATTATTAGGCCCTTGCTTCATTTTTACTTTAGTAATTTGATTCTATAAAGTGACTTTCATTAATGGAATCAAAAGATAGCTACTAGACAATGTAGAAATCCAATTTTTCAAAAACTAGTTAATCTTGTATCCTTATTTTGGGAGAAAATGAAACTGCTAACAAATGCCTTTAAAATTACCTTAACAAGATTACCTGGATAGCCTTGGGAAGATGCTCGTAATATTCCAGCTTGATACTATGTATGGTCGGGTATCAACTTCTAAAACTGAATTAGTTGACTCTGTTCTAGTAACCCACTTGGCTTGAATTCCTCCATAGTTATACCGAGTTAGAAAACACAAATTATTTCAGTTTAATCTTTCTATCTCGATGAGGATTTGAATTTGAATTTCAAAAGAATTGAAATAAACTAATATTTGAAGATTAAGTCATAAATAGATCATTAAAAAGAGAAAAAGATGAATCAAAGTGTTAAACAAACACTTAAAGATGAAAACCATATATTTACTAGAGATGCATGC
The DNA here is from genome assembly GCA_027924585.1 of Larix kaempferi. NCBI lineage: Eukaryota > Viridiplantae > Streptophyta > Pinopsida > Pinales > Pinaceae > Larix > Larix kaempferi. The sequence goes on along the minus strand of BSBM01000358.1, from coordinate 2,659,244 downwards.
CATATTCCACTCAATATTAATAGATCACCATGCCCACCTGGTCCATGAATAAAAGAGAGTGCCAAAAACATTGAGGCTCTAGCTCAATCCATTCAAAATTTCTCTGCAAAGTCATACACTTTCATTTTCTTCTGAGCAACACATGGGTATATTGTAACAAGCACTATTCCTCTATGAAAAATAGCAAACCAGTTAGAGACATGGCATATTATCTACATTTAGTTACAACATACTAACATGCCAAGTTGGAAAAGTACCTTCTTTGAAGGGTTTTCAAAATATATTCACAATAACCTTGATTTGTTATTACATTTAATTTTCCTGTATCAATAATCATTCTGGAGAAATCTACATCGATAATGGTTGCCCTAATTTTGCAGAATTCTTCTATCAGCAAAGAAAATACTTTTTGCATAACCTGTTAAAATGAAATTCATTAGTCCAATTAGCTAAAAATTCATCCAAGATAAAAAAATTGTTGATATTTTCTTCCCTTTTTTGTCTCTTGAGATCTTGTTTTCCAAGAGAAAACCAGCTTTTTATGCATTAAGCAGTTAGGTTTATAATGAAATTCAAGAAAATTCAGACCATTTGAAGAACTCGATGAAGAGTTGTATCACAGCTGAAATACACACTTTTTGTCCTCGTTTTTCTATCCCAACTTCTTTGAGATAACCAACAGGTTTAATGCTTGCTTGGATGATCCCATTATTGTATATATGCCTAGTGTAAGAAACTACCAAAGGATACAGCCTCATTTAATGATAGCAGATAAGCAATGCAGAAACTCCTGATAGCATCTTGGAATGAAATAGATGATAGCAGGAAAGAACATCCCCATAACTGAAAGCAATGATGTGTGTGCACTTGCTCGTGCTGCTTCTTCAAATAGTTGATTTCTGTACCAGAATGTCCAATCCAAATCACCTCATGATGTTCTGACATACTCTATATCTATGGACTCTGCTTCTGCTACCTGAGAAGCAGGACTTATGTGCAACTTTACCAATGAGTTAGAGAGACCATGCTCTAGAAGGTTGTTTGTGGTCACCTTATTCAGGTATACAAATGAGCCAAAAGGTGCATCCAATTGCAACTCATTTCCAAATGGGATGGGGTATTCAAGTTTTAAATTATCTCCCATATCTAGCAAATGGTTTTCTCTTGAGATGAATTTAATCTCATCCTCCTTCCTCTCCCCTTCCTCCTCCAAAATAATATTTGAGTAATCAAGTTCGCCCAATTAAAAATGTGGCTCATCAATCCTTCATGCCACGAAATTCTTGTGTGAGTGAAATCCTTGGATGACAAAATGGACATTTTATTTTCTTGACTGCAAATATCCTTGTCAACTGGAGAAGCCTTTGGTTTGTCCAATCTCGCTACATCTGAATTGACAACAAGTTGAGAAGGAACAAATTGATTGTTCCAAGATGGGGGAGTTCCCTGTGAGATCATGTGTGGAGGAAATATATCTAGATTGCACCCAAATTGAGAGGGAATTTTTGTGCTAAACCCAGATGAAGCAGCCTCTTGGGAATCACCACACTAAGGAGTAATATGTGGGTGGAATCCACTTTGAGATGAAGCTGGTGGACTAGACCTGGTATTATGAGTGACCTGATGATTTGGCATTTCTAGGTTGAACACATTAGGGGAAGTTGTTTGAAGATGTTGACATTCTGGGGCTAACCCAAATGGAGGATTGGAAAGAGAATCTTGAAAATTTGAATTAATCTTTGATGCAGTGTCATGAAGATAAAGCATTTATTCAATGAACCAATATGGAATTCGGTTAACATTTTCCATTTTAGGGGAGAACCCAATTGGTGAAGTTTGGTTACCATTTCTCATTTCTGGGGAGAACTCAAATGGAGGAGTTGGCTGAAAGGTTTGCATTTCCGGAGATAAACTGGATGGAGGAGTGTAGTGAAGATTTGAAAAGTGTAAACTGAGTGACAAAGGAGCAGCTTGAGTGATCCTCTCAATAGGAGCATTTTGAGGAATATGATTTTTTAAACTCAATACAGTTGGAGGGTCTTGAGTGAGCCCGAAAACAATAGGATGTGGATAGTATCCAAACCTTAGATTTCTACTTAAATTTTCTAAAGTTGAATAACACTTGATCAATATTAACATAAATCTTCTAGTTTTGTGGTCCACGAGATTATTGCACAACAATGTGATTATAATAGTATTTTATTTAGAGATTGTAGGTGGGAATCAAAACATATATTTGTTGATATTTCTACTCTAGCTGGACATATTAGGCATCTACAAAATAACAAAGAAGTTGGCCAAATATGCATAATGCAACTGAAGAAACAATAAAATATATATTTTAAAAAAATATGGAACTAACCTTGTATAGTAAGTTTGTGTGTGAGGACGTAAAAATCTTGGAAATTTCAAATGGCCTAAAAAATGCCCGATATAATAGGAGCATCACACGGTCCTGCATAAAGAAGATGACATGGGTATAAGAATAGAAATCAACTAATTCATTTTTTTCAAAGTATAGTACAAATAGAAGATCAAATCAACTTCTTTAAAATGGAAAATATATAACAAAAAATATGTAATATGTAACCCTATTAAACCATCCATTGCTTTTAAAATGTTGGAAGTCATTGCATACCACAAACTACATACTTCAATGAAAGACTTGTCATTTCATAGACTAGGAAATACAATGTTAAAATTGAAGGCATAACTATTTCCAATAAAAACCATTTCCCACATCAAGAGCTTGAAAAGATGAGGCTCAATAAGACACTATAATATTTTTGGAATGGTGCAACACCTACTCAAAAATGAAAGATGTTAGAATCATCTACCCCACAGACAGATAATACCTTTTACCAAAGTTTTTCCACTATAAAAATTTGGTAACCAAATTAATCTATTTTTTTATTTCAAGCATTAGGAGGATCACAATTTATCCAAGCTTTCCTAATAGTTAACCCTGGGTAGGATGAGAGAGTGCATCCTCTTTAATTGAAATTGATCCAAATTGAAAAATTCAAAATAGGTTAGAAACTATATTTCAAGGGCTACTTTGTATAGAAACATATTTTAGATACGAGTCCATATGGTCCTCCAAAATAGGACTGTCCCGGATGCATTTTGTCATAATATCCTCTCAAAATGAGTTTTATTCATGAAATATTGAACTACCTTTATTATGCAATTTTATTATTATTATTATTATTATTTATTTATTCATTTGTCCCTCTATACTATCCTATTCTATTTGGAAAAATAAATCATTCCCTAAACTATAAGAGAATTTCCAATGCATCCATTTGCATAACAAGATCATAAGTAAACTCATATCCAAGTTTGAAGAATATACCTTAATATCACCACACCCTAGATATCATGCAAAACCCTTAGATCTATGGTTTGACCCCTAAATCTCCTCCAAGTCCAAACATTCTTCTCAAAATGTCATAGGGCACCTCCAAAAGTGTTTTTCTTCAACAAGTTAGGGCCCAATAAGCAAGGAATATCCTAGGAAGGGTATCTTTTAAGGATTGCAATACTATACCCAAGTATAGTATTCTAGGCGATTATTTTGGATCGAAAAAATCATATATTTTTTTTCCTCGGAAAAAATTGTAATTTTATTTTAAATAGATGAATAAAATTACATTCTGCACATGTAGTAGAATCACTGAGATCCCTACATTGTCACATATTTACTGTCCCATATTATCATCATATATGATGTCCCATACATACAACAAAAACTGCTACTGCTGTCCATACAACACACATATATCCTATTACAGAAAATCGAATATTGTAACAGAAATGGAAGAAATCATTGATCAACAAAAGTTGAGCTATTGCTCAATGCTGTGCCTCAATATCATTGAGAAAAGGTCTGTGATAATAGCTGAAAGTGCCCCCCGATGAATGAATAGTAATCCTCCAAGTGCCAAATGCTATATCCTGCTGCGTTGCTTCCTTGGAGAGCTGATCTGCCAGCCCATTCCTCTCCCTATAAACATGTGTAAATGTAATGAGGTTAAAGGACTGCTTTAACTGGATCACCTCCTCCAGGATGGGTAATAGTACCATCACATGACAAAATGAGATCTCCTTTTCCCAGTTGATTACTAACAGGGAGTCGCCTAAAATCTGTAGAGATATACATCCTTGTTCAAGTGCAAATAACATCAGCAGTTTAAGTGATATAAGTTTAGCATAGTTATTTGATCCTCTCCCTAGACCAGCCACAAGATGGAAGTAATGGGACTCAGTTTTGTAAAGGACACCCCCCCCACCACACACCAATTGATGGTCCAATGAGGATCCATCAAAAAATGCTCCAATATTAAATATCAAACATACAATTTACCATTGAAATGTGTAAATTTTGGTGAATATTATAGTAAAAAAAATATGTTATGTAAATATAGGCAATATTAGAGCTTAAAAATGACCAAATAGTGAATTTATGTTCTGAAAAAAGGCCCAAAAAATAGCCAATTGGCAAAATTTCTCCCCTAAAAATTTCCTTGATCCTAGGTTCAAGGTTGGACCGCTTGTACCTCCTCTAAAATGAAACAAACTACTTAGAAAATGTGCCAAAAAACTCCAAGAGTGGGTGATAGCTCCACAATAGCATCAAACATGAGTGAGGGACCTTCAAAGGTGGATTACACCAATAATATGTCATAGGGATATGTCTAATCCAGCCTCCAAACATGGCAAAACGAGCCTTCAAAACTAGACACTTGCTCCATGATTCAACCATTCAAAACTCTGTAAACCAAGGTGAATGCTCCTCCTACTATAAGGCATGAAGTAATATGAAATAATCTCTCCACAAATCACCCTCATTGTTGGTTGTGATACCACATACACAGGTTTTACAGGCTACCATACCCAAGCACGGTATGTAGGGAATTTCCAGCTTCTTGGAAAAATCATGCCCCATAATATGTGCTAAACCAAAACATAAACTGAGCACTCTTCATTATTTTCACCAAATGCTAGCTATTCTTCAGTTGTTTTAGGTTCAAAACAAGGATGAAAGCATTCCCTTTACTTATGAACTGGGGCCAAAGAAAACTACCTTGAATCTGGGTATGAAAAATTGTCATAGCACCCCCATACAAAAACATATTTGAACCAAAATGTTGTTGATACTGGGACATACGTGTGGCATACATTTTTTACAAACTAATTTTCAGATGCATCCTATTTTTCTAAAGAAATGGCCACCATAATGCTCTCTTTTTTGTCTTGTGGAACATTGTTTTGTGTCTTAGCTGGGGAAGAAAAGGTAGGCTGAGAATGAAGCCACGTTACATGAGTTTGGTACAGGATCTACATGAGGGTTATGGAGATGAAGATGAGGGTTTGGTCCAAAAAAATATTGCACAACAATGTGATTATAATAGTATTTTATATAGAGATTGTAGATGGGAATCAAAACATCTATTTGTTGATATTTCTACTCTAGCTAGACATATTAGGCATCTACAAAATAACAAAGAAGTTGGCCAAATGTGCATATTGCAACTGAGGAAACAATAAAATAAATATTTTAAAAAAATATGGAACTAATATTGTACAGTAAGTTTGTGTGTGAGGACATAAAAAGCTTGGAAATTTCACAAAGGCCTAAAAAATGCCCCATGGAATAAGAGCATTACTCGGTCCTGCATAAAGAAGATGCCATGGGTGTAAGAATAGAAATCAACTAATTCATTTTTCTCAAATCAAAGTATAAATAGAAGATCAGATCAACTTCTTTAAAATGAAAAAATATATAACAAAAAATATGTAATATGTAACCCTATTAAACCATCCATTGCTTTTAAAATGTTGGAAGTCATTGCATACCACAAACTACATACTTCAATGAAAGACTTATCATTTCCTAGACTAGGGAATACAATGTTAAAATTGAAGGCATAGTTGTTTCCAATAAAATCCATTTCCCACATCAAGAGCTTGAAAAGATGAGGCTCAATAAGACACTATAATATTTTTGGAATGGTGCAACACCTCTTCAAAAATGAAAGATGTTAGAATCCTCTACCCCACAGACAGATAATGCCTTTTACCAAAGTTTTTCCACTATAAAAATTTGGTAGCCAAATTATTCTATTTTTTCTTAGTCGAAGCATTAGGAGGATCACAATTTATCCAAGCATTCCTAATAATTAAGCCTGGGTAGGATGAGAGAGTGCATCCTCTTTAATGGAAATTGATGACAGAGAATGCTAGGATTCCATGACCAATCTGTCCACCAAATGTACTTTTCAGTACACGCCATTTTTTTTTTAATCTTTTTTGAATCATGAATCCTGCTTTTGGGATGAACATTCTAGAGAACAACAATGATTTTGATGGCCTGAGAGGGTGGTATGTTTGTGAATTGCTTTCTAGACCAACAATCACTAATTTGAGCATAACGTTTTTATTAAAAGATCGATTGACGTGATTCCACTTGGAGATTAATTTAGACTCATGTAGATATCTCAAGTAGAAACATGTTTTTAATATAGTTTGATTTGATATCTCAATTCCACTGATGAATGTACCTGGGAAGCAAAGTTTCACCATACTGGTTTTAAGACATACTGTTACTAAATGTGGCATAACTTTTTCATCTCACATACAAATGGGATGATTCAAATTTTTTCTTAAACTAGACTTGAAGTTCTATCTCCCTTATAAACAGGTTTTGAAAAGAAGATGATTTGATATGTGAAATATTCCGATGAACAGTCAGTATGTAGAATTGTCACAATGTAGTTTTTATGACAAGCACTTAGTAATTTGAGCATAAAATTTTCGTATGATGTCTTATTGAGATAATTAAAATTGTATTGAAAACTATATTCTAAAGTATATCTCCACTAGAAATATCTTGTAAAAATATACCCATTAAATCCCTCAAATCATAGTTGTACAGTGTACTAACTATGTTCTTGAATTTTCTACTTGAGACCTAGTAACTCTTTTGGGCATATTTTTTTGTTTGATATCCAAATTGAAAAATTCAAAATAGGTTAGAAACTATATTTCAAGGGATACTTTCTATAGAAACATATTTTAAATAGGAGTCCATATGGTCCTCCAAAATAGGACTGTCCCGGCTGCATTTTGTCATAATAACCTCTCAAAATGAGTTTTATTCATGCAATATTGAACTAACTTTATTATGCAATTTTATTATTATTATTATTTTTTATTTATTCATTTTTCCCTCTATACTGTCCTATTATATTTGGCAAAATAAATCATCCCCTCAAGTATAAGAGAATTTCCAATGCATCCATTTGCATTACAAGATCATAAGTAAACTCATATCCAAGTTTGAAGAATATACCTTAATGTCACCACACCCTAGATATCATGCAAAACCCCTAGATCTATGGTTTGACCCCTAAATCTCCTCCAAGTCCAAACATTCTTCTCAAAATGGCATAGGGCACCTCCAAAAGTGGTTTTCTTCATCAAGTTAGGGCCCAATAAGCAAGAAATATCCTAGGTTCAAGGTTGGACCCCTTAGACCTCCTTTAAAATGAAACAACCTACTTAGAAAATGTGCCAAAAAACTCCAAGAGTGGGTGATAGCTCCACAATAGCATCAAACATGAGAGAGGGACCTTCAAAGGTGGATTATGCTAATAATATGTCATAGGGATATGTATAATCCAACCTCCAAACATGGAAAAAAGACCCTTCAAAACTAGACACTTGCTCCATGATTCAACCATTAAAAACTCTGTAAACAAAGGTGAATGCTCCTCCTACTATAAGGCATGAACTAATATGAAATAATCTCTCCACAAATCACCCTCATTATTGGATGTGATTGTTAGAAAACGGGATCACAGAGCAATAACAATAAATAGAAATGCAAATATAATCACACACACATTACAAGAGAGACACAAATATATAGTGGTTCACCCCAAGATGGGCTACGTCCACACTGAAGTTGCCAGTTCTTATTGTTATTCCATCCAGCAAAGTGAAGGGATACAACCTGCAGCACAACTGTTGCACTTCCTCTTCACTATCTCATAGTCTCTCTTCTGATATCAGAGACATTTACAATGCATAAAACCTAATACATCGGCCCTAGCTGTGTTACAATGTCTTTCTTTTATAAGGAAAATATAATGGGAAAATACCACGGGATACCCAAAACCACGGGCCCAAAAAATGTTGGTGAAAACAACCCCAAAAATTTTTCTCGGGGGCTTTGCCCCCAAACTCCCTTTCTCGAGGACGGTGCCCCCGAACCCCCGTGCCCCCAAGCTGGGGGAGTGTAACCACTCCCCCATACCCCGTACGGATCGTGCCGGGATCATAACCAAACTTGGGGTACGGACACCGCTGAATAATAATATCTCTGAATCTGGAGATCAAGCTCCACAACGAACAATCTCCCACATGGAGATTGATCACAACAACTCCACCACTACTGCACTTGCTGGACTTAGAATTGGAAACTTTCTCCTCTTCACCTTCATGCTAGAAGGCCAACTCAAACCGAATAGGAACTCAGTTTCTCTTTGGTCACTACCTTTGTGAACATGTCTGCAGGATTCTGGCTAGTGTGTATCTTTTCTAGCTTCAACAGTTCATGTTCCAGAATAGAGTGTATGAAATGGTACTTGATCTGTATATGTTTAGTCCTAGAATGGAATTCTGAGTTCTTTGCAATATGAATGGCACTCTGGTTGTCACTATACAACCTGCTATCCTTCTGCTTCTTACCCAATTCATCCATAAACCTCTGCAACCAAATCATCTCTTTACTAGCCTCTGTAACAACAACATACTCTGCTTCCATTGTTGAAAATGAAACAACCTTCTATAGTTTTGAAATCCAACTTACTGTTGTTCCACCTATAGTAACAACATACCCTGTGGTGCTTCTCCTGCTATCCTTATCCCCTGCCATATCTGCATCAACATATCCCTGTAGAACGATGTCTGAACCTCCAAAGCATAATTCTTGACTAGTAGTACCTCTCAAATACCTAAGAATCCACTGTACTGCCTTCCAATGTTTTTTACCTAGATTGTTCATATATCTGCTCACAACTCCCACTGCATCTGCAATATTTGGTCTTGTGCACACCATGGCATACATCAAGTTTCCAACTGCTGATTGATAGGGAATCTTGGACATGTAATCTGTCTCTTCCTATGTCTTGGGACAAATTTCCTTACTTAGACTAAAATGGCTGGCCAAAGGTGTACTAATTGGTTTTGCATTCTGCATTTTGAACCTCTCCAACACCTTTTGTATGTACTCACTCTGAGACAATGTCAATTTGCGATTTTTCTTGTCTCTCGTTATTCTCATACCAAGGATTTGCTTTGTAGCACCCAAATCCTTCATTGAAAATGAATTAGCTAGCTTCCTTTTGAGTACATTTATATCCTACATGTTAGACCCTGCAACAAGCATGTCATCCACATACAATAACAAGAAAATATATCTTTCATTGTCTAACTTCTTGAAATAAACACAGTGGTCAGAATGACATCTACTATAACCTTGTTCTATCATAAACCTATCAAATTTTAAATACCACTACCCTGGAGCTTGCTTCAAGCCATACAAGCTCTTCTTCAAGCTGCATACCAAATCCTCCTTCCCTTTGACCTCATACCCTTGTGGCTGTTGCATATATATCTCTTCCTCCAAATCCAAATGGAGAAAGGCTATTTTTACATCTAACTGTTCAAGATGCAAATCTTCTACCGCCACTAGACTTAAGATAGTCCTAATTGAAGTCATCTTAACAACAGGAAAAAATATTTCGTCAAAATCTATACCTTTATTCTGTGCAAACCCCTTTACAACAAGCCTGGCCTTGTATTGCTTCTTACCTCCTTCTTCTTCCTTCAACCTGTAAATCCATTTTTTCTGCAATGCTCTTTTACCAGCAGAAAAATGAACCAAATCCCATGTCTGGTTTCCTACTAATAAGTCCATCTCCTCATTCATGACTTGCTCCCACTTCTTTCTAGTTTCCACCTGCATTGCTTCTTCATAACACTCTAGTTCACCAGCATTAGTCATCAATAAATAATACATTGAAGGAGAGTATCATTTAGGGAGTCTACTTAACATGGTAGATCTTCTTGCAGTTGTAGGATTTTCAGGTACTTGCTATTGTTCTTGATTTTCTGGCACCTTTGGAACTTCATTTTCTTTAATTTCATCAAGTACTGTGTACTCTGTGTTTTCCTTTTCCTGTTTCTTTCCCTGCAATTGATCTTTATACATGACCTTTTCATTGAATATCACATCTCTACTCCTAATGATTTTGTTATTTTCATAATCACATAAGCAATAACCAAAATCATCAACTTTATATCCAATAAAGGTACATTTCTTGGATTTAGCTTCAAGATTTGTTCTATTATCTTTATCAATATGGACAAATGCTTCACAACCAAACATTCTCAGAAATGAGTAGTTTACCTTTTTACCTATCCATGCATCCTCTAGAATACCACCATCCAAAGCACTTGAAGGTACCATATTTATTAAATAAACAACAATATTTACAGCAACCGCCCAAAACTGTAAGGGCAACCCTGCATACAATCTCATACACCTTGCATGCTCCATGATTGTTCTGTTCATCCTTTCAGACACACCATTTTATTGTGGTGTTCTTGGGACTATCTTCTCTCTATGAATCCCATGGTTGTAAAATTAGTCACAGCAGATCTAATGAACAAGTAAATCAATCACAACAGATGAACATAGAAAATATGGTGCAAAACTGTGCAAAACATGCAGCAGTGCTCTCTATCCCAGAAAGGGTGAATGAATTACAATACAAACTGTCACAATGACAGAGCAATTCGAATTGCCTAAGGAGGTCATTCGAATTACAGAATGGAGTAGCTTGACTCTAACTAGGAGTCCTCATCAATCAATCGGTGGTGCTCATCAATGCACAACAACGAGTCATCCAGGTGTCAATCTGAGTCTAACTGAGTGTAATAAGTGTAACTGAAGTGTGTAGCACTGATTTAGGATCTGGAGGCTCAGTGGGGGCGCATGGGAGGCTAACTGAAGTCAGAACAAGTCACCTAATCAAACTGGAGGTCCAACGGAAGTGATACAGTCAGTCGGGAGTGAAACTAGCCTCAAATCAGGGAGAATCGGAGCTAACTGAATGTAACTGAAGTGGAACTGCAGTGGTAGGTGAGAAGTGGGCATCTTTCAGCTTAGGAGGGCTAAAACTCTATGGTAGGTGGCTCCCGGGTGCTAGAATGAAGTGGATAAGGTGCTGGAGGCATCAAACTGGTGACTGGGATGCATGCCAGTGCATGCAGGTGCATGCAAACCCTAGATTCTGCATGCAAACCCTAATTTGCATGCAAGATCCTGAAAAAGATTATGTGGATATCTGAACACCCCCCCTCAAGCTAGACTATGATGTGCCAACAAAAATAATGTGGGGCCCTGGTAACTAAGACCAAAGGTCACCCCAATACAATAATCCAAAAAAAAATGCTGAAAATAAACTAAGTGAGGAAAGAGGGAAAACCCAGTGGGAAGAAAGCCCCCCCTCAAGCTAAAGCATAATAATGAATCAATCTGTCTCCACCATGATGGAACTCACCCCCAACAGTGAACGGAGGTAAGAGAACTTCTTCTCAGTGAAGCTCTTGGTGAAGATGTCTGCAATTTGCTCATCAGTAGGGCAATATTGCAGAATGATGGTGCGGTCATGCACCAACTGTCAAATGTAATGCATATGAATCTCAATGTGTTTGGTCCTCTGCCGCTGAACTGGATCTGTGGAGATCTTGATAGCACTTTGATTGTCACAAAATAGGACAGTCGAAGTAGTGCCACCAAAACCAAACTCGGAAAGAATACCCTGCAACCAAACTGCCTGAATGCAGGCATTGACTGCCCCTCGATACTCTGCCTCTGCTGAAGAAAGTGCAATGGATGCTTGCTTTTTGCTGGACCAGAAAATAGCACCATGACCAATCATGAAAACATAACCGGAAGTGGACTTCCGATCAATGCTATCACCTGCCCAATCTGAATCAGTAAAACCAATGAAATCTAGCTCAGAATCTGCAGCATAATGTATGCCAAACTGTTTCGTACCTTGCACATACTGCAAGATCCGCTTGGCTGCTCGCCAATGAAGCTCATGTGGCTGCTGCATATATCTTGACACGGCACTCACGGCATATGAGATATCAGGCCGTGAGTGTGTCAAATAAAGTAGTGAACCAATCAACTGTCGATACATACTGCAATCTGCAAGCGGTGTGGAATCTCCCTCCTCAAGACTGATTCCTGAGAGGAATGGGAACGGGGCTGCCTTACATTCAGCCATATTAAACTTCAATAACAGGTCGGAAGCATATTTTTGCTGAGATATAGTGATCCCATCAAAATTTTGAGCTATCTCCAAGCCCAAAAAATGACTCAGCAAGCCCAAATCGCTCATGTCAAAAGCTAGATTTAAGGCAGATTTTAGCTTGTTTATTGAAGTAAGTGTGCTACTAGTAATAAGCAGATCATCAACATAAAGTACAATAACCAACAAATTACCTTTAACTCGCTGAAGATACACATTCGGATCAGATTTCCATCTTTGGAAATTCTGAGAAAGAAGGAAGGAGTCCATCTTTGCGTACCAAGCTCTTGGGGCCTGTTTTAACTCGTACAAAGATTTCTTCAATCTACAAACCAATGATGGATCTGATGTATAACCCTCTGGCTGCTGCATATAGACCTCTTCAGCAAGGTCTCCATGTAAGAATGCACTCTTCACATCCATGTGGTGCACTTCCCAGTGCTTGGATGCGGCAATAGCTAAAACAAGGCGGATGGAATCCATCTTTGCAACCGGTGCAAAGGTCTCTGTGTAGTCCACTCCTTGGACTTGGGAAAAACCTTTTGCCACCAACCTTGCTTTATATTTGCTGATAGTGCCATCAGCAGCAACTTTAGTACGGTAGACCCATTTACACTTCACTAATTTTCTTCCAGGTGGGAGAGAAACTAGCTCCCATGTATTGTTCTTTTGAAGAGAACTGTACTCTTCGTCCATGGCACTTTTCCATTTCGGATCTCGATGGGCTGAATAGTATGATGTAGGATCTGAACCAGCCATCAAATAACAAATCTCAGGAAGAAATGGATCAGCAATATAAAGAGCCATACCTGCTCTTTGAAAGTCTCCTCTTGTTCGTCTCGGATCAGCAGGATTTCCAAGACTAGAACCAACAGATTGTAGAGTGTTTTGGGCCCACTTTGGTAACTGAGGAGGATCATAATGATCGGATTCCGAACCTGATATGTCATGATCATCATATGCTACTACAATATCAGAAATATCAGAACTCATACCTTCATTATCGCTGCTCGGATCTTCTTCTGGTGAAGGCGGTGAATCGACAGGCTTCTCCTCGACTAGTTGCAATTCTTGAAGCGGTTCTTCAAACTGCACACTGCGCTCTATGAATATCCTTTTAGATCTGATATCCATGAGTTTATATGCTTTTGATTCTTCCCCATATCCTATCAATATGCACTCGATACTTTGTGGATCCAAAGCTCGTCTCTTCTCAGAAGGAATTCTAGCCCATGCAGTAGAGCCAAAAACTCTCAAATTTGACACATCCGGTTTGTGACCAAAGAATGCTTCGAAAGAAGTCATACCTTTCACGGATGAATGTGGAACATGGTTCTGTATATATGCAGCAACATTGATTGCTTCAGTCCAAATATTTGCAGCCAAACCTTTCGATTCAATCATGCATGTAGCCATCTCTTTCAGTGACCGATTTTTCCTTTCCGCTACACTGTTCTGCTGGGGTGTGTAGGGAACTGTATGTTGGATCTTAATTCCGCTTTGGGAACAAAGTTGCAGCAACTTGGACTTGATATATGACCCACCATTATCAGATCTAAGAGCTTTGATCTTGCTCTCAGTGGTGGTCTCAACAGAAGCCTTAAAATCCTTGAATTTTCCAAGCACTTCTGACTTGTTTTTGAGAAAGAATACCCATGTAAAGCGGGAAAAATCGTCAATAAATGTCAAAACATACCTTGAACCATTTAATGACATATGGGGCAGCGGACCACTGATATCAGAATGGATCAATCCCAAAATAGTAGAGGCTCTGCTAGCCTTGCCGCGGTCGAATCTGTGCTCGGGGTGCTTCCCAATAATGCAACCGGTGCATATTCCCTTCGAGGAACGGAGTTGTGGAAGCCCATCTACCATGGATTTATTTGATAGCAGCAGAAAATACTTATAATTTAGATGTCCAAATATTTCATGCCAAAGCCTACTAACCTCATTACCATGTGTACGAAGAGCAGTGGGCTTTGCAAGCGGAATAAAGTGCGAAAACTCATAGCATTTTGTAGTGTGGTTTGCCTTTCCAACCGCAACTAGTCTTCCACTTTTGATATCAGAAATTTCAACTATATTAGGGCTGAATGTGACTTGCTTTGGTTCACCAGTATGTGTCATTTGATACACAGAAAGGAGAGTCGAAGCTAAGGAAGGCACATAGAGAACATTCTGAAAGCATCCATGTTCTACATGAATCGTACCTTTTCCCTTTGAAGAAATTTTTGAGTCATCTCCCAAATGGATGGGGATGGAGCTGTTTGGATCGAATGAGGAAAAAGAATCAATATTTGCAGCCATATGAGTTGATGCACCCGAATCTATCAAGAGAGTAGTGGGCTTCGAAACCGTTGCCATGAGTGCTTGTTCTCTTTCATGATCGTCATTCCGATCCTTCTTCCTTGCACCGTCAGGAAGGGTTATGTTGTTCTTTTCCAAAAGGAGGGCCATTTGATCTATAGTCTTCTTCATACATGAACTTTCGGGATGAAAGCCACGGTTACAATAAGTACATTTAGATTTTTGGTTACCTTCTTTGCCCTTTTGCTTGGATTTCGAACCGGATGGTGCATCCGTTTGCTTGCCTTTGTCTTTTTGCTTGTGAGGCTCGAATTTGGGCTTCTCCTTCTTTAGCTTTCCTTTACCATTCGAGATCTTGGGTCCTTGAACAAATAGGGCTGAATCTTTGGAGCTTATGGACCCCATTTGAATCAACTTGTCATGCTCTTTTGTAACGGACTCAATGAAGGCATTCAAGGTAGGCATCTTCCAATTCGGGGTAGTTAGCCGACCGGAATTGAAAGTAGAGACAAATACCGAATAATCTTTCCCAAGCTTGCTTAGAATGGAGAGAATCAACTGTTTATCCTCTTTGATAACACCACTTTTCTTCAATTGCAAGTTCAAGTTCTTGAATTTTGTGAAGAATTCATTGATGGTCTCGAAATTCTCAGGATTAAGGCCAATCAATTCATTCTCTAATTGAAAAGCCCTAAGCTCATCCTGCTTGCCGAATAGTGTTTCAAGTTGCTCCCATATGGCTTTTGGAGTCTTCAATCCGCTGAGATGGAAGTGAATATCTTTGGAGATGGAGAGACAAAGAAGACCATAAGCTTCATCAAGCTTGTTGTAGTGTTTGGTTCGATCTGACACATTGTTTGGCTCCAATTCAAGACCAATAGTGACTCGGTAGTAACCTTTTGAACGTAATATGATCTCCATATCATCTTTCCAATCAAAATAATTGAATGGGGTGAGGATAGGCTTTGAAGAAGAGTATTCCATTGCTAGGAGCGAGTCAATTGATGAAGAGGAAGCTTGCATGCAGACTATAGCGAGTGCAATTGTTGTAGGGAAGCTTGCATGCAAAAGATAGCAAGTGCAATTGAAGGAGACAATAAACCTGCAAATCACATAAAAACAACCACAATAAGGTCGAACAATCCACCCTTTGAGAGTTGCATCACACCTAGGATTGGATTTCAAGCAATGTTGAATGGGTCCAATGTATCATATCCAGGAATTATGTGGTAACTCAAGCTTCTGGAGTGGTATTGGAATAATTTTCAAGCTTTGCATGCACAGGAGCGAATGCCCTTGAGATATCTCATGCCAAACTTTTTGCAATTTTTAGCAATTCAGTCAAATCTTCTTGTATAAACACCTGTAGAAAAGAGATATTGTCCCTGCAATGGCTCTGATACCATGTAAAATTAGTCACAGCAGATCTAATGAACAAGTAAATCAATCACAACAAGGTCGAACAATACACCCTTTGAGAGTTGCATCACACCTGGGATTGGATTTCAAGCAATGTTGAATGGGTCCAATGTATCAGATCCAGGAATTATGTGGTAACTCAAGCTTCTGGAGTGGTATTGGAATAATTTTCAAGCTTTGCATGCACAGGAGCGAATGCCCTTGAGATATCTCATGCCAAACTTTTTGCAATTTTTAGCAATTCAGTCAAATCTTCTTGTATAAACACCTGTAGAAAAGAGATCTTGTCCCTGCAATGGCTCTGATACCATGTAAAATTAGTCACAACAGATCTAATGAACAAGTAAATCAATCACAACAGATGAACATAGAAAATATGGTGCAAAACTGTGCAAAACATGCAGCAGTGCTCTCTATCCCAGAAAGGGTGAATGAATTACAATACAAACTGTCACAATGACAGAGCAATTCGAATTGCCTAAGGAGGTCATTCGAATTACAGAATGGAGTAGCTTGACTCTAACTAGGAGTCCTCATCAATCAATCGGTGGTGCTCATCAATGCACAACAACTAGTCATCCAGGTGTCAATCTGAGTCTAACTGAGTGTAATAAGTGTAACTGAAGTGTGTAGCACTGATTTAGGATCTGGAGGCTCAGTGGGGGCGCATGGGAGGCTAACTGAAGTCAGAACAAGTCACCTAATCAAACTGGAGGTCCAACGGAAGTGATACAGTCAGTCGGGAGTGAAACTAGCCTCAAATCAGGGAGAATCGGAGCTAACTGAATGTAACTGAAGTGGAACTGCAGTGGTAGGTGAACAAGTGCGCCCTTCTCTGGCAGTAGGTGAGAAGTGGGCGCCTTTCAGCTTAGGAGGGCTAAAACTCTGTGGTAGGTGGCTCCCGGGTGCTAGAATGAAGTGGATAAGGTGCTGGAGGGATCAAACTGGTGACTGGGATGCATGCCAGTGCATGCAGGTGCATGCAAACCCTAGATTCTGCATGCAAACCCTAATTTGCATGCAAGATCCTGAAAAAGATGATGTGGATATCCGAACAATGGTATGAAGAATAACTATCAAACTCCTTGTCGCAGTACTCACCTCCATTATCAGATCTGAGACACTTCAACCTTTTTCCTGTCTCATTCTCAACCAAAGCTTTCCACTTCTTAAAAGTAGCAAACACATCGGATTTCTGTCTAATGCAATAAACCCAAGTTTTCCTAGTTGCATCATCAATAAATGTAACATAATAATGAGAGCCACCAAGAGATTGTACTTGAGCCGATCCCCATACATCTGTATGCACAAGCTCTAACTTTTCATTCTTCTTCTATTTCCCAGCCCTGAGAAATATGACTCTCTTTTGTTTTCCATAAACACAGTTTTCACAGAATTCCAAACTTGCCTGCTTCAAATCTGGCAGCAACTTCCTTGAGTGGAGAATATGAATCCCCTTCTCACTCATGTGGCCAAGCCTATGATGCCACAATGTTTTATTTGTTCTTGTGGAAGCTAAAGAGATAGAATGGTCAGTATTATGAGTAAATAAATACAACGTACCTACCTTGTCTCCTTTTGCTATCACCATTGATCCTTTAGTGATCTTCCACCACTTTTCTCCAAATGTAGATAGACAGCCGCCATCTCCCAACTGCCCTATTGAGATCATATTTCTTTTCGTAGCAGGAATATGCCTTACATCTTTCAACAACCAATCAGTTCCATTCTTAACTTGTATCCATACCTTACCCATTCCAACAATTTTACATGGCTCATCATCACCCAATAAAACATGTCCAAAATCGCCTGGAACATAATCATGAAAGTATTTCCTATGGGGTGTAGCATGACATGAAGCCCCTGAATCTACTACCCAATAATCACTAGTATTATCTAATGCAAGAATCAAAGCATCTTGAAACACATCACCTGCTACATTTGCTTCCTGGGTAGTTTCCTGCTGTGCATCTCCTTTCTTCTTTAGAGATCTGCAGTCTTTCTTCAGATGTCCTTTCTTTCCACAGTTCCAGCACTCTATCTTTCCCATTTTGGACTTGGATATGCCCGTTTTAGACTTGCCATGATTACCTTGGCTCTTTCCTCTCTCCTTTTTTCTTCCCCTACTCTCCATGCTCAACGCATTACCTGATGTCTCACCTGTGCTTTTTCTTCACATTTCCTCGCTAAGAATAACACCAATAACATCATCAAATTTCAAGGTATTTGAACCAGATACAGAGTTACTTACAACCATGACCAAGCTATTCCAGCTTTCTGGAAATGAACACAAGATTAGAAGAGTCCTAACCTCATCAACAAAGTTCACACTTACAGAACTTAGTTGATTTGTAACCATATTAAACTCATTCAGATGATCAGTAACAGACCCACCTTTAGACATCTTCATATTAAATAAACGCTTCATTAGAAATACCTTGTTGGAGGCCGAGGGTTTTTCATATAGCTTACCCAGTGCACTCATCAAACCCTGCGTTGTCGTTTCTTCTGAGATATTGAAATCCACCAATGAAGCCAGGCTCGGCCGTATTGTTCCCAGAGCCTTTCTATCAAGAACCTCCCATTCTTCGTCCTTCATAGCCGCCGACTGCTTTGCTCTTCCTCCCAATGGTAGGAATAGATCCATCTGGTACAGATAGTCCTCCATTTGCATCTTCCATAACTGAAAGTTTTGGTCATTAAACTTCTCGACCTTAAACATTCCTTCTTCTTCCATTGCTCCCACTCGAACCAGAAACCCTAGCTTTCTGTGGGTTTATTGGCCAAATAGACCTTCGACTCTAATACCAATTGTTAGAAAAACATGATCGCAGAGCAATAACAATAAACAGAAATGAAAATATAATCACACACGCATTACAAGAGAGACACAGATATATCGTGGTTCACCCCAAGATGGGCTATGTCCACAATGAAGTTGCCAATCCTTATTATTATTCCATCCAGCAAAGTGAAGGGATACAACCTGCAGCACAACCGCTACACTTCCTCTTCACTCTCTCACAGTCTCTCTTCTGATCTCAAAGATCTTTACAATGCATAAAACCTAATACATCAGCCCTAGCCGTGTTACAATGTCTTTCTTTTATAAGGAAAATACAATGGTAAAATACAACAGGATACCCAAAACCATGGGCCCGAAAACTATTGGCGAAAACCCCAAAAATGTTTCTTGGGGGCTTCGCCCTTGAACCCCCATTTTCTCGAGGGTGTTTCCCCCAAACACCCTTTCTCTGGGGTGGTGCCCCTAAACACCTGACGGGGGCCCGCTGGCCCCCGTGCCCCCTAGCCAGGGGAGTGCAACCATTTCCCTAGACCCCCTGGGAATCATGTCGGGATCATAACCAAACTTGGGGTATAGACACGGCTAGATAATAATATCTCTAAATCTAGATATCAGGCTCCACAACCAACAGTGATACCGCATACACATGTTTTACAGGCTACCATATCCAAGCACGGTATGTAGGGAATTTCCAGCTGCTTGGAAAAGTCATGCCCAATAATATGTGCTAAACCGAAACATAAACTGAGCACCCTTCATTATTTTCACCAAATGCTAGCTATTCTTCAGTTGTTTTAGGTTCAAAACAAGGATGAAAGCATTCCCTTTAATTATGAACTAGTACCAAAGAAAACTACCTTGAATCTAGGTATGAAAAATTGTCATAGCACCGCCATACAAAAACATATTAGAACCAAAATGTTGTTGATACTGGGACATACGTGTGGCATACATTTTTTGCAAACTAATTTTCAAATGCATCCTATTTTTTGAAGAAATGGCCACCACAATGCTCTCTTTTTTGTCCTATGGAACATTGATTTGTGTCTTAGCTGGTGAAGAAAAGGAAGGATGATAATGAAGCCATGTTACATGAGTTTGGTACAGGATTTGCATGAGGGTTATGGACCATGGGCAGGATCCTTGAGTGTTGAAGACCATTCACCAAGGCTGTATTTCTCTATTCCTGCTTGAAGAGCTACCTCCCCTTCCTTTATCCATTTATGCTTTGGTGCACACAACAATTCAAACCTTACCAAACCATACAAACCCTTCCGCTTCCTTGATATCCATGTTGTTTCAAATAATACATGAATTTTGATATTTCAGGGTTTAGATTATATTTGACATAGTGGGTTCAATATTTTGTTTTCCACAGAAAATTGCATTACAAAAGAAATATGACTTCAAATAAATTTAAACCTTCCGATTGTTTTCAATTATGCAAACTGTTCAGTAGGAAAAGAGAAGATATTCTTACAGAAATAGTATTAATAAATACCCATAAATTTTCCTTATTGTAACTTACTCGAGTAGAAAGTTAAAAGAGAAAATGATTGAGTGTATGTAGGTCCATAGTGGCAGTGTTTTTCAGTTTGATGAGTATTTTTAGTGCCCTAACGTTTTTGGGGATTTGGTTATGTTTCTTTCTTTAAAAATATAAAATTCTAAAAATTATGTGTTGATCTTTTTTTAAATATCTACTATGTAAATAAGATTCAGGAAAATCAGTTATTCACTCTTATGATTTTCAGAGTTGCCTGAGTGCAATTGTCTGAATACAGTAAATTATGATTGGAAATTTTCCATTCACCCTCATTATATTTTATCTGTCATAGCCTTGTCACAGGGTTGGCTCTAACCTGAAGACCATATCAAATGATATAAATACTAATGGCTCTAAAAAAAAGCAATAATTTTAAGATTTTGGTAATAAAAGAAAGAAGCTTAGACTTAAAAACAATCAATTTCATAATTTTAATTCATTTTGGCATAATTTCAATAGATGAGAAGTTGTGGCCTGCTCCATATTTGCTTGAGTCACATGCATGATTGTCAATTACACAAAATTCTCTCCCATCACCTGCGCCAAACAAATATTAAAATAACAAAAAATATTTAAAAAAAAAGAAAAATAGAATCAGGTTACCTTGAGATCGATGTTTGAACACGATGCCTGATAGAAAATGAGGGCAGGATCCTTGAGTATTGAAGACCATCTACCGGGGCCGTATTTTTCTATTCCTCCTTGAAGAGTCGCCTCATCTTCCTTTATCCATTTATGCTTTGATGCACACATCGCTTCAAACCCTACCAAACCATACAAACGCTTCCGCTACCTTGATATCCATGTTGTTTCAAATAATACATGAATTTTTATATTCCAGGGTTTAAATTATATCTAACATAGTGGGTTCAGTATTGTGTCTTCCACAGAAAATTTCATTACAAAAGAAGACATATGACTTCAAACAAATTTAAACCTTCTGTCTGTTTTCAAGTATGGATGTAAAGATCAAGACCAGGAACTAAAACTCTCCCTGACCCCCACCAAGCGCAAAATTTGAAGATTTTTATAGGGGAAGATTGCTCTCAAGGACTCATCATTGAATTGATGCAATTCAAGCTATTGTAGCATTGTGCATTTCTCAGCTAGACAAGCCATTCCCTTCCCCAAAGAATTATTTATCCTACATCGTGTTTGCAGGCACTGGGTGGAGTCAACTGGAATCGAACACTAGACCATGGCGAAGTGAACATCATATAGAAGACTTTCCCCCGAAAACAACAAAAGGAAAACGCAAAAATACGACCTTCGAAATCGGAAATGAACTCAAACCTCGTTAAAAGGGAGCCAAATTGCACAAATAAGGCATCGATTTGAAGCAAGATGGTTAATAAAATTTGTAAGAAAGAGAATGAAAGAAAGCAACTTTAACGTCCGTGAGGATAAATATAGCCTATGGGACAGACTATTTTTCCCACTGACTTTTGCATTTCCACCCTTTTCCTGTTTAGCTTGATGACAAGATCCCCCAGTTTCACCATGGTCCCCTCACTGAAACAATTATCCCAAGAACTAACTGCCAAGATATTCACATAGCTGTCTCTACTATCCTTGAAGGCCTCACACTCTAAAATGAAATGTTTTTTTGTTTCCACTTTTCCTGAGCTGCAAAAAGTACACAATCACTCTTCCCAATCTTCCCTTGGTCTTTTCCACCGCCATGTATCACATCGTAGTTGGTGGGAATTGGTTCTTAATTGAGCAATAATCATTTTGTCCCTCCATGATATATTAGCCCCTATATAATATTTTTGATGATGGCTATAGGTGGGATTGAACTCTTCAATATAGTACTTTTTCTTTCTCCCTAGCCTTGTGACCCAAACTTGCTAGTGGAACTTGTCAATAACAAAGGCCTTTATCTCTTTATTATTTGTAGGGCATGTGTTCAGGTAAATATCCCATTTACTAAGCAATGTATTGTTTTTCCGCACCCAAGTCTTCTTTCTTTTGCATAATGTGTCATTGAAGGCCATCTTAGGCCATCTGTCATCTTCCATTTGCTCAATCTTTTTTAGATATCTTATGAGCCGCACCATAGCAATTGCTTCAGTGGGGGATTCCCCCACTTCACTAAGCATGATATCATAGGGGAATGAGCTTTTAATTTTGAACTTGTTGGTAATCAAGCATTTTTTAATCTTCTCAATTTGATTCCACTGTAAGTCAGAGGTACTGCTGGCCCACAATTCACACCCGTATAGAACAACTCGGATCACTAATATCCCAAAAAGAGTTTGCGTAGTCTTCCAATCCCATAGATCTGCTTCTCTACATCTATTTTGAAAGGCGTAAAATGCTTTCCAACCTCCCAAAGTTCTCTTCTTTTTGCAACCTTCTTAGCTTAAATTTTTGTTGAAGTCAATCCCAAGATATTTGTAATCTACCACTTCTTCAAGAGTGTTTCCTTCAAAGTAGAACTTGTGTTGGTTATGTTTTCTCTTGTTAGAGAAAACTACCACTTTTGTCTTGCTAGTGTTAACTTGCATCCCCACTGCTCTACATAAGTGCTCAAGGGACAGTAAGTACTCTTGCAAGCCAACAACAGATTTAACAATCAAAATAAGGTCATCTGCATACAAAAGAAGCCTTATCACAAACTCACCTAGAAGAGCACCTTCCCCATCCTCTTGGTTTAGTCACTCTTCAAGTTTGTCAATATAAAACCCAAACAGGGTAGGGGACAATGGGAACCCTTGCTTGACCCCAATATCACTCTTGAAACTTTCAGATATCCCAACCAATGTTCTAATTTTGACTTTAACCTCCTCGTATAATCTATGGACAACTGCTCTAAGATGCATAGGAACCCCAAGTTCTTCCATTATATGCCAGAGTTTATCCGTGGGGACCATGTCAAAATATTTTTTGAAATCGACAAAGAAACAAAAGGCTTCCTCTTTATTCTCCCACACTCTCTCAATGATGTGTCTTAAACGTTATACCATGATCAACCATGGAGTGTTAGGGTCTAAAACCTGCTTGTCCTTTAGCATGCTTACCTCTTTCTTCCGCCCACTTGCTAATTTTGTTTTCTAGCACACTTCGGAATAGCTTTGCAAATAGGGGATTTATCATTATAGTCCTGTAATTGGAGGGATTATTGGCATCGCCACTCTTGAAAAGAGGTATTGCTAGGCTAGTTGTCCAATATGTAGGGAAGTCCTCCTAATTGATGTTGTTGAAAATCCTCGTGATGTGAGGCACAAGAGTTTTCGAACCCCACTTTAGATACTATGCTTGTAGTTCAACTAAATCCTTTTCCTTTCCAACACCCAACTTCTTAATATCCACCTCAACCTCTTGCATGGTGAAAAGCTTAGTAGTGGTGTTGACCAAGGTTGGGGGGCCAGCCTTAGGATATTGCTCATAAAGTTGTTTTGCATATTCAAGCCATTGATAGGATACGATATTATTTTTAGTTTGCTTCTTTCTGGTTTGTAGTTCCTTCCAAAATAACTTGGGTTTGTTTTTCCCAAGGAAGATTAGCTCTTCCCTGCGTGAAATCATGAAATCAGATTCTTTCTTTCTTAAAATCTGCTTGTAAAGTTTTAAGCTTATTTCTTTCTGATTCGACTCTTTCAAATTTCTCCTTTCTTTTTGCATTCCTTGTCACACCAAGCATTAAACGGGAAGCAATTTGTTTCATATTTCTTATTTATTTCTCTTTTGCATTCAGAAAGTGCTCTTTGGTTTAGATCTGTTAGCTCGTGGCTATGAAGGCCCTGAGATTGAATTTTCTCCTCTTTGAAAATCCTCTCTAATGTTATCTTGAGGTATTACAGTTTTGTTGTGTCAAAAGAATCCTGCCCTTTGAGGATGATTTCCTAATGCAGTAAGTTTTTATTTCATCCTATTGCTTTTCGGTCCAAGAGAATCTTAGATATATTGGTTTGTGATCGTATTTCAGATCCCAGATTTGATCCCCAATCCAAACTTCCTCCATTCTCTCACACATGCCATGTGAGAAAATTGCATAATCCACTACACTTGCACCATTGTAAGTGTTACAAGTGAAATTTCCTGAATTCGCCCATCTATCCAAACCATTGCAGATGACCAAGTCAAAAGTTCCACATAGAGTAAGTAGTTGCTCCCCAAAAATATTGCAGCTTTTGTTGTCCTCTAAAAATCTTGTCCACTGATGATTACTTTCTTCTGTGAGCCAAAGAGGATTGTAGTCTTCTTTACAACGGAGGATACTAGCTTGCTCATTTGCAGTCCTAGCATTGAATTCACCCACTAGAAGGACTTCACTTAGTTGGGAAAATGATGCAATGTCATTTTTTAAGGTTATAAAGGGATCTCTGTGGTTAGGTGCCCCACTTTTGTAAGTTTTTGAAACTTGCGGGGAAAAATAACATGCTGCAATTCTAATGATATTTCCATTTTCCTATATTTTAAACCAAATGAATTGTCTATTTGAGTCTTCTTTTTCTAATTGAATGAGATGTCCTTTTTTTTCCCTTACTAAGACCATGGTACCCCCATGTCCCTTTCCATTATTTTCTTCCTTGTTCCACACTGCCATATTCAAGTACCCTTCAAACAAAGGTGTCTTACATCTTTCCTGTTCATGCATTTCCACTAGACAAATTATGTCTCTATCTTCCGGAATAGGTCCTAACCTAGTTTCCCACCTCCAAGGATAGCCTCTACAGTTCCAACAAACTAATCTTAAGGAAACATGAGTAGAGCTTGACTGCTATTTGTTTTGGCATACAAGACTCAAAGTCGAGTCCTCACCCCTATTTTCCCGCACTGTCTTTGTTTCATATTTTTCTGCTAAGGAATCTGCTGACCTTTCTTGATTACTGCATTGCTGTTTTGTTTTTGGAGGGCCAAAAAAAGAAATAACCACTTTAACTCTGTACAACCATGCTCTTTCTCCCTCATCTCTTTCTGCAATAACCTTTGACATCTCTTCCCTTCTTTCCTAATGCTTCCTAATAGTTAAGTCTTCTTCTAGAAAAAAGTGAGATCCTCTCAAGAGTTGCTTCTTGCTTAGCAGGATTTGCTTGTCATGTGTATTTGGCATGGTGACTTTTATGGGTCTAGATGTCTCGTCACTAGGCTTGCACACCCTCCATGCTTGAAAAATTCGGCCTTTCAAAAGCATCTTGTCTCTCAAAAAGTCTCTTGCAAGATCAAGCGTACCTTCATTTTCACCATAATCTCTCACACCTTTAATAATTATGTTTGTTTCTCTAACTTGTCTTTCTCTAATTTCCCTATCTTGTATGGTGTTCACCTAGATGTTTTCCTCTCCTAAGTTATTGGCAAATTTGCTAACAACTTCTGCCAATGTTTTTTTCATGGAACCTCCTTTCTCTTCCTCCCTTCCTTTCACTCCCTGATTATTTGTTTGTTCAGCTGCTTTCCCCTCCTCATTTGATGTTTTAGAGTTCACCCCACAACTGATTTCCCATGCCTCATCCTTCATGATTTTCCAAGAATCTTTCATCCTTTGCCATTCCACCTTTTGTTGGTCACCCTATACGCTAATTAATTACAACTAACACATAGGTTGCTCAATATAAATTGTCAACCCAGGGAAGTCTTTTATTTCAATGGCAATAAGCACAATCTATGCATAAACATTTCAAGTAGCTGATTAAATAAATGGAGATAAATGATCCTACCTATCTACTTAGCCAAACTCACCTCACGAATAAAACTAATCTAAGTTATCCATCTAGGAATTCAAAGTACAATTACCTTCCTACAGATATCAACCCAACAGTTACTGATCTAAGAATAAAGATGAACTAGATTTCTTTTGCAAGAAGTTAAATCCTATAATTATCAAACTACAATATTCAATCTCTACTGAATTGATTCATCTAGTAGCTACTGTAACTCAATCACAATCTATCTAATCTAATGAGTTCAGGAAAGATACAGCAGCAACCATAAACTATAAATAAGCTTTGAACTCTAATTTGATTAATATTGGAAATCCTAGAAAGAATAAATGACTGAAAGGAATTAAAGCTGAGCTTGGCTGTAATAGTTGATCTAACACAACATCCATCAAATCAACTAACTTACATAGTCAACTGCCACACCACATAGTTGCAGCTATTCAGGATGCAATCATAAACTACCAGAAAAGAATGCAAGTATCAATCTACTAATGCAGCTTGCAGTAGCATATCTAATGCAATTCCACACCACATAGCATAAAGGGAAATTACCTAGCTACTTAACTCGACTATCTCTGTGAGAAGGTGGGCCTTGGCCTTCTAACAGAGATGTCGTGAACTACCACAAATTAAGACACAGAAATATGGAGAACTCTGCTCTTTATATTAAAGATGGTAACTCACAGTCTCAACTCTCTGTTACAGCCCATACAAAATGATAATTAACCAACCCCAGACTTTGAAAGCCTTCCCATATTTATACATGCAAACTAAAATTTGTGCTCCACTAATTTAATGTCGCAATGAATATCTCTGATCTTCATGCTGTGGAGTTACAACTGAACTGTTATAGCCATATTGAATGAGGCCATTGGACATGAAGGATGTTGTTACTCTGGTAGTCAATGGATCAACGGACTAACCAATTGGGAGGTGTCCTGTCTGTTGCAGTGAAGTCTTGTTACATCTCCATGTGGACAGGTGCGTTGTTATCTATTAATGTGAGGAATTGAATCTGAAGAGTGACAGCTGGCACCATGTGTGATTCTTTCCCAAGTCTTAGTGGATGATACAGCTAAGGCTCTTAATGCTTTGATTTTTTACTTAAGGAAATCAACACAAGTTAGCATAAATCAAAGGCTAGAATTCATAACCATAACAATCTTAGGCATTAAATAAATGAAGCAATAATGAATTATACATGTCAGGATTCATGATTGATCTGGAAGAAAGACATGTATATGGTTTATGGAAATAAGGTATAATAGGGAAAAATGATGTAATAAGTGTGGTAATAAAGGGGAAATTCTAGGGCCAAACATCTCCCCCCAACTATCCAATTGCATGTCCTCATGCAGCATCTGGCTATTCCGAATCTAAATCTGATCCTCGTTCATATTGTGAAAATGAATTGAAGGGGATAGAAGGTTCTTGACCTGCACCCAAGATTTCATTAAAAACAAACCGACGTCTCTATCACTATTTTCTCTTCTGCTTAGCCTCTGTCTATATTTCAGCTTTGACAATTGATTGTTGGAAATACTGGTTCTTATGTAGCAACATCCCCCTATCCTCAGCAGCTTCAGTCTGTGTTGGAATTCAACATATTTTTCAATAATGTTGGTTCTTATGTAACAACATCTTTCCTTTGTATCTCAATCTTAGCATCTTCTATCTGAGTTGCATTTCCAACAACTTTTCGAGGATGTTGGTTCTTGTGTAACGTCTTGTTTCTTTATTCTTTTTAGCCTACTGAGGTTGATTCAATGTCCTAAAAAAGATGAGACTGATCCCAGGAATGGTTCCTCTGATTGTTTTACTCTTGTAGATCTTTGTACCACTAATTCCAACACTGTAAATTTATGCCCTGGCAAATTAAATATATCTCCACATTCCGGGCATATCATTTCTTTCCATCCTTCATTCACCAGAACGAAAGATAAATTCTCTAGTTGGTCTGCAGCCTCCACCATTGTATTCACATACTTCTTTCCCTGCTTCTTGCATGTTTCCTTCCATCTCTCTAATTCTTTGCGAAGCATTTGCACCTCCTCCTTTAACAGCTCATTTTCAAAAAGAAGATTCTCTATTTGAGGTTCTTCTACAACAGGTTCTTGTGTATCAGTAGGTGATCAAGGTTTTAAGATGGGAATTCCAATATTTACCCCGATCGAGTGACCCGCTTCTATTGCATTAACAGTTTTGATTCTTCTCTTTTTCGCTGGGATGGATGTCTAGACCTTGCCCATTAGCCCTTCCTTTCTCCTTTGAAACAAGGAAACTCTTATCACTTAAGGAACAGGGGCGAATCCTTCCTCTTTAATTAAAGTTCTTCTTATTTCAGGGGAGGATTCAACATTCAGAACTTCTATGCTGCTTCCTGCCACTGCTTTTTCTTGATGTTCCTCTTTTTCTATTTCAGTTTTAGCTTCTCCAATTTCAAACTCCTCTATATCTATCTCCTCTCCATCCTCCAATCAAACTTCTAGTGTTCCAACCCTCCCCCCAACTGAGTTTGAGGAACTCCAGTCCTCATCCACTATTTTTAAAGAAAGTTCATAGGGTATCCCTGGATGAACCAGAAATTGTTCCCATGTCAAATTGTGGTGTGCAAGGGCCCATAAGACTAATAGTTTAATTAGCCCATGTTTTGGGAGCGATGATAAGGGGTGTTGAGCACCTTTAGCATAGTAATCCATGCGTTGCAGATATTTAAAAAGATAGTATGGCATATTTAACAGGCTGCGATGATGTAAATGTGATAGGAGGAAAAATTCATAAATGTAAACAACATTGTACCTCCCCTCACATGTGATATATTTCTTCAAAAAGAGTGCAACTTGGTCCCAAGGACTTGGAAGGGTCTCCAACGCCGTTCCTTTTCCCTGTCGTCGAACACTTTCCCCTACTGCCATAAAATATTCAATTGCAATCAAATGATGGCGCTCTTGACTAAACTAGCGCTTCTAGGTTCTAAGCAATCCTGTTACCTCTGCCAGGATTGCCTCTGAAACATCTATCCTTATACCTCGAACCTCTGAATGGGTGCAAGGCATATTTTGAGCAAATTCAAGGTTGTTTCCTCGTGAAAACCATTCAGATGTTGAAAATAATCTATCCATGCTGCTTCCTGAAAGATAGCAAAGACTTCAATGTTCTTATATAGAGATTCTATTGTTAGAGGCTCATATCTCACAGGGATACCCATACTGCTGCGCTTCTGCAAAATATTCTAGCGAGTGCACCAGTTACAGTTTCAAACATCAAGCTGACTGCATGCAAACACAGTTGATGGATAGTCGAAGTTTGATATGAGCATTTTTTGGAAAGGTGGCACAGTTAGTTTTGGAATAAAATCCGTGGCAAGATTATCGCACAAGTCAAGTAGAATGACGGTCATAATCATAAGTACGAGTAACAGCTTAAATGTGGTTTTAGTTCAGTTGATTGGCTGCGGATAGATGACAGGGGTAACGATCAATACAATCATTATTTCTTGCGACGTCAGTGTTTTCCTAATCATGATTGTAGTTAGAACTCGTACCTTTAAAATTAATGTTCAAGCCGTCATTCTGCCATGGTGGTTCTATCTCACAGTCGCATCACTGGTAAAATATGCACGTGCCTCCATGAGTTGGCTATCGTCGATTGGATAGATAAGGTATGCAATGTTGATGGAAATCAATAAGAGTGCATGGTAATTGTAGATAAAACTAACACGGGCTGATGAAGATAAGTCCAAATTGTAGGACTTAGCAGAGTTTGGCAAAATATGGCAAAGTCACAACTGCAAAATTATGACAATTTAGCAGAGTTTGGCGAAATATGGCGGAGTCACAGTTACTGAAAAAAAAGCGAAATGGCTGAAAAATAGTGAAGTCACAGCTACAAAAATAGGAAGAATGGGAAAAAGTAGTGGATTCACAGTTGCATGAAAGGTGAAGTGGATGAAAATAGCAGAGTCACAGCTGCGAAAATTGGTAGAATGGGCAAAAGTAGCAGAGTCACAGCTGTGTGAAAGTTGAAGTGGATGAAAATAGCGGAGTCACAACTACGAAAATTGGCAGAATGGGAAAAAGTAGTGGAGTCAAAGCTGCATAAAAGGTGAAGTGGATGAAAATAGCAGAGTCACAGCTGCATGAAAAAGGAAAAATGAGCAGGGTATGGAGTCACAGCTGCGCAAAATGGAGTAACAGGAAAATTCTCAGCTGGATGCTGAAAGCTGAGTAATCATCCATCTTCTTTAAGTAGCTTATGCGATCAGGAAAACAAGATAAGGTGCCTGGAATCATCTGGCCCAGTCGTGACCGCTACTACTCAAATCAATTCTTGTACACAGTTCTTCAAAACAAACCAAATCAAGCGTAAAAGAAAAATAAAAGAAAAGACAAAAAATTATTTATATACAAATTTATGTGTGAAAATTGATGTTTTAGAAATTCACAGTAATTGAGAAAAATCCATGCCCTGGTGTTTACTGATAATCTGGATCAGCTTCAACATATGAAATGAAGGCATTCCTTGAGATAGGTTTGTGATACAGTCGCATCCGGTGACCATTGGAAAATAATGGTGTCTTGTTTTCATAAATGGTGATCAACCGAACTGTTCCATTATCAAACACTCGATCTACCTGGTAAGGTCCCAACCAATGGGTGCACAATTTTCCCTTGAAATTCCTCTTAAACTGTGAATCATATAACATAGCCCAGTATCCTTCTCGAAAGAATTTCTTCTTTATAAATCTATCATGCCATTTAGAGCGCTGTTGTTGGATTAAAGCTATATGATGCACTGCAGCTGTGCGCTTTTCATCCAATTCATTAAGTTGATTCAGTGGGTGCCTCTGAGATTCTAATAAATCAAGGTTTGCTTCTGCATCTATCTTCAAAGTTCTGATTTCAAATGGGAAAAAACCAATCGTGTTGCGCCATTTAGTGCAATAGGCCCATAGTGCCTCTGGAAGTCTCTCAACCCAATCTTTACAGTGGCTTTTCACTGTTTTTGTTAAACAACCTCGATGACCTTATTTGTACTTTCCACTCGGCCATTGTCCTGTGGATGATATGGTGAGGTTATTTGGTGCTGAATGTGAAACTTCTGTAATAGGGATTCCAATTTGTGAGACACGAACTGTGGTCCACCATCTGTAACGATTTCCTTGGGTAATCCAAATCGAGTAAAAATATCTTCATATAGGAAATCAATTACAGTCTAATCATTAGCTTTGACCAAGGCTATAACTTTCACCCATTTGGCCATGTAGTTTGTGAAAACCAAGATGTGAACTTTTTGTTTTGGGGGAGGGTTGATAGGCCCTATGAAATCCAGAGCCCACTATCAAAAGGTTCAACCACAAGCTATGGCTGAAGAGGCATTTCATCTAGTCTGTTGGGTTGGCCCATCCTTTGGAAGCTATCACATGCCTGAACATACTTCTTCTCATCCCTGAACAATGTAGGCCATAAATATCCCATCCTTAAAACCTTATGACCTGTCATTTTGTCAGCAAAGTGTCCCCCACAGGGCTCATCATGGAAAGCTTTGAGGATACTAAAAATTTCATCTTCTCTTACACATCTTCTGATTTCCAGATCAAGACGTGTGTAGAAGAGATGCCCATTGATCGAGCAGTATTGATCACTTTGTTGTATAATTTTTCTCTTTTCTCTCTTCGACAGATGTGCTGGAAGTTTTCCTGCAACCAAAAAGTTAGCAATATCCATGTACCAAGGGGAATGAGTTGATATTGTAAACAAATGTTCATCAGGGAAGGAATCTTCGACTGGTAAATTGTCATCACTATTAGTAAGTCAAGATAAAAAGTCCGCAACAACGTTTTCCTTCCCTGGTCTATCAATAATTGTAATTTCAAATTCCTGTAATAGTAGCAGCCATCTAGTTACTCTAGAATTTGTGATTGGTTTATTCATTAAGTACTTGATGGCTGAATGATCATTGTCCACAAAAGTGGAATATCCAGTAATGTAGTGTCTAAATTTGTTGATGGCATAAACCATGGCAAGGAATTCCTTCTCTGTGATAATATAGTTTAGTTCAAAAGTGGATAGGTTCTTACTAATGTAATAAATTGCATATGGGTCATGACCTTCCTGCTGTCCTAAAACTGCTCCATTGGCAGTGTCTGAAGCATCTAAAGAGACATGAAAAGGAAGAGCCCAGTTGGGCCCTCATAAGACGATTGTTGTAGAAAGCCTTTTCTTATGTTCATTAAAAGTTGTTTGGCATGCATTATTCCAAACAAACTGTGCATCCTTCATCAACAAGGTGAACAAAGGAGAAGCTAGTTTGGAAAATTTTTCTATGAATCTTCTATAATAGCTAGCATGCCCTAAGAAGCTACATACATCTTTTTGTGTTCCAAGAGTTAGTATATTTTCAATTACCTTAATTTTGGATGGGTCTACCTGGATAACCTTAGAAGAGATGAAGTGCCCCAGAACTATGCATTCGATCATCATTATATGGCACTTTTCAGTGCTTAAAGATAGCTGGCTTTGTTCACAGCATTCTGAAACCTTTTCTAAATTTTTCAGTGCTTCCTCGAAACTACTACCATATGGGGTGAAGTCATCCATAAAAATTTCCATGCAGTCATTTACCATCTCTAAAAATATTCAAATCATTGCTCTTTGAAATGTGGTTGGTGCATTGCACAACCCAAAAAGAAGTACCCTGTATGCAAAAGTTCCCCAGGGACAGGTGAAATTGGTTTTGTCTTGGTCCTCTGGAGCAATTTGGATTTGGTTATAGCCACTAAAGCCATCCAGAAAGGAAAAATACTTCATCCTAGACAAGGTATCAAGGACCTGATCAATAAAAGGTAGGGGAAAGTGGTATTTCTACGTTGCTTTGTTCAATTATCTATAATCCACGTAGACCCTCCATTTCCCATTCTTTTTTGGCACAATAACGAGTGGAGAAACCCACTTGCTCTGTCTGAAATAGGGTATATATACCCTTCTTCCAAAAAATTTTGGATTTGCTCCTTCAGTGCGTTCCTTATGTTCGGGTTCATCCTTCATTGTGCTTGATACACTGGCCTGGAGTTGCTCTTAATATAAATGTGATGGGTACACATATTAGAAGGAATACCCTTCATGTCTATGTATTCCCAAGCGAAAGCTCCTTTGTATTTTTTTAGCAAAGTGATCAGCTGTTCCAACTCATTCGGCGCAAGGTTCGGATTGATGTTAAAGGTTTTTCCTGGCTCAATCTCTACTGGGACACTTTTCGAATTTTTAAGTACTGGTATTATATTGGCATCACTGACTAGAGTTTCTTCTATAATATTTTCTTGTTCTTTCTCATCTAATGTACTGTCCAGAATCTGGTAAACATGTTTATTGATGGACAAGAGCTCACTGATGAAACTGTTAATGGTATCGTCCTCTATTTCATCCTTAAAAGTTAAGGCTCTCCCTAATGTTAGTAATGGTTGAATGCCTTCCTCCTCCTCCAAATCCACCCAAAGTGGAGTTTTAGCTTCTGTAATTGGTCGGGATGGAGGGTATAAAGTTAGGATTTTGATTTCAGTCTTGTTTGAGATAGTCATGGATCCTAACCAACAGCTGATATAGTCATCAGCTGTGGCTAACCAAGGTATTCCCAAAATTAGTGGGTGTACCCCCAGATGAGACTTCGGTTGTAACACCAAGAAGTCTGCAAGGTATTCACACGAGTCAATAGAGATTACTAGGTCGTCCAGGATTCCCTCAGGCTTGATTGTTGATTTCTCAGCAAGTTCTACAATGGTAGGAGTTGGACGAAGATTAGTGAGTACAAGTTTCTTCACAGTTTCGATGGTCATAACATTGATAGCCATGCCTAAGTCTACTAATACATTGGGGATTTGCATGTTTCCTATGTTAACTATAACAACAGGATTTCCAAGGTCATCATATTTTTCCACAGGAGTCTTCCCCATTATTAATTTGGAAAGCTTTCCCAATAGATGGATAGTGGGAGGATCCTTAGGCTTTCTTCCTAGTTTCTTTACACATAGATATCTAATGGTCTTGGCATAAATGGGCACGTCATGGAGGGCTTGCAATAGTGGGATTTTGACATTCAAATTCTTCAATTCTCCTAAGAGATTGAATCGAGGTTGTTCCACTGTTTTCTGCAAGGCCAATCGTTCTACATATGGCGGTTCTCTCCTCAATTATGTAGGCTATGCTTCATCATGTGTTACTTCCTGAGTTTCAGCTACTGTTTCAATAGGAATGTCAACATCCTCAATGAAGGGGATTGTTGAGTTGACCATATCCTCAACAGGGGAAATTTTAAGAACCCCCATAAATTTCTATGTATAATAATTGGGTTAATCCCCATGATACGTAGGAAAATATGAAGGCTATTTTATCAATTAAATAATACGTATACATAATTTTTTGGCGAATGTCACACCAAATTATATAATCTTGTAAAATCTCAGTGAATCTTTTATTGAATTATAAAATCTTGTAAAAACTTGGCAAATATTTCACTAAACTATAAAACATTGTAAAGTCTTGGTGAATCTTTTATTAAATTATAAAGCATTATGAAGACTTGGCGAATTTTTCAATAATGCATAAACCACATATAATAATAAAACAACATATTCATTAAAATATAATATCCTAGAGAAAGAGCCATTATGCAGTACTTGTTGAATTAAGATAATTTTTATTTGATTTCATTCCTATTCACATAGGATTTCTTCAATCAATTCCATTATGATACAATTACATCAAACTAGGTTTGGCTAAATGTTAATTTTTAGCATCAATTCAATATGATCTAGGATCTTTACTGAGAGAATAACATGTACAACATATCAAGCATATCAATCACAACAAGCAATCACAAGAGACAATAAACACATAGATTTTCCTTGGGGAAAACCATAAAGGTGAAAAAACCCCAATAACTTCCTCAGAGATAGATAGAGCAATGATACAAAACCCAAGCATAAGAGATAGTCTCCTAACAGCAGCTTCTCCTCCTCCACTAGTGCGCCACTCTCCAATGAGTGTATGAGTGTGAAAGTGAATGATCAAATAGAGTGCCTCTCGCACTCTATTTATACTTGACTTGACTTTCCTAATAACCTTTTCTAGGTTGGCCTCAACTTAACCCCTTAACATAATGCTGACAGGGCCGACCCCTAATAGGGTGGTCTAATAACCCTTTAACCCACATGAATTATACAGGGCCAACCCCATCAAGGTGGTTTAATAACACATCAAGTATAAGTTATGACACTTATAATATAAATGACGACACTTCCGTATAGAGGAATAATACCATCTCTATAGGAGTACAATATACATATGTGAAATACATTCCGAGGTTACAATTACATCAACACTCCCTCTTAACTAGGAAGGTATTTCTTGACACAGATCTGCTAGCACAAGTCTTCTTCTCTAGATCATCATCACTGGATCATCGTCACTACTGCTGCTATCTCAATCAATCTCCAATCTACTCGTCATAGAAAGTTCTACAGAGCCCGTCCTTTTTCATACTGGATGTAGGCCCACCACCTACAGGTCTTCATCATCTATAGAGCCAACACCTTTTCATGCTAGATGTATCAACATCTACAGAGCCAGTCCTTTTTCATATTGGATGTATCACATCTACAGAGCCAGTCCTTTTTCAAACTGGATGTATCACATCTACAGAGACAGTCCTTTTTCATACTAGATGTATCACATCTACAGAGCCAGCCCTTTTTCATGCTGGATGTATCACATCTACATAGACAACCCTTTTTCATGCTGGATGTGACCTAGAACAAATCTAGGATTTATCATCACAGAGCCAGTCCTTTTTCATACTAGATGTGACCTAGAACAAATCTAGGATTTATCACCATAGAGCCAGTCCTTTTTCATACTGGATGTGACCTAGAACAAATCTAGGATTTTCCACCATAGAGCAAGTCCTTTTTCATACTATATGTGACCAAGAACAAATCTAGGATTTATCACCACAGAGCCAGTCCTTTTTCATACTGGATGTGACCTAGAACAAATCTAGGATTTTCCACCACAAAGCCAATCCTTTTTCATACTAGATGTGACCTCGAACAAATCTAGGATTTTCCACCACACAACCTCGAAAGAGCATCCAAGGACTTATTATGGGCACAAAACCCAACCTATCAGATCTCCCAGGGCTAAATTACATTTGGTTATGGAAAGACCTCGAAAGAGCATCCTAGGACTTATTACAGGCACATAGCCCAACCTATCGGATCTCCCAGGACTACATTACATGCCATAGGACAAAACCTCGAAAAGAGCATCCCAGGACTTATTACGGGCACACAACCCAACCTATCGGATCTCCCAGGGAAACATTACGTTTCCTCCTAGACCAATTCCTCGAAAGAGCATCCCAGGACTGATTACGGGCACATAGCCCAACCTATCAGATCTCCCAGGTCAACTTACATGCTCATCTACACAACCTGTCCACAGCCACAGAGCATCAACCTGATACTCATCATCTGGAGCAACATCCTGAAGCTCATCATCCATGATCATTCGGATCATACAATGTATCCACCTGATACATATCCAAAGTAGTAACTGAAGCATCATCTTGATGCTCATCACATAGCGCTTACATCCACAGCCATGGGAAGGATCCTCCTCTCACCATGCTTGGAATGGCTCCTGAAGATGTATCCATCACTTCTTCCTTGAAGTGTCATCAATCTGAAGAACACCAAGCCTCTCTCTAAAGTACTCAAACTTCACTCTGGCTAGTGGTTTTTTCAACACATCTGCAACCTGCTCATCTGTCGCAACATACAGGAGCTTCACTACTCCTCTCTGCACCATATCCCTGATATCGTGATATTTGATCTCAATGTGCTTCGAACTGTCATGGAATAACGGGTTCTCAGACAACTTCACACAACTCTGGTTGTCACAAAAAATACTAGTAGCCTCCAATGGGAGATCAAATAACTCAGACAGTAGCTTCTGGAGCCATACTACCTCACAAATAGCTGAACAAGCTGCAACATACTATTCCTCGGTTGTACTCAGTGCTACACAAAACTGCTTCCTTCTAAACCAAGATATCATACTTGATCCTATACTAAAGCAGCACCCATATGTGCTATTCCTCTCTATAGCACTGCCTGCCCAGTCTGAATCAACATAACCCTGCATGTTAAACTTTTGATTCACATCATACTTAATCCCATAATCAATTGTACCCTTTAGGTACCTTAGAATATGCTTTACAACAACCAGGTGAACACTCCTTGGATCTGTCAGGAACTGGCTCAATGTGTTCACCGCAAAGCAAATATATGGTCTTGTGTTCGTCAGGTACATCAAGGACCCAATCATCTGACGATACACAGTGACATCAACCGGCTCAGATGAAACATCACACAGAAGCTTCAGGTTTGATGCCATAGGTTTGGCCATGGCTTTGCAGTCCATCATCATGAACCTCTTCAGGATCTTTACTGCATACTTCCCTTGTCCAAGGAAGATTCCATCTGCACTCTGCCACACCTCCATGCCTAGGAAATAGTGCATCATCCCCAAGTCCTTCATATCAAACTCGGCAGCAAGCTTCCTCTTCGTGTCGGCAATCAACCTATCCTCACATGTAACAAACAGGTCATCCACATACAGAAGTAGTATCACTGGATTTCCTTCCTCAACCTTGTAGTAAAGGTTGGAATCCGCTTTACTCTTGGTAAATCCCAAATTGGATAGAAAGATGTCTATCCTACAATACCAAGTCCTAGGAGCTTGCTTCAATCCATATAAGGCTTTCTTCAACCTGCACACATATGACTCTCTGTAATGTGTCTCAAAACCAAGTGGCTACTCCACATACACTTCCTCTTCAACTACGCCATTCAATAAAGTTGTCTTGACATCCATTTGGTGTATCTTCCATTTCATCGCTGTAGCCAGAGCAAGTACTGATCTGATGGAAGTGTATCTGGCTATAGGAGCAAAAGTCTCTTCATAGTCTATTCTCTGTTTCTGGGAGAAGCCACAAGCTACAAATCTCGCTTTGTATTTCTCTATGCTACCAACTGCAACATGCTTGATCTTATAGATCCACTTGGAAGTCACAACAGAGTTCCCTTCAGGTCTTGGGACTACATCCCAAACATCATTCTTCATGATCGACGGATCATAGCATCCTGCCATTACTTCATCCTGGATACTGGGAACTTCAAATTCTTCAATGTCTTCAATAGATAGTTTTCTTGAACTTTGTTGCTGGAACAAATGTTGTAGTCCTTCTTTTGTAGGTGATTGTACACAATCATTCCTACAAGTCAAATTCAATTGCATGATTAGAAACTCATCATTTCTTTCAAAAACAAATTCTTATGCATAAAGAAATATGTCATACAGTCGTGCAATTATTTTAGCCAATGATTCAATACAACATTTATCCATATCCCGTAACTTTCTAGATGCCTTCCAATCTCTACCAAAACATTGTTAAGAGTGTGCACAACTCCCAACATGTCAGCAAAGAGGTTTCATTCTAGATAAGTAGCAATGGAATGTTGTACAATGCCATAGGCCACTTACCCATTACATCCACACTAGTGGTATACTGTTCATTAATACAATTATTCTAATATGCATGATACACAACCCAAGTCTAGGAACATAAGTATATACATCATTGAACAGTATTATTTAAACAATCAAATATACAAGAAATAACAATTCAAATACTTATCTTTGTTTGTTTGTTGGGTGGACTCCTTCTCAATCTTTGCTTCCTTGCAGGAATGACTAGAGTGTGCTCCCTCTTGATCTTTGCTTTCTGGATTAGCTGTCCTTGAACTTATATCCATCCTCGATCACTATGCATGCTTACTAGTATCACCATTGTGTTATCCTCGAGATCTCATACATAATCATACATTCATTAGTATAATCTTAATAATATCAAAACACAATAATCTTAAACATGTATAGTCATGATCATTTCAAACATAGATAATAAGCATTAGCATTCAAAGTTTCAGAGAAGAATTCTCTTACTCATGTATAATCATATTTGACCATAGAACTCTTCTGGTTAGTCATATCATCAATCAAGGTAAGAGACATAATATTCATAAACCCTAGATTACTCAAACTTGTAACTTCATGAGTAATCATTATCAATCATACAAAAGTATAAGATCCTTACATAGGGTAGGATTCTAACTTGATATAGGAAAAACATACCTGGTCATCATATTTGCAATGTTTTTCTTGTTCTCTTCAATGACCTGCATAGCTCATAAGCTAACCATTGTAGAACCAAATTATACATGTACCTCTATGTGATCCATGACTATGGATGAGTCTTTGTCTTTATGTCACTATGGTCTTGATCTAGGACTTGATTTGTATCTTCATGTTAGCAGATAACATTCTCCTCATACAACACCACAATGCATTAGTACAATCATAATACAATCATAAGTGTCATAACCCTAATCAATGAATGTCTTCTATCATGCATTCATACTTTTACTAGGGTGATAAGACAAGTCTAAAATTAAACAAGATTGTTACTAAACTCAATAACATGAAGACAATCATATTATAAACTTAATCATGAACATATTTCAAAACATACCTGTAAGTCATACCTGTCAGATTGCTTGTAGTAGTTGTTGTTGTTGTTCCTTTTGTTCTTAGGACAATCTGAGGAAAAGTGTCATCTTCTTGATATGTGATGTGAGAGCTTGATCTTCATTCCCGATCTTTTCTTCTCGAGCTACAATCCGAGCTTCTTCCTGAGAGAATTCTTTTGATAGCCTACTGAATGAGATAAGTTTCTTCCTAGCACAAATTCCTTGGATGAAGGAATCCCATGATCTAGGAAGGCTATTAAGAGTATTCATTACCACCTCTCCATTCTCTATATCTTCTCCCACAGCTTCAAGTTGTTCTTTTGTCTGGGAGACCCTAGAGAAATAAGACTGCATGGTCTCCGCATTCTGGATCTTGATATTCTTCAATTGATTCCTCAAGGTCATTTTCTAATTTCTTTTCTTCCCTTCAAATAGCTTGGCCAAGGAATCAAACATCTCCTTAGGTGTCTTCAGAGATGACACATGTGGCATGGGATGGTCTTAGATAGAATCAACAATTATCCTCTTAGCCTTGACCAAGTTCCTCTTGTGTAAGGCCTTAGTCTCTTCTCCCTCTGGGACAGGAACCCCTTTACTTATGTAGGTGTCCAACTCACTCTCTTCTAGAATTAACCCAATCCACTTGATTTGCAGAAATATGGATTTGGAGTTGGATTACAATTTGTTAGAGAAACCCTCAAAATTCAAACTTTCAATTTCAAACTTCTGGAAGGATAGAAAGATGCGCATTGATGAGCTGATCAAGCTGGTATACTCAGAATTTGAAAACTGCAAAGTTTCACCCCTCAAATTTACTTTTCAAACTTCTGGATTCACTAGGGTGGACCCTGAATTAGGGTTTGATTTTCCTAGAGCTTCATCCATCCATAAAGTTCGATCTTGGGCTCTAAACTTCTATTTTTCAGAGGAGCTTCCAGCCATGGTCTCAGATTTCAGAAATTCCAACTTTTGCAAAAGCCCTAATTTTCGGCTTTAGTGGAGAGGACTCCACACTAGGGTTTGATTTTCTTGGAGCTTCACCCAACCAAAAAGTTTGATCCAAAGCTCTAAACTTCGATTTTGCTGAGGAGCATCTAGCCATGGTCTTAGATTTCAGAAATTCCACTTTTTGTGGAAACCCTAATTTTTAGGGCCAAAACTGAAAGTGCTCATAATTGAATCTGATTGGACAGAAAGATGTGCCTTGCTAAGGAGAGTCAATCTAGCCTCTTTCCTTTCAAGATCTATGGAGATAAAGCCAAAAACCAAGAATCCCTAGCTTCCACAACTACACAATGTCTTGTTCTTAGGTTAGCTCTGATACCATGTTAATTTTTAGCATCAATTCAATATGATCTAGGATCTTTACTGAGAGAATAACATATACATCATATCAAGTATATCAATCACAACAAGCAATCACAAGAGACAATAGACACACATAGTTTCCTTAGGGAAAACCATAAAGGTGAAAAAACCCTAATAACTTCCTCAGAGATAGATAGAGCAATGATACAAAACCCAAGCATAAGAGATAGTCTCCTAGAAGCAGCTTCTCCTCCTCCACTAATGCGCCACTCTCTAATGAGTGTATGAGTGTGAAAGTGAATGATCAAATAGAGTGCCCCATGCACTCTATTTATACTTGACTTGAATTGCCTAATAACCTTTTCTAGGTCGGCCTCAACTTAACCACTTAACATAATGCTGACAGGGCCAACCCCCAATAGGGTGGTCTAATAACCCTTTAACCCACATGATTTATACAGGGCCGACCCCATCAAGGTGGTCTAATAACCCATCAAGTATAAGTTACGACACTTACAATATAAATGACGACACTTCCGTATAGAGGAATAATACCATCTCTATAGGAGTACAATATACATATGTGAAATACATTCCGAAGTTACAATTACATCAACACTAGAATCCATGTTTTTCCATTCTCCTAAGTAACCAAAAGATCAACCTACCAGTTGTTATTGCAATCACATAAATACCATCAATAGAGTACTCTGAAGTCTCAAACCCTTTGACCAATTCATATGCATCTAAACCCTCAAACCGTAGTCATTACGTGAAAGAAGGGTGA
The DNA here is from genome assembly GCA_027924585.1 of Larix kaempferi. Lineage (NCBI taxonomy): Eukaryota > Viridiplantae > Streptophyta > Pinopsida > Pinales > Pinaceae > Larix > Larix kaempferi. The sequence goes on along the minus strand of BSBM01000358.1, from coordinate 2,617,368 downwards.
TAAAATTAAGAAAAATCCACGTGGAAGCTCAAAGAAGGGAGTAGAAACTAGAAAGAACAAGAGTTGCACGCAGCTTGATCACTACCTTGTAGAAATACAAACAATAATAATATTATAAATAGATACAAAACAACACTAAAGATTAATAAATTGATGTCTATATTGAAAAAATGTGGGTTTTTAAGCCAAATAACCAACTTCTAGATTATATATTGAGATTATATACTGCAAATTTCCAATTATTATTATGTATTCAAAAGTGAGGTATAAAACAACCAAACATTGTTAGTCATGCCAAAAATTGCACCATATTTTGCAACACTTGTAAGTCCAAATATATATGAGAGCATGCTTGCCACATAACTTCTTACAAAAACATTTACTTTATATTATTAATTTTTTTTATTACATTTTGATGTCTAATAATAATAATCACACAGAGGCCAATAACTAGCCTAGATTTGGAATACACAACTACCCCAATCTATCTAGACATGCAAGTAAACATATCCATCCATTTATTTACCTTTACCAATCCTTTAAAGAATAATATCCAACCGAATGCCAACAACTGCAAACTTTATTGCAACAACAAACCAAGAGATGGATTGCATTGTAGAAACATATTAACATAACCAATAAAGAAGGATTACAAATAGATAAATATCAAGTTCGTTTGCTTTGGCTATTGCTTCATGTTTGCATTGAGGCTAAGATATTTCCTCCATATAAGTGTTTTTATATGTTTCTAAGTAAACGATCCCTACTCAAAATCAAAGTTGAAAGGAGTAAGGCATCTAGGTTCTTCATTGATTCCATGAATACTTGTCAAATAATGGTGACTCAAGGCCTCTTCAATTGACAGGAAACACAATATAATAAAAATACATCAATTGACAAGACAATATGAACTAAAAGCATATAGCATAGATTCAATGTCCAAATATTTCGCTTCTCCAAGACTTAAAACCATCCTTGAACACCCAAAAATAATAAAAACTAACCAATTATAGAAGTTGACCCATATAATACCTATGATACACTTGCTTGGCTCGAATACAATCATTTTTCAAGTAAATATACAACATACTCATCCAAGTTAGGAAGATTTGGAGCAAAAGGTTGCTCAAGGAACTATCAAAATATTGAGTGCATGCACCACCTACAATATGGTACCTTGGTAAATTACTAAATTTGTTTTTCAATACATTAAAAAATAGCAACACCATGAAGATGTCTAAAACAATTCAATACCTTTTGTCTTAGGAAGATGAGGTTTTTTCTAAAGCGTAAAAACTTTACTAAGTTTTGCAATTTAATGGTGCACACCCTACCTTTAATTGTTACAAATTTGCCATCATGCTCTATTGTAAGATGGGATTTCCCAAGACAAAAAATTATTTGGTTGGTCACATTTTCAATAGTAATGTTAATATGCTATATTACAATGAGGTTTTGTGCGAGGCCTATATTTCAAGATGGAATGATGAAATGAACAACATAGTAAAAGGAGGATTATTCATGATACAATAAGAGGGACAACACAATTACCAAATTACTAGACAATGAAGATATATCCTACAAAATAGGCACAAAGATATGAAGAATCATAAACGACGAAAGGCAATTCGGATACAAAAATTCCATAGAATATTTGAAAATCTTGTCAACTTGAGGGTTAGAAAAAAAAACCAAGTAAGATTGTTATGTTTTCTTTATCTTCATTACATTGCAAGGTATGTCACTGTGAATGCCATATTACTATTACTAGAAGCTTATCAAGAAGGGAAGAAAGAAATTGAACGTATTCCAAACTACTCATCCATGTTAGGATATTTCTATACTCCATCCTAGTCCTACCAGCCTTTCAGTTATTTTCATTATCAGTCTTGCATGCATTTTGCATGCAGCATGCATTCTACATGCATCATGCATTCTACATGCATCTGCATGCTGCCCAGTCATCAGGTTGACACCTCCAGCACCTAGTCCCTAGTCTTCCAACACTTGAGAGATTATTTCCACTCAGATTGAGCACTCCTAGCCAGTGATGTGCCCACTTCTCATGCACCACTTGAGAAGGGTGCCTTTTCTCACCTACCACTCCCGTTGTACTACAATTAGTTGAGTTATCATTAGTTCCTTCATTGATTTAAGGCTAGACTGACTCTCAATTGACTGTATCACTCTGATGGACCTACGATGAGACTTGACTGCCCATTTTGATTCCAGATAGATCCTCATGCACCCTCCACTAAGCCTCCTTCATTCAATTAGTGCCTCCATGTGCCAGTTACACTTACCACACTCAGTTAGACTCAGTTTGATTGATGGTTGACAGTTGCTTGTGCATTGATGACTCCACCAATGATGAGATAGACTTATAGTTGTGCTTGATGACACTCCACTGATTTTGGATCTATCCATGAAGGCTAATTTGAATCACACCTAGTGTATTTGAATCCTGAGCATTGTATATTTATTTTTTTACTATTCAGATTAAGATAACATGTGTAATTATTCTACCTCTATCTGAGTTCCTTTGGATCTATGTTCTACTGCTCTATTATTCTTCTATTATTCCTAAATTCTTTCATTGCGAGGTTTATATCATCTCTTGGATCTACTGTGAGCATTTTCACATGGTATCAGAGCCATTTGAGAGTATATTCTACCTCCATTCTTGAGAGTTTTTTGCAGGTATTTCAAAGTTCCAGCAGCAGTATCAGAAGTTTCACTTTTGCACTCGTTCCAGCAGTCAAGATGAGAAATTCGAATGCTCCTTCCTCTCCTATGATCCTCACTCTCTTCAACTACTTTGAATGGAAGGGTGAGATGAAATTACACTTGTGTAATAGACAGCTAAATAGAATGGTATTTGAAAGAGATCCCATACCACATATAGTTGTAAAGAGAACCAAGCATCTAAATAAAATGGATGAAGCCTTTGGATTCATATGCCTTCATATGTCTAGAGATCTATTGTTTCATGTTGAAGGATTGAAATCTCCAAATGAGTTATGGATAAAATTGGAGAGTCTCTTTGGAAAACAAGATGGGCTAAGAGGCCATATTCTCGAAAATGAATTGGTTTCCCTACAACCTAGCAATTTCGAGAGCATTCAAGAATTCTTCTCAAAATTTCAGAAATTGGTTTTACAATGAAATCATTGTGGCATCACTAAAAGTGATGAGCAATTGGTGCTCTCCATTTTGAGCAAACTTGGATCTCATTTTTCTGTCTTTGTATCTACCTTCCATTCTGGGCGAATGTCAATCTCTGGATGGAAGTTTCCCACCTTAACAACCTTTAATGAAGCTCTCATTCAAGAAGAGGACAAATTGATTCAAATGGGTGCCATCAAGGCCTCCAAAGATCTATCTCTTCTAGCAGGAGAAGCCAGTAAGATGAATGTGAGAGGAAAAAAGACAAGGATAAGAAGTCATCTAAATCCAAGCTGAATGATAAGTCAATTCCATCAAAAGGAACCTCCAGCTCCAAGAAGGAAAAACATAAGAGATCTGAATGTCCCTACTGCAAGAGAGGATACCATCCTGAGAAAGCTTGCATGCACAAGAAAATAGACCTACTAACCAAGCTTTTTGAACAGAACAAAATTGCTATTGCAAAAGATGCAAAGATGTATGATTCTGGAAGTGGATCTGATGGTCATGAGGATTTCCATGCATTGATGGTTGGTTTTTCACAATCAAAGGCCCTCCTCATAGATTATGGAGCCTCCAATCACATGGTTACCTCTGAAGAATCATTTTCCTATTTAGATCTCAAAGATGGGCCTACTATTCACATGGAAGACAACTCTCAGATCTCTGCCAAAGGATTGGGTACAGTACATATGGAGCATGGCAAGTTCAAGAATGTTCTATTCGTTCCCTCCTTGATAGCAAATTTTTTGTCTGTATATCAGATGACTCACACCGGATCACCTAAGAAGGTGACTTTTGTTCCCAACATAGTTGAGATTACAGAGATCTCTGCTAGGAAGACTATAGCGAAAGGGTTTGCAAATCATGCCTCCAAGGCATATGAGTTCTCTCATTTTCTAACCTTCTCTCTTCCTACTCCTTCAGAATCTGATGAAGATTCAAGTGACTCCTCTTCTAATGAAGATGAAGATGAATATCTTGATGTTGAGATCAAAGTTCAAGAACTTTTAGATCCAAAACCAACACATGTTCTCAATTCAGAGCCAAGGCCAATATGGGCTCACACAGTCCTTGCACCTACTGAGAACACAATTGAGGATTCATTTTATTACAGAACTACCAGACTTCAACATCATGCCAATATTGCATTGTGCCATCTACCTCTCCATGAGAGATGCAGCATGATGGTGCGATTCTCTCTTACATCCCTTGGGAAGACTCATCATGATCCATTCGTTCCAGTTGTAGAAAGTATTCGTGAAAGACTTGCTTCGTCCAATACATCTTCTACACAGTGGGAGGCACATCAGAAGACCAGATCCAAATCTCACACCTGCTTTGGCATCCTACAGAGGATTAACTTGCCAATTTTTTTGCAAAAGTTTTCACTGATGAAAGCTTCTTTCTTTTCTACTTAGTATGATGGTTCTTTGAGTTATTTACTGTTCTTTTGAGGGGGGGTATTTTTCCCATGAGGTTTTCCCCATTTCCTCGGTTTATGAACAATTCTTATTTTATCATTTATTTGATTGTATGGGTGACCTTTGGTCCTAGTTACTAGGTCCCATGATGGATTAAGGGGGGGTGTTAGGATATTTCTATACTCCATCCTAGTCCTACCAGCCTTTCGGTTATTTTCATTATCAGTCTTGCATGCATTTCTGCATGCAGCATGCATTGCATGCATCTGCATGCTACCCAGTCATTAAGTTGACACCTCCAGCACCTAGTCCCTAGTCTTCCAACACTTGGGAGCTTATTTCCACTCAGATTGAGCCCTCCTAGCTAGTGATTCTCCCACTTCTCACCCACCACTTGAGAAGGGCACCTTTTCTCACCTACCACTCACGTTGTACTTTAGTTAGTTGAGTTATCATCAGTTCCATCCTTGATTTAAGGCTAGACTGACTCTCAACTGACTGTATCACTCCTATGGACCTCTTTTGAGACTTGACTACCCATTCTGACTCCAGATAGCTCCTCATGCGCCCTCCACTAAGCCTCCTTCATTCAGTTAGTGCCTCCATGTGCCAGTTACACCTACCACACTTAGTTAGACTCAGTTTGACTGATGGTTGACAGTTGCTTATGCATTGATGACTCCACCGATGATGAGATAGACTTCTAGTTGTGCTTGATGACACTCCACTTATTTTGGATCTATCCATGCAAGCTAATTCGAATCACACCTAGTGTATTCGAATCCTGAGCATTGTATATTTACTATTTTACTATTCAGATTAATGTAACCTATGTAATTATTCTACCTCTATCTGAGCTCCTTTGGATCTATGTTCTACTGCTCTATTCTTCTTCTATTATTCCTAAATTATTTCATTGTGAGGTTTACATCATCTCTTGGACAAGTGAAAAAAATTTGGATATATTTTATCAAGCTATTTTGTTTCCCATTTAGCATCTTAAGGAAGGTATTCCTATAGTCCTTTGACCTATCTCTTGCCAAGGACAATCTAATTCGAGGTCAAGATTCTTTGAAATAAATCCCTTGCACATCTAATTTTGAAGCAGTGTAGGGAAAATTCCCCAAGTTTGTATCTTGGATGAGATGATTACAATGTCCTTTCTTTCCTTAAGTTTCAATAGAGAGTCTAAGGTAGGTTGTTTTCATAACAATACTATAAGATATATCATCATCCACTTTATCAGCATTCTGGAAATTGACAGTAGCTGAATGCATATTCAAATATGATGACCTCTCCTTGACATTTTCATTTTGGCCAAAGAAAATAATATTACTATCTTCTAAATTATTTCTATCATTCAAAAATTGCAACCACCAATATCTTCATAATTTTCATTCTATATGGTCAAATTTTCCTCCTCATGCATAGGATAACATGGCCACAACCAGTCCTACTTTGCACAGCTCTCCATTTATATTTCATTCTATATACATGAGAATAATCCAAATCAATGTACTTCTCTCCATCAAATCCAGAAACCAAATCCTGCTTCGGCATATATGACTGTGATCACTAGACTCTGAGAGTATTGACACGGCTTCTTTGCATATGTTATACATACTAATTCCATCACTTCACATTCATGATGTCCGTCTGCGTATATTACATCAACTCGATAGATCATATACACAGGAATTTGCTGTACCCTATGATCTCAAGATCGAAGAGCAATTTCTCTTGCTCAATTCCGACATCTATCCTCATTTGCATCCAATTACAGTGTAACTACTTCCAGATCACAATAATGATCTCAGTGGATTCAATGAAACTAATATATCATTGAATCAATTACTATGTGGAAAGAGTTGAGTAAATATCGTTACCTTGAATTCGTGTTCAATGTCTTTCTTTGTTTTTGATGGATCGATTTCCACAGCAAATGATTCAGTGGATTAGAAGGTCATTGGAAATGAGTTCGCAGTAGATTGTTGATTTGAAGCTGGGATCATTTCAGATGCGGACAATCAATGAAGCGATTTAAAACCCAAACTCTTTTTAGCTATGATAAAAAACAAAATAGAAAACAACATATATATCGGGCGATTTAAAACTGAAAAATCGATTTCAATCCATAATATGTGGACAAAATTACCAAAAAATTGGATTTCCATGATCACCGGAGGGCGAATTTACCCTCAACAATTGCCATTTCTATAAATTTGGGCGAATTAGAGCAAGAAGGTTATTTTACTCGGCGATGTGAGCTTGAAATCGTATAGAGAGGGGAGAAATGGTTCAATTTAGGGTCCCCTTTATATATTTTATGGGGCTAATGTTCCATTTAGTAAAAATAAATACATAAAAATTGGGCTAATCATAGTAAACGCTGGTTTAATTAAAAAATAGCCCACTAAAAAATTAAAACCCCTAAATTTAGCCTATGGGATAAGATTAGCCCCTAAAATTTTCCCAGATCCTCAAAGTGCTGATTCACTCCAGTTTCAGTCACTGGGGATGGAACATCCTCAGTGATGATGAGTTCCACTACCCTCCCTGATCGTAATTGTATGTCATTGTAGGGAATTTGGGAGATGGAATACGCAGGCATCACTAGTACAAAATGAGAGATAAGTGACTGGGCGACTAAAAACGTTAGTCACCACTGTTTTTTCAAGGGATAAACGACTAAAATTGAGCAATTTTAAATAAGCCAACTAAAAATGACTAAGATAAATGACTAATTTAGTCACAAGATAAAATATATGACTAGATAACAAGTGACTAAAATAAAAATGACTAACATAAATGACTAATTTAGTCACGAGAATATAAATATGACTCGATAACAACGAATAATGTGAATTAGTCATTTATGTTACTCATATTGAGTTGTGTCACACTGACATTAATGAAAAATTACAATTTTTATAATGAATTTGTACAATATTTTACTAAATTTTAACAATGCAGATGGATTTAGAGATCTTAGTATGGGGATCATGGTCCATGTGTATGGTCCCAAACCACAATATTAGCCCTCCATAGGGGATATTTGGCCTAGAAGTGGGATGTGGTATTGCTCATTTTGAAGTTTAGAACACTAGATATGCAGGTTTCTAACATGACCATAGGAAAATGATCTAAAATTCTAGTATGCTAAACTCATGTATTGTAATTGACAATGTCCAAGTATTCTAGCAATTGACTTGTCACTTTCATATTTATCAGGGGGCTTTACCCAGACCGGCGTGGCCTTAATGAATTCACTTATATGAGTGTGGCCTTGAAGTATTCACAAATATAAGAACCTTCTCAATAAACTATGTTAATAGCCACATGAAGAATATGAATGCATTAACCATTTCCTTGCTTGTCGTTGGTGGGAAGCGAGGAGGGTTTGGACTTGGGTTTTGAGAAGCAAGTAGTTGTGAATTGGATCTGGAAGCATTTTTGGGCATTTATTAGGTTACCATTGATACCCGTTGAGAAAATGGTGTTTTTCATTAACATGGTTTAGAATGTGGGTATTTAATTGCTAGTGCTGCCATGGATAAAACAACATTGGAGAGAACTTGGAGGCTCTTCAAGAGGTGGGCTACAAATTCTATAGCTCTACAATCAAAATCTCATTATTCCCGTACAAATTCGTAGCTTAGTTTCTTGCTTTCTTCCCTTACAAATTCGCAGGGTAGTTTCTTGCTTTCCTGAAAAGGATTTTTCTTCAAAGATGGTAGAGATACAATGATTGTCTCCATTTATTTGATAGATAAAAACTGGCAAGAATCCTATGAAGCTATCGTTGATAAGTTTCATAGATGTTGTTGTGGGTAGGTACACGCTGGGTTTCATGTAAGTCTGTATTTTGAATTTTCAGGTGTCCTTGCAACAGGTATAGTGAAATTTAAGTATATTTGGATAAAATAAGAGAATAAAAAGTTGGAACTTAAGAATCTTGTTTCAAAATTCAGCAATATGCAGAATTTTCCCTTTTTTCACCCCATTCATGGATTCCATCTTTAGAATGTTCCTTTGCTTGGTATTTAGCCTAGTCTTCTTTGATCAAACTGGAATGCTTATAGATGTCTACATTGGTACACCCATCTTCACCCAAGTCCCAAATGCACCCGGACATGCACTATCCAGTGCTGCACCCAAGCGTCAAGACTCTCAATCCAAACCTTGCTTTGTAATTGATACTAGTGAGGTTTTCAAACCCTATTATACTGTTGTGACTTGGTTAGTGTATATCTAGACCTTCACACTTTCATTCAATAAGACAAAAATTCTTGTTATAATGTACAACTGTATGGAAATAAATCAGTCTGATATTATAATCAATATGACGGGTTGCAGGCATAAAAATGCTTTCAAAATGAATATCTTGTAAGATTGGAGAGTTGGAAGAGGTATTAGCTATACATTGTTGAGGTGGTATAGCAGTTTCATCATTCTTATATTCCTGTTGGAGTAGTAGTTTCCACATGATCCATTAGTTGTCTATATTGGATTCAAAGGTCTTTAGATCTACTTGAACCATTCTAGCTAGTGTCGACTCTCACCATTGATATGATTCTACTCAGTGTTGAAACATAATAACTTAGAAGCACCTACCAAATTTTGTCATCCAATCATTTTCATCTCAACTTCTATCTAGTTTGAAGTACTTGTCATGTGCGTATCTCATTTCATCATTTTCACTTCCGTTTGACCCCTTCGACAAACTTGCCAATTTGCATCTCATGTGCGATCGTGTTGTGGTTAGGAAAGTTTGATATTTGGTCATTTCTTGTCAATCACATTTTCATGCCATGAAGTCAATGTCATTTTCTTCAACTCGTCACACTAGTCATGTCCATTTTTTGTTTGACAAAAACCATCACCGTTTGATCCTCTCGGTGCTTAGTTGAAATTTTGGCAATTCTAAGTTTCGTGTCATGACAATTAAATTTTGTCATTTTCATGTCCTCCATTAATTCACACGATGCGTCCATCCATCAATATTCTCAAGTAAAAAAATATCCCCCTCCTAATTCTTATAGCAAAAAAAACCAATATCCCCTATTTTATAAAATAAAATATGGGTGCTTTCCCCTTTTAATTATTTCCCGTATCATAGCTTTTAAATCCTTCTCTCTTAATTCCTCACCCCTTCCCATTTTCATTTACATAAAAAAAATAAAACACCTTTAAATCCCAAACCCCTTTACCTTACCATTCCAAAAGTCTCCTCCCTCGAGCTCCTTTTGTCTTATCCTAAGTTCCCTATTCCCCATTTTAAATGAAAAAAGTGGCAGTTCTCTTGTCCCTAATCCCCTTTACAATTAAAATTATCAAGCTAAAATAGAAATGAGATATTATTTCCCCTAATCCCTGTTGCAATCATATGATCTAACTTTGGTTTTCTATAGGTTATACAATAATTTCTTGTAACATAAGGTTTTTAGTCTTTTCCTAGGTGATAGATTATATGTTCCACCCTTCTCAATTAATTTGTACAATCACATTAAATATATTTGAAATTTAAAATGTTGAATGAAATAATTTATTTAAATGTAATTATTTCATAAAATATGTTAATACATGTTGAATTTTTATTACACCAAAGTATTTAATTATACTAATATTATCTTTGACAAGAATTTAAAAAATTAATAAAAATAAAATAAAATACAACCTACATGTAAATATACTTTACATATCAAAATAATTTTTTTTGCTAACAATGTAAGAGGGTGTACACGGAGACAACGCTGCAAGTTCGCGAGCTAAATTTGGGATTATGCTTCTACTACCTTCCACCACATTCACACAATAGAAACATCATGTTTTCATAATCCACACATCTTGGTTCAAGTCGCAGCAAGAAATTTAAGCTGGATTCACTACAGTTGTAGTTCCCCTTCTTGCCTCAAACTCTCAAACAGATGGATAATAGTTAATGAAATTTGAACCTACACCATTCACTGTGAAGCTTTCTCTCCGGGTCGAATTCATACATTTAGCATGGAGTCGAATAATTTTCTTCAGAAATCATCCTTTGGCCATTGGCTACTATGTCTCCAGGTATTTTTCGCAGTAAATATGGTTGAATTTCTTGTATTCTAGGGATTTTTAGCATTAAAGATGGATGAATTTGAGGCATTCTAGGGTTTCTAGGGTTATTGAGTAGGAAGAGAGGCATATGAGAAAGAAAAAAGATTAGACATTATTTCAAAGATTTTTGGTTCAAATGAAAAGATTGCATGCGGCTTTTGATGTACTTGCCCTGGATACAAAACCTCTATCTTCTGGATTTGCTAAAATTGAGAATAAATTAAGCTAATTAACTAGTTATGCTGATTGCCTTGTTAAGTTCTTAATTTATCCCTTGATTCTCATTATTTTCTATTTACGAGGGGATTTGTTTTCTTTGTTAATGCTAGAGATGTTATTGGAACAACCCCTCTTCATATGTTTTCCCAAGCTGGGAAGGTTGATATATGTCGTCTACTGTTGGAAAATGGGGCATTTGTCTCAAAAACCACTTCCACATTTGGTTTGGGTTAGATTTCCAAAATTTGATATGTCAATTCAATAATCCCAATTTTGATATAATTTAGAATTAGAGTGGGTGGGTATGATGCAGAGAATTAGAATCTACGTAATTGTTTCATAGTTTTTGAGTCAAAATACACATGCTTGTGTGAGAGAGACTCCACCTCTGTTAGGGTTTCCATTTGTATTCACATCAGAATATTTGTAATCGGATTCATATGGGATCATGACTTCTTTGTGATCTCTGGATATAGAGCATTTTCCTTTATGGTAGATCAATGTGTATACGTGGGTAGAACCCGGGTGTTGTTTTTTGTTATCTATGATTGGTTTAATTTGATATGTTGCTTTGGTAATTTGTTGAATGCCAAAGCATGGAAGCACAACTCTTCATAGAGTATCTAAGAGGATCGGTAGAAGTAATGTAACAACTTTTTATTGAGTAAGAAGTATCTGTATATTCTTCTGAATGATTTATGTATCCTTTCTTAGACTACAATGCCCATGAAGAAATGTCGAGTTTGAATTTAATGGATGGACAAAAGTTATTTATAAATATATGGTTCCATCCTCAAGAATATTTTCCATATCAGATTGATTGGTTGATAGATTCAAGCTTTTAGCTCAACCTAGCAAGAGGAAATGTTCTTCGATCCCAGATCCAAATAGAGATGTGGTTTATGTAAACAAGGCTGCTTATGTAGACCTATAACAAAACCCAAAATTAGCTGAGCACTCTCGTCCTCCCATCCTATTTTATCTCCCATGGTAGACAGAGAATGAATGATGCTGAACGTGTTCGAAAAAAGCTAATAAATATCTCTTTTTACCCCTAGCATTGATTGATTGACAGTGCCGACAAGGTGATTAAATGATCCCGAGGACATCTGGTGCCCATACCTATTGAGGCCTTTCATATTAAAAACATAATCGCAACCTGAAATACGGCCTGGAGCAACAGATTTATTAGTTTCTATTGGCAAAAACCCAAGAAACTGGCATTTCAATTGATGAATAAGAAGTGGGGCTCAAAGCTAAAGCAATAGACTTCCCAATCAATATACAAGGTATGATATTTGTCCTCACCTTTCACAAAATTAATAAGGGATGAATACATTCTAGAATCTGAATTGCAGAAAATATATAGTCCCATTACTTTTAGTTCTCAGGCAATGATAATAAAACTGAATGTAGCCGGTAAAGAATTCTCCTGTCCAATGTAGCATACAACTACTATCAAAAGCAAAATCAATTTCCCTATGTAAATAAGCTAGAATCGGCCCCTCTCAGTTTGAATGAACTCTTCAAGATAGAACAAGCTATTGCTTATTCTGAAGCTCATAAATACAAAATATTAGCTCATATTTCTGATAAGACCATTCAACATTTCATATTATACTGTAAGGCTGTCAAGTTCATTATTAGATCTAATCTTAAAGTTATGCCAGGAATGTTGAAAAATGAGAATCTGCTCCTAGAGAATAGCTCTCGAATTTTGAAATGGATTGTGTTGTTAGAAAAAAAAAATGATTTTGAGGTCCAATATAAGATTGGTTATTAAAAATATTGATGTTTCCTTTCAAAACAAATCTTTTGCCCAAATAGTTGCAATAATTGTATTCTGATATATTACCTTAGTCCCCTTTCTTCTTTGCATAGAGGCTTCTATCTATGCTAATAGCCGTATATTTTTATGGCTATCGTAGGATTTAATGCTCAGCCAACTGATTGCTCTTTTTGAAATTGGATTTATCTTCTTGTTTACAGCTTAGTGGTATTCATTTCCTGGCTTTTGCATTAAAATTTATAGAGATGGTTTCTGTTACCAAAAGGCATCATTCTTCACAAATTACAAGGTTTGCACAAAATGTATTCATTCTACATACCCATCCCAGATCCATTTTAGGGACAAATTTATTTAGGGTATGTTTCCCAATTGATTGTTGTCTGTACCTAGACTTGATACAGTGCTAGGCCCTTCCAATAAGAGAATTAATTGATTCCCATGAAAAGTCCTTAACAAAAATTAATTGTAAAATGCAATCAAGTGAGCTTGACAATATAATGTTGGGCACATTTTGAAAGCCTAATGTGTAGTCGTCTAGTATTACTTGTATGTTCAATATTTAATATTTATATTTGATGATGTATGTGATTTATCTACTGGTTTGAGATGAAAAGGTGCTTGACTAGTATATATTCATTTCCTTTTGTTTACCAAAATATATTTCCTACTGACTTGGGTAGATAATTTAATTTTCACCGCAGTAGTTTTTGTCTCCTATAAAAGTTGGGCCTTCCATTCCACGTTCATTTTTCCATTCGTTGTACTTGTTATCATTGCAACTAAGCGATGCACAAACTTGATCATATTTACTAATCTTAAACTGTAGTTGTGCACTTAACAGAGTAGCTTCTATTTTGCAACTCTTACCTGTATGTACCATATATGTTTATGGTAGAACTCTTAAGCATATTATTTCTTAGAATATTTTAAAGAGCTAGATAGCCTCTTTTCCATATCGTTAAATCATTGCATGGATTTTTGACATTTGGAAGAGTTGGATGATGATGACCTTGTAATCCTCACATTATTGAATTTCTCTATAAAGGTGTTGAGATAGGATGCTGCGCTATATTATAAAAATCAAGTGGCATTATAACTTTTTCTAGAAATATTTATTTTTCAATTTTTTTTAACAAAATTGTTTGCAAAATAGATAGAATGTCAATTCACAGGTACTTACCAAGAAAAAAAATTTAAAAATCTAATTTTAAAAACTGAAGCGTCGGTGAAGAATATAAAAATTGCTTCTAATGAAGTTACAATCTTTTTACCAACTTTGTCGGTGGGAAAATTGCAAGACATCTCGTCTTTTTACCAACTCCATCATTCATCACCGAGTAACGCTCCGGGTAACGCTCATCATAATGTAAGTATGATGAAAGACTGTCTAGTTTGCAAATTCGAAAATTAAAATATGGTCTATTAGAAAAAATGGTGCTAGGACTATGTTTGTACATGGGAATGGGAGACTCAAGTGTTTTTAAGGAAATCTCATTGCACCTTTCATTTTCCATTCTACATAAATCTTTTTAAACTGCTCTTGTGTTCAAGGATTTAATACTTGTGTGTGTCACCCCCAGAAATGCAAGTGATATACAATACTCATCACCAAAGAATGCAAGGCTCTTTTGGGGAAAGCGCAAAGTTCACAAAAATGCAGTTTCCTTTTTCATCAGTTATATAAAAGAACCACAACACCACTGGACAAGTTGGGCGCAGGCAATAAAGGTTGCTTGCACAGATTCAAATAAATATTCTCATTCGCTGGAGAGATATAGAGTTGTATGACTTAGTATTACCACTTTAATTATACTAATATAGTGTCCATGTGTCATAAGCTGCTTTATTTCCATTGCTTGTAAGCTTTGTTTGACTTAGTAAATCGCACTGCATTCATAGTAAGCTTATACAATGAATATGCATAATAAGCATAGGCTCCAATGCCATAGAGCATGTGTAGTAATAAATACTTAGAATGGCTTCTATGAACACCTCAAGAAGAAATTTTAAAATATATGCATATATATACACAAGATACTTAATATTATATATATATATATATATATATATATATATATATATATATATATATATATATATATATATATATATATATATGTTGCACTTTTCCATTGTCATTTTTAGAGTCATGAAGACCTTAATCCATGGAACTTACTAAGGCTAAAGCTTGAACTCTCTTATATGGCTATTACCCATAACATAATATCCTAAGGCTTAAGGCAAGTGACTCTAGCTTTAAAACTCTAAGGCTTCAACGAAACTCTTTCTTTCTTTCTAATAATGGGAAACCCTATAGCTTCTTTTCACAAGATCTTAGGAAGATTGGTTTAGGTATAGTAAATATAATAACATCATATGTTAAATAATTTATTCTCTTTGTTAATGGAAAAATTCTCCATGCAACATCATATTCTATGGTTCTATGATTAATGACCTAAATATAATTTATTCTCTGCATGAATTAGATGACTACCGGACATGTGTGAAAGAGGTTCTGCTGGGGCTTTAACTTTCGAAAAGGTGGAGTGCATGGAGAGCTTCAGGAGACCACTCTTTCCAAGAAAGGAAAGTTGAATAAAGATGGATTTCATTGTCAAATGTAGAGATTTATAGGATGGTTTATATTTTAATGCATGGATAAGTCGTTTGGTTGGTGCCACCTCACACTAGGGTAAGGCTAAAAAACTATATGGCAGTTTTGGGTTCAACTATTGGGAATTACCTGCAATGCTCAGCTATTGAATACCCCCGGCTGCATGACTAAAGTAATATGCTACTCATATGCAACCAAGAATGTATTATGGTTTAAACATTCTAATTATATTCAAGTATCTCATATATATCTATGTATGTATTTAGTGTGATGATGGACTTTATAAATGTATGTACTTTATATTTTATATTAAAACTAGTCTAGTAGGACCACCATATATCTCTAGCTATTTCAGCTTTTTCACAAGGCTAGCCTTCCTGAAGACCTCTTGTGTAGGGAGGTTAAAAAATCACTTTGGAAATGTGAATGGGAAGGTGAAACTTCTCTGTGGAAATATCACACATTAGGGATAAAGAGTCAGTCATTATATTCCCCATAGTAGTAAGAAGTAAGTAGGAAGGGAGGAAACAAAATAAACAATCTCGTTTAAAAAATGCAAGTGATATACAGTACTCATCATCAAAAACTTTTCTTGAAGGATTCAAGCCAATCAATATGTACTGTCAGTTTTAGTATCTATAGTCTTCGATGTCAAATCCTCTCTTCATCATTTTGAGAAGAATTTGTGCACTACCTTCCAAGAGCATTATTGGGAAGATCATCACCAAAATGAAGAGAATAGTGTGCTTTCCAAATAGTATTGGATCTAGCTGCTACATTCCAAAAACTACATAGAATACCTACAATAACTAAGGACTGCACATCCAGAAAACCAAATATATGGATTACAGTATCATCCAGTAGATGTATTGATCAAACAACCTCGTGTAAGGTTTCCACTTCATTAGCCTCTAGATATGAAAGCATTGCAAGGTAAATACAACATATTCATTGGAATCAGATTTCACTTCAACATCTTGGACACAATGGTTTTCATTAGTTTAGATAGTGATATATTTCTTGGATCGGACTAATAATCATGCATTTCCACTCCAGAAATTCTTTAATAGATCGATCTCCCAAGCTACAGAACCGTTTTATTTATTGTTCTTATGAAAGAAAGATGGGTGGATGGATTGGGGATGACAGATTCAAATAAGCTAAGCCTTATCATAGTTTGGATTAGAAAGTGATACATTAAATTTGTGCTAACTTTTTTCCATGTTTGTCTTAGAGATATTGAATTTAGCCAAGAAATTTAGGATATAGGCTCATATCATTCCATTAGGGATGGTCTCTTTATTTCTATTTCCTTATATAGCACTGAGAATGACCTAAATTATGCACTGTACTTCTCCTCCTCTCGAATATGCACTCTCTTTCCCCTACTACCCTATGCATGCCAACTCTTAATATATACAAGTTATGGTTTTACAATGTGATATGTCTTGATATAACATAATTTGTAAAAGCCTTGACATATATCAAGAACAAAAATTCTACCAAGACAGTGCTTAATTATTGAAAATGTGACTTCTTTGGAAAAGTTCACATCCCTTCACTTTGCTGCTGACATCAAGCAGAAAAATATTGATGCAATCAAGGTTAGTTGCGTCCATATACTTGTAGCTCTAGGCTCCTCATCTTTGAAAATGCAGACTTTTATTTTGGAAAAGAGTTTGGAATGGAGAGAAAGGGTTGAATCTGATCTTCAGGATTTTTGGGAAATTCATCCGTGATGTGGAAAAATAGGTTAAGGCTAATGCATTCATGCAAAGTAGTTAACTTCTAAAATGACATCAGTGTAGACTAGATAAAATGAAGCATACAATTTTTTTCAAATTTTTAAATCTGAGAGACATTGTTGGCTAATCAGATGCAAATGTATGGCTTCAACTTGATTAACTATTTAAAAACTCATAACCAAACTTGGCTACAGAGTTGCAATACTATTTCAACTCATAACCAGACTTGCAATACCTATTAACTATGCAAAGGTGGAGGAAATATATTGCAAGTTGGATATGATTATACTTCCAACCATTCAAGACTGAAACTGAGGGAAAATGTGATCCCCAATTCCCTTAAAATTGTTGTTTGACGGACAATCCACTCGAGCGGATGCGAGCCAGATCTCCCTAGATCAATGTGAGTCTAGAACAAATAGTACAGAACACAAACCACTTTCCTAGATCGAGTTAAGGATCAAGTAATCAGATGTCTTACCTTAAGTTTGTAGCCCTTTCTCCTGGATGTTGTTCCACGTCTCGTGGTCGCCAGATCTCAGCTGCAAGACCTTCCAAGATGCATGGAAGTAAAAAACATTTGTACAGTAGCAAATCTAAGTAAACAGTTAAGCAGGTAAACTACATAATATCATCAACAAAACAATATTGGTGGAAAGCATTTATATTACTGTAAATATAGGGAAAGTACATAGAAGAGAATGAATACAACCAGAGCTTAACGAAGAAGTCCTTCTCAATCCAAGCCAATGCCATATCCTCCAAAGGAAGTGTGAGTCTCTCAATGGATGAGTAGAGATCTCTCTATGATGATTTCACCAGGATGAAGACAATATAGACTTCCTCCCCTTTGGAGTGGGATAGAGCTTCATTTATATAGGACTAAAAGGATAGGATATGGATAGGGTAGGTTGAGATATGGTAGGAGAGAGATAGGGGATCCTTCCAAGAGGTTAGGAACCGAGTGCCAGCTCTCCGAAGAGGTCAAGGATAGGGATCCATGTCAGCTAGCTTCGAGAATGGGCTTGAAGGAACTATTTTTATCCATTAACTGACATCACCGCACCTTGCAAGAGAGAAAGCTACGACATCATAGGTGTTGATGTATTTGTAACTTTGGAAGATATTCTTCTATGTATTACATTTGTACTTTATTGTATCCTGAACGGAGATGTATTATTCCTCCGATTGGAAGTGTTGTTAGTTGTGCTTGCAAGGGGTGCAAGTTATATTGTAAGTGTCGTAACTTATACTTGATGGGTTATTAGACCACCTTGATGGGGTCGGCCCTGTATGAGTCACGTGGGTCAAAGGGTTATTAGACCACCCTAGTAGGGGTCGGCCCAGTCAACATTATGTTAAGTGGTTAAGTTGGGGCCGACCTAGTTGAGTAAAGGGAAAGTCAAGTTAGTGTATAAATAGAGAGTGTGTCTCTCTCATTTTACACATTCTATTATTCACTCACTTTGCATTAGTGAGAGAAGAAGAGGATGCGCAAAATTGGAGGAGGAGCATGCTGCTGAAGATATCTATCTCTTGGGTTTGATCATGGTGATCCTTGTATTGATGCTTATTCTATCTCTAAGGAAGTTGTGGGGTTTTTTCACCTTCTTGGTTTTCCCTAGTGAAATGTTTTGTGTCTCTTGTCTCTTGTCTCTTATGCTTGATATGTTGTACATGTTATTATTTCAGTTAAGATCCTATATCATATTGAATTAATGATAAAAAAAGTAACATGGTTTCATAGCTAGACTAAAGGAAGGCATGATATGGCATTTATGAGACTTGTCGCACTTGCGACAAATTGGAAGCTAGGGATTGATATAGAAAAAACCAGTCATCATGGAACTTTCGCTATAAATCCATTTTGGCGAAGGTTTAGTTTTTGAAAATTCTATAGGTCGTAGATAACATCCCCATGTACCTTGTGTCCAAAGAAAATCATGTGATTCATTGTACTTTGTGATTTATGATCTGTACAAGTTAGGGTTTCTGCCTCTTCCAAATCTCAGTCATAAACAGGTGACCTAGGAAAAAAGGTCACAACTTGGGCTAGGAAGCTCCAAATGAAATTTTGTTAAAATTGAAAGGTAGGGAACGGAATCTAATTATTCAGGTAAGTTTTTCAGAGGCCTAAATTGAACCAATGACACGTGGCACTCCATACAAGTTCGCTCTCCTGTTTTATCCCATAAATAGGTCACGTTGCAACACTTGGCATAACGCTTTATCAGAGAATCGAATTGAGGTTAGAACTATGGGGTTGTAAAGATGACAGGTCAGGCTACAACAAGTCGAAGTTTCAAACCCTGTGGATTCGTAATTTCAGAGATGCACCAAAAACAATAAGGTGCATATTTCTGTCAAAATAGATTTGGATTCTGAGCACCTTCATTCTTGGCTTGTCACTGCTGCGGGAATTTAGTGCTTTGGAGAAAGTTTGAATTTTTGGAATAGGAGACCACTGCTGAATGCTCCTCATCAACATCAAAATTTAGAGATGGAGATCAAATTGTTTGGTTGGACGGAAGGTCGAGCTTGATCAAACCCTAGTTTGGGATTTTGATCGGAAAGATGGAAAATTGGGGATTCTACAAAAGTTGGACATTTTGAAGTCTGTGACTGTTATAGCTTAAAATGACACTTCTCCATCTGTGACAACACTTGCATCGCATGGTCGCATGATGACACTTCTTGAGATCAAGTTTAGTCACACAACAGGACACTTGTGGATTGAAGGGTCATATGGGACACTTAACATGGTTGAAATTACCTCACTCACGGTCCATTTGATGGTCATAACCCTTAGGAACACATCTCTAGACCAAACCACCTCCTGAAAACCATTAGAAAACCCTGTTTTGGCCATATTTCCACATGTGCGCTAGTATCCTATGCAGAGAGTAGCACCCACCTTGAAAAATGCACTAGTTTGCAGTAGGAAGAGTAGGTCACTTTCCTGAATCAGTCAAAATCTCGTATTTTGGTCAAATTGGGTTGGTTTGGGAACCTCTTGATCGGTTATAACTGCTTTTCCTTTCCTTCATTGACTATATAAGGAAGGTGGAAGGGCCATGAGAGGGACCCAATCCCATAACAATGTTATTTTGGGGGAATGGAAACCCTCACCCCCCTCTTTTGTGCCTCAGTTTCTAATAAACCCTAGCACAGCTGATTAGAGGATGGGATCCTTGGAGAACAGAAGTAGGAGACCTTGAATCTAGGTTTCGTGAAGTGCCAAGCTCGAAGGAAGGTATAATTTTATGTACTTTCTTCATTCATTAATAAAGATCAGATGTTCTTCCCTTTCCAAATATTACCTATTCATGTGTGTCTCAGATTTGATTACAGTTTGCTTATAGTTTGATGTCTTCTTCTGTCATGAATATCAGTCTTATATATGTAGTCAAATGTATTTGAGAAAGGTATGAAGTTTTTTTGCAGGTGTGGGCATTGTGACACTGAATAGCCTTGAAGAGCAAGGGAGAGAAGGATTGCATCAACCTTCTAAATAAGGTACACACCCTTCTAATCTTAATCTCTTTGCTTACTAGTGGTACTTGCAGAACATTTGTATGTCTATGTTTCATCCCTGTAAGTTGGTAGTTTCTCCCCTGAACTATAGGTGTATTTTCCTCACAACAATGACCACGACTAGAAGCTCCTCAGAAAAATTTAAGTTTAGAGCTTTGGATTGAACCTTTTGGTTGGGAAGAAGGGTGGGCTTTATCAAACCCTAGTTCGGGGTCCTCTTAAGTGAATCTAGAAGTTTCAAAGGCAATTTTGAAGGGTCAAATTTTGTAGTTTCCAAAATTGAAGTATACCAGCTTGATTAGCTCAGCAAGCCACATCTTTCCATCCATTCAGAAGTTTGAAGTTCAAAGTTTGACTTTTTAGGGTTTCTCTGAAAAACCCTAATCCAGCTCCAGATCTGGTTTCAAGCAAATCAAAGTGGATTGGGTTAATCCTAGAAAAGAATGAATTGGACACCTGCATAAGTGAAGAAGTTCCAGTTCCAGAGGGATATGAGGCTGAGGCTTTACATGAGAAGCCTACAAGCAATAACAACGGGTATGACTTGATGATATACATGTATGTTTTGAAATTTGTTCATGATTGAGTTTATGATATGTTTGTCTTCATATTATTGAGGTTAGTACAATCTTGATTAATCTTAGACTTGTCTCGTCACCCTAGTAAAAGTATGAAAGTATGAATGCATGTGAATGATAGAAGACATTCATTGATTAGGGTTATGACACTTATGATTGTACTAATGCACTGTGGTGTTGTATGAGGTTGATGTTGTCCGCTAACATGAAAGGTACAAATCAAGTTCTAGATCAAGAACATGTGACCATGGTGACATAAAGACAAAGACTCATAGATCACATAGAAGCTCCACTTATGAGGTATGTATAATTTGTTTCTACAATGGTTAACTTATCAGTTATGCAAGTTACTAATAACAATTCATTGAAGAGAACAAGAATACATTGTTTGGGTATGTTAGACATAACTAGCCAACATGATATTCGAGGTATGTTTTTCCTATATCAAGTTAGAGTCCTACCTTGTGTTAGGATCTTATACTTTTGTATGAATGATTATTCTTGAAGTTAGAAGTTTAAGTAATCAACAGTTTATGCATATTATGTTTCTTACTTTGATTGATGATATGACTAACCAGAAGAGTCCTATGGTCAATAAGAATATGCATAAGTAATAGAAGTCCTCCATGAA
The DNA here is from genome assembly GCA_027924585.1 of Larix kaempferi. NCBI lineage: Eukaryota > Viridiplantae > Streptophyta > Pinopsida > Pinales > Pinaceae > Larix > Larix kaempferi. The sequence continues at coordinate 2,595,573 of BSBM01000358.1, read as the reverse complement.
ACCTTGAATACTAATGCTTGTGACAAATTACCTGTGTGTGAAATAATCATGACCATACATGTTAAGTTTATTTCGGATCATAATGTTTTGATAGTATTGAGATTATACTAATGGATGTATGATCATGTATGAGATCTTGAGGATGACACTAGTGCACACTTAAGCATGCATAGTGCTCCAGGATGAATATAAGTTCAAGGACAGGTAATCCAGGAAGCAAAGATCAAGAGGGAGCACACTCCAGTAGTTCCTGCAAGGAAGCAAAGATTGAGAGGGAGTCCACCCTAAAACTAAAGAAAGATAAGTATTTGAATTGTTATATATATGATTACTTAAATGATGTTGTTCAGTCATGTACATGTTCCTAGATTTAAGATGTATATTATGCATTTTAGAAAAGGTTGCATTAATGAACAAGATACTACTAATATAGTAACGGGTAAGTGGCCTATGGTACTGTACAACATTCCATTGCTACTTATCTAGAATGAAACCTCTTTGCTGACATGTTGGGAGTTGTGCACACTCTTAACAATGTCCTGGTAGAGATGTAAGGCATCTAGAAAGTTACGAAATATGGATAAATGTTGTAATGAAGCATTGGCTAAGATAATTACAATAATGTATGACACATGTACTTATGAGTAAGAATTTGTTCTGAAACATATAAGATGTTTCTAATCATGTAATTGAACTTGTCTTGTAGGAAAGACCATGTACCTACAAAAGAAGGACTACAACATTTGTTCTAGCAACAAAGTTCAAAGAAAACTATCTATTAAAGATACTTCGAGGAAGAAGTGATGGGACACATTTGCAGGAGCCATTCCAAGCATGGTGAGAGGAGGATCCTTCCCTTGGCTGTGGATGTAAGTGTTGTGTGATGAGAATCAGGATGATGCTCCAGTTACTGCTTTGGATATGCATCAGTTGGATGCTTTGTATGATTAGTTTGATCATATATATTGATATGCATAAGTTGGATGCTTTGTATGATCAGTTGGATCATGTATATGTACATGCATCAGGACGATGCAGTGATTGTAATCAGGATGATCATATGTGATGACTATCAGGACGATGCTCTGGATGACATGCATCAGGACAATGCAGTGACGATAATAAGGATGATGCATTACTTTCTAGGCATGGAGGTGTGGCAGAGTGTAGATGGAATCTTCGTTGGACAAGGGAAGTATGCAGTAGATGTTGAAATATTGTAACTACTAAGAATATTATATTTGTACTTTATTATTCTGGAGATGTTTCATTCCTCTTTGAAGACCTTATTGTATATCCGGAGATGTTTTATTCCTCAGTGGAGAATGTGGTAACTTGGGTTGTTAGACGTCCCTAGTGGGGGTCGGCCCTATATGAGTCATGTGGGTTAAAGGGTTATTAGACCATCCTAGTGGGGTTGGTCCTATCACATTATGTTAAGTTGTTAAGTTGGGGCCGACCTAGTTAATGTAAAAGACAAGTTGGAGTAGTGTATAAATAGAGGAGGTGTGTTCCGCATTTATCTCACTCACTTATCATTCACTCACTTGTGAGTAGCACATAGGTGAGAGAGAGATATGCATAGGAGGAGAAGGATCTCATGTTTGGAATTACATCTTTTTTATTTGCTGGTCATCTATATTGAGGAAGATTTGCTGGCTTTTCTACCCCATGAGGGTTTCAAAGGATAAATTTGTGTCTCTTGTGTTTATGTTGTGCTTGTTGTTCTTTCAGTGATCCTGTATATGCTATTATTGTGAAATGGAATGTAACAGTGATATTTTCTATCTTAGCATATTGAATTTTAACATGGTATCAGAGCTAGCCTAAAGGAAGGCAATGTATGGCACTTACGACACTTGCTTCACTTGCGACAATTTGAAGGTTAGGGTTTTATATAGCAAAAACCAGTCATCGTGGAACTTTCACTATAAATCCATTTTGGAAAAGTTTCAGGATATGAAACCTTTGCAGGTCGTAGATAACATCCCATTGTACCTTTTTTCTGAAGGATAGCGTCAGATTCATTGTACTTTGTGAGATATGATTAGTACAAGTTAGGGTCTCTGCCTCTTCTAGATCTCAGTCATAAATAGGTGACCTAGAAAAAAAGGTCATATCTTCGGATAGGAAGATGCAAATGAAATTTAGTAAAAAGTGATAGGTAGTGCATGGACTTTAATTTCTCGGGTAAGTTTTTCAAAGGCCGAAGTTGAACCAGTGACATGTGGCACTCCGTACAAGTTTTATCTCCTGTTTTATTCCATAAACAGGTCACGTTGTGACAATTGGCATAACTCTCTCTCAGAGAATCCAATTGAGGTCAGACTTGTGGGGTTGGAAATATGACAGGTCGGGCTACCACAAGCCAAAGTTTTAGACCGTTTGCATTCATAATTTCAGAGATGCACCAGAAAAAATCAGGTGCGTATTTCTATCAAAACATAATTAGATTCTGAGCACCTTCATTCTTGGCTTATCATTGCTGCAGGAATTTAGGGCTTCGGAGAAAGTTGGAATTTTTGGAATCGGAGTCCATGGATCAATGCTCCTCATAAAAATCAAAATTTAGAGACCAATATCAAGTTTTTTGGTTGCGTAGAAGGACAGGCTTGATCAAACCCTAGTTCAAGATTTTGATCGGAAAGGTGGAAAATTAGGGCTTCTGCAAAAGTTGGAATTTTTGAAGTCTGTAACCATGACTCGAAGCTCCTCAGAAAAATAGAATCCTAGAGCTTTGGATCGAACCTTTTGGTTGGGGAGAAGGGTGGGCATTATCAAACCCTAGTTCGGGATCATGTCAAGTTAATCCAAAAGTTTCAAAGGCAATTTTGAGGGGTCAAATTTTGCAGTTTTCAAAATTGAATTATACCAGCTTGATCAGCTCAGCAAGCTACATTTTTCCATCCTTTCAGAAGCTTGAAATTCAAAATTTGAATTTTTAGGGTTTCTCTCACAAACCCTAATCCAACTCCAGATCCAGTCTCAGCAAATCAAAGTGGATTGGATTAATCCTAGAAGAGAATGAATTGGACACCTACATAAGTGAAGAAGTTCCAGTTTAAGGGGGAGATGAGGTTAAGGCCTTACATAAGAAGACTACAAGAAATCTCGATAGGTATGACTTGAGGAGATACATGTATGTTTGAAATATGTTCATGATTAAGTTTAGGATATGTTTGTCTTCATATTATTGAGGTTAGTACAATCTTGATTAATCTTAAAAGTATGAATGCATGTGAATGATAGAAGACATTCATTGATTAGGGCTATATGATTGTACTAAAGATACATGTACGTCAAGAAAGACAAATCAAGTTCTATGACCATGATGACATAAAGACAAAGACTCATCCATAGTCTTTGATCACATAAAATCTCTACTTACGAGGTATGTATGACTTTGTTCTACTTTGCTTAACCTATGAGATATGCAGGTTCTAGCACAAGGCCTCTAAATCATTGAAGAGAACAAATAAGATATTGTTTGGGTATGTTAAGACATATCCAGCATGATAATCCAGGTATGTTTTCCTATATCAAGTTAGAATCCTACTTTGTTAGGAACTTAGGTAAGTATACCTATGTGTGAAATGATCATGACCATACATAATGTTTTGATAGTATTGAGATTATACTAATGAATGAATGTATGTTTATGTATGAGATCATGAGGATGACAATAGTGCACACTTAAGCATGCATAGTGGTGCAGAATGAATAGAATTTCAAAGACATATAGAAGCGGGAGGAAACCACACAAACATAAAATATAACTATTTTAGTTGTTATTTGAATCTCTGTAATAGTAAATGATATTGCTCATAATAGCTGTATGCATATTTGTATATATCATGCATAGTGTAAGCATTCATATGGCATTGAACAATATACTTCTAATATGCATATGATGGGTAGGTTGGACAAAATTTCCATTGTTGTTTATCTAGAATGAAACCTCTTCGCTAACATGCTGAGAGTTGTGCATGCTCTTGATAGTATGTCCTGGTAGAGATGGAAGGCATCTAGATATCCACTATATGCATACAGGATATGGAAAAGTGTTGTTCCAAAGTATTGGTCAAGATAGTTGCATAACTATGTGAATCATATATGTATGCATAATAGTTTATCATGTCAACATGATCTGATGATTATGAAGTATTACTAATCATGTAATTAACTTTGATTTGTAGGAAAGATCATGAAGAATGATGATGAACGCCGAACGAGTGATGGATGTTCAAGAAGAAGACTTACAAATCAAACACACTATAGAAGGCTCGTGGCTAGAAGATTCTCTTAGAAAGAGGAGGAGGATCATGACGAGATGTTTGCTTCAAGTGGCTAGATAAGACCATTCTCTTAATGGTGTAATTGAAAAAAGTTCTGTACGGATACCCAATATCGATAGTCATTTGATGAGCTTAATGATCACCATGGGTGATGCGTATTTCAATCATTGTTATAAGGTTGAAGATGGTTTCTATATACAGATGAGATGGATGCAAGAAGGAACTCACCACAGAGTTCAAATGATCTTGAGGCTCATATTAGTAGACCCATCTGATGGGAGATGGCACAGATAGATATGCAAAAGTTCACTCAGAGTAGGAGTAATTTTCAGTCACAGAGGGAGATTTGATAGCTTCTTGACAAGCTTGGGCTTTACTAAAGGTAAAGCTGATCCTAACCTTTATCTTAAGGTTATGGATGATACTATTATTGTATGTGGATGATCTCTTTCTGATAGGGAATGATAAATAGATCATGGAAAGCAATAAGAAGCTAGCTACAGAATTTGAGATGAAAGATCTTGGATTGATGCATTACTTCCTAGGTCTGGAAGTATGTCAAGGCTCAGAAGGAATATTTCTCAACTAGGGAAAGTTTGTTGTGGAAATATTGAAAAGATTTGATGTGTTGGAATGTAAAGCCATGGCCACTCCCATGGATTCTAATTTGAAGCTGTTAGCTGATGACTCATTAGAGTTAGTGGATGTGACTCTGTACAAGAAGATTATTGGGTCATTGATGTATCTAACGAATACTAGGCCAGATATATGCTTTGCTATGAACACCTTGAGTCAGTTCACCTGATAGCCGCAAATCATGTGATGAGGTACCTGAAGGGTACTGTAGATTTTCATCTATATTATTCTAGAGATCATGACTTCAAGTTGTATGGATACATAGATGTTGTTTGGGCAGGAAGTGTATTAGACAAGAAGAGCACATCGGGTGGATGTTATCTGCCATGATCTCGTGGTTTAGCAGGAAGCAGTCTAGTGTGTCTCTCAGCACAGCTGAAGTAGAATATATATAGTTGCTTTCTCTGCTAGTTGTGAAGCGTTATGGCTTTGGAAGCTGTTATCCGGATTGTTTGACTTAGAGATGGATCCCACTGTGATCCTGTGTGACAACCAGAGTTGTATCAAGATGACAGAGAATCCAGTGTTCCATGATAAGTCAAAGCACATAGAGATCCGATATTTCTATATGCGAGATATGGTGCAGAAAGGAGCTATCGAGCTCGAATATGTGAGCACTAACGAACAAGTTGCTGATGTGTTGACCAAACCTCTATCTCGAGTAAAGTTTGAGTATTTCCGAGACAAGCTTGGTGTAGTTCAGAAGGACCCTCCTCAAAAGGGGGAGTGATATGGTCGATGATGATATTTGGATACTGGTATCGATGAGGATACCTCTATTGATGATGAGATTGCCTATATTGATGGTAAGGTCAATAATGAGGATACCTGTATTGATGTGGATACATGTATCGTTGATGAGGATACTTGTACTAGTATCAACAATGAGTTCGATGATACCAATGAGAGGGGATTGTATCATCCCTGGACTTTGATCCCTGAATTGATCCGTAGACAAATGTCTCCGAGAAGTGGTCCCTAATGGACGAGAGGGGATTGTATCATCCCCAGAATTCGGTCCTTGAATTGATCCGTAGACAGATGTCTCCAAGAAGTGGTCCCTAGTTGACGAGAGGGGATTGTGTCATCCCCGTACTTCGGTCCTTGAATTGATCCATAGACAGATGTCTCCAAAAAGTGGTCCCTAGTGGACGAGAGGGGATAATATCATCCCTAGACTTCGGTCCCTGAATTTATCCGTAGACAAATGTCTCTGAGAAGTGGTCCCTAGTGGATGAGAGGGGATTGTATCATCCCTGGACTTCGGTCCCTGAATTGATCCGTAGACAAATGTCTCTGAGAAGTGGTCCCTAGTGGACAAGAGGGGATTGTATCATCCCTGGACTTCGGTCCCTGAATTGATCCGTAGACATTTTCCTCTGAGTTTTTATGACAGGATTGCATCATCCCCGAACATTTAGTTCAAAATGTATGTGATGGGGATTGCATCATCCCGAAACCATTAGTTAAAAATGTACTTGATGGGGATTGCATCATCCTGGAACCACTAGTTCAAAATGTACGTGAGGGGATTGCATCATCCTAGAACCCTTGGTTCAAAATGTACGTGGTAGGATTGCATCGTCCTTGGACTTATGTCCTAAATTGAGAGGGATTTACCATCCCGTAATTGGATCATGTGTATTGATGACGATGTTGTTGATCGTGATGATCTAGATGATGATGATGTTGATCGTGATGATCTAGATGACAATGTTGTTGATCATGATGATATAGATGACGATGTTATTGATCGTGATGATCTAGATGATGATGCTATTTATTGTGATGATCTAGATGATGATGCTGCTGATCGTGATGATCTAGATGATGATGATGTTGATAGTGATGGTCTAGATGACGATGATGTTGATCGTGATGATATAGATGACTATGCTACTGATCGTGATGATCTAGATGACGATGTTGTTGATCGTGATGATCTAGATGACGATGTTGCTGATCGTGATGCTGTTGATCATTAGGATCCAGATGATGATGCTGTAGTTGATCGAGTGCTGCAGAAGATGAAGACTCAGTATTGAAGATGTTGATGTTCCAGTAATTGTATGAGTTACTGATGATGATGTATAAAGAAAGCTTCGAATGATTTATAGATGTATCATGTATCATGTATCTTGTAGTTGATGACTCCTTGCTCCTGCAGATGTTGTTATAATATCCTTCTCATTAAGGGGGAGTGTTGAAATATTGTAACTTCTAAGAATATTATATTTGTACTTTATTATTCCGGAGATGTTTCATTCCTCCTTGAAGACCTTATTGTATATCTGGAGATGTTTTATTCCTCCGTGGAGAATGTGGTAACTTGGGTTATTAGACTTCCCTAGTGGGGGTCGACCCTATATGAGTCATGTGGGTTAAAGGGTTATTAGACCACCCTAGTAGGGTCGGCCCTGTCACATTATGTTAAGTGGTTAAGTTGGGGCCGACCTAGTTAATGTAAAAGACAAGTCAGAGTAATGTATAAATAGAGGAGGTGTGTTCCTCATTTATCTCACTCACTCATCATTCACTCACTTGTGAGTAGCGCATAGGTGAGAGAGAGATCTGCATAGGAGGAGAAGGAGCTCATGTTTGGTATTACATCTTTTGTATTTGCTGGTAATCTATATTGAGGAAGCTTTGCTGGGTTTTCTAACCCATGAGGGTTTCCCAGGATAAATCTGTGTCTCTTGTGTTTATGCTGCGCTTGTTGTTCTTTCAGTGATCCTGTATAAGCTATTGTTGTGAAATGGAATGTAATATTGATATTTTCTATCTTAGCATATTGAATTTTAACAGTAGAGATCTTGAAGCAGTTCGGGATGATGGACTGCAAGGCCATGGCCACACCTATGGCATCAAACCTAAAGCTTCTGTGTGATGCTTCATCTGATCTGGTTGATGTCACAGTGTATAATCAGATGATAGGGTCCTTGATGTACCTGACGAACATGAGACCATATATTTGCTTTGTGGTGAACACCTTGAGCCAGTTCCTGACGGATCCTAGACATGTTCACCTGATTGCTGTAAAGCATATTCTGAGGTACCTGAAGGATACAGTTGATTATGGGCTCAAGTATGATGCAAATCAAAAGGTTAACCTAGTGGGTTATGTTGATTCATATTGGGCAGGCAGTGTTGCAGATAGGAAGAGCACTTTGGAGTGCCGCTCCAGTATGAGGTGATGTGTGATCTCTTGGTTTAGGAGGAATCAGTCCTGCGTATCACTGAGTATAGCCAAAGCTGAGTATGTCGCAGCTTGTTTGGCCAGTTGTGAGGTAGCATGGATTAGGAAGCTACTGTATGAGTTATTTGACCTCCTGTTGTATGCTACTGGTATCTTTTGTGACAACCAGAGTTGTGTGAGGCTATCTAAGAACCCGACATTCCATGACAGGTCGAAGCACATTGAGATAAAATATCACTATATCAAGGATATTGTGCAGAGAGGAGCAGTGAAGTTCCTGTATGTTGCGACGGACGAGCAGGTAGCTGTTGTGTTGACCAAGCTACTGGCTAGAGTAAAGTTTGAATACTTCAGAGGGAGACTTGGTGTACTTTAGATCGATATTCCTTCCAAGGGGAAGTGATGAGTCCGGAGACACAGATGCGCATGTATCCATTCTCACATAGTGGTAGATATGTCCTCCTATGGTGCAGATGTAAGGGCTAGAGCCATTCTCACATGGTGGTAGGTGTGTCCCCCCATGGTGCAGATATAAGGGTTGGGGCCATTCCGACATGGTTGAAGTATGTCTTCCCATGGTCATTGATGTAAGAGCTATGCCATTCGAGCATGGTTGAAGTGTGTCTTCCCATGGCTGCGATATAAGTGTTGTGTCATTCGAGCATGGTTGAAGTGTGTCTTCCCATGGCTGCAATATAAGTGTTGTGCCATTCCTTGCATGGTTGAAGTGTGTCTTCCCATGCCGGTGAATGTAAGTGTTGTGTGATGTTAATCTGGGTTGTGCTCTGTGGACAATGATGGTGATCTGAAGACGATGAGGTGACAGTATGGTACACAGGCTTTGCAGAGGCATATAATTGGTCTTGAGATGCTCTTGCAGGTTTTGTAGAGGCAATGTAATCAGTCCTAGGAGATCTTGCAGGTTTTGCAGAGGCAGTGTAATCAGTCTTGAGGTGTACTTACTTGATGGCTTGCTCGCAGAGATGATGAAGACCTACATTGAGGCTAGGCCTACATCCATCATGAAAAAGGGCTTACTCTGTAGAAATTCCTATGACAAGTAGATTAGAGATTTATTGAGATAGCGGCAGCAGTGATGATGATGCTCCGTGATCCAGTGATGATGATCCAGCTCCAGAATTGAAGACTTGTGCCTATATGTATTGATGACTTGTGTCTAGAGAATACCTTCCTAGTTAAGATGGAGTGTTGATGTATTTGTAACTTCGGAAGATATTCTTCTATCTATTACATTTGTACTTTATTGTATCCCCAACGGAGATGTATTATTCGTTCGATTGCAAGTGTCGTTAGTTGTACTTGCAAGGGTTGCAAGTTATATTGTAAGTGTCCTACCTTATACTTGATGGGTTATTAGACCACCTTGATGGGGTCGGCCCTGTATGAGTCATGTGGGTCAAAGGGCTATTAGACCACCCTAGTAGGGGTTGTCCCAGTCAGCATTATGTTAAGTGGTTAAGTTGGGGCCGACCTAGTTGAGTAAAGGGAAAGTCAAGTTAGTGTATAAATAGAGAGTGTGTCTCTCTCATTTTAGACATTCTATTATTCACTCACTTCGAATTAGTGAGAGAAGAGGAGGATGCATACAAGTGGAGGAGGAGCATGCTGCTGAAGATATCTATCTCTTGGGTTTGATCATGGTGATCCTTGTATTGATGCTTATTCTATCTCCGAGGAAGTTGCGGGGTTTTTTCACCTTCTTGGATTTCCCCAATGAAATGTTTTGTGTCTCTTGTCTCTTGTCTCTTATGCTTGATATGCTGTACATGATGTTCTTTCAATTAATATCCTAGATCATATTGAATTAATGATAAAAAACTAACAGTAGGTTGCATGAGGGAAGCCTGTGACGACCTCTCAAAACCTAGTATGAATAAGTAGGTATCTCTTCCAGGTTAATGAATTAGCCAATGAAACTTTAGGGATGTATACACTGAGTCTTATGATGGTAAGATTTAGGTGTAACAGAATGCCCCCCCAAATCATGAAGCTATTGAAAGATTAGACAGGTGAAATTCTTTGACAGAAGGAATGGAAATGGCTCATTGGACGAAGGACACTGCTGTAGTACAACTGACTCTAAGCTCACAGTCTCATATGATGCACAACATGGTTGTCGACCAATAAAATGCAGATCCATGGTAGTAATGACCGACTGAACACAATCATGGGTACTAGACACAAGCATAGATCCATGATGAGATGATAAGATAGCCACAACCAATACAAATGTGGATCCATGTGACATGAATCAATTCAATCTCCATTGCAACCTAGGTAAAACATGACTCCCTAGGGTCTTCAAGCTGAACCCGCAATGATACGAATCTATCCATGTGATTACAAATGTCTTGACGTCGAACATGGTAGAAACGACTTGATTACCGGTCATTGATGTATGCTGTTAACAAGTGCGAGGGAAATCGTTATTGATGTCAATGATTCCCAAGGTATCATAGTACAAATCACCAAGATTGAATAGATGAGCTCAAGTTGAATGTAAGATGAAATATTTCAATCAAGAGTCAATGATGTAAACTCATGTCGAAAGCGAGGTAACCTGCCATTGAGGCATGCAGGGCCAAGGTACTTGGCTAGTTTCTAGATTCAATCCTTGGATGATGCTTTGAAGTCGACAAGGATGAATCCGTCAAGGGAGGGCCATGATGAATCCCCCATCATCGACACGAAACATGACAAAGGATGTGTATAGCTAATCAGATGGTACAATAACATGCAATACTAACGCAGAGTAGACCGACACGGTGGAAGGTGTACTGACTGTAGATAATGTATGCTGAGAGTATTCTTGAATATGGGCATGGTATGACTTGGCAGTATTGACATGATGAGTATAACACCAACTTCTTAATGCAATGGATGAGGGAAGCATTCTTTGAATGACTCAAAGGAGTGACTAGACTCATGAAGTAGGTAAGACTCGAAGACAAATGGATTATCCAAGTACATTATGCAAATGCAAATTAGTGCCATGTTCAAGAACAACTAAGTACTGCCACTCATAAAGGTGTAATACAAAAGCTTTCCTTTTTCCCCATCATGAATGATGAGTGCCTCATGTGTTTTCTACAAGCTTGATGAGGGTCACCAGATGCTTAGTATAGCTCATCTCATAGATGAGTCCAATCCCAAATATTTTTTGAACTTGGGATAGGAGGGGTTCATCCCATGACGGTATCTTCAATGTGAAAGTTTAATGAGTCCAAAGAAGGTAAACTCGTTCGTCATTTCATGTTTAGAGAGTCTGAAAAGAACTAAAGAAGACTCAAACTATCATTTTTTGTAAAGTTAGCCTCATCGCCCGAAGAACGGTAAAACAACGTGGGAGAGGACTCTTCCAATCATGATTTAATGGAGTATACATTTTTTGTAAGTAGTGCCCCCTAGTCCGAAAAAGGGGTAAACTATCAACAGAAAGATGACCATTCAAATTCTTTAACAAGCATGAAAGCAACAAGTTCTCTTGGCAATATTTTCGTATTTTGAGAGCCTGAAAAGAGCTTAAAGATAGACTCCAGGGGGGTCCTTTTCCCTAAGAGTTTAATGAGCCCATAAAAGTGATAAATCATAGCTCGGTAATGTATTCTCATGGTTTCAAGAGCACGAGAAAGAACAAACAGAAAGCTCATCATCATTAAATAATTACAATCTAATGAATGGAAAATAACGACAAAAACACACAAGGGGTTTTCATACTTGAGATGATCGTTCCAATGTGAAAACAATGTAAAAGGACACTTAAAGACTCCTACACACTTGAAATCTAGTTCAAATAGCCAACCAGGTGTTTAAATACAATAAAAATGATCCAAACTATAGCAAATGACCTAAAAGCATTTTGAATAAAGAATATTCCCTTTTGTTTATAAATAGAAAAATTGGTCAAATGTAGTTACCATTGTTCATTTGCCAATTTGGGGAGAATAAGTGTCATTTGGAGCCAGTTCACTTGTCAATTGTGGGAGCTATGAGCAACCATTTCACCCCTCGTCCGGAGCAGGTAACTCTAAACTTCATCCAACACATTTGTAGTGGTTTACATTTTTTATTTTGGTTCATTGTTTTAGGTTTTGAGTGGATTTGTGGAGGGCTATTGTATCCTCGGGTCGTCGCAGGTTTCCCTTACGGGAACTGCAACAAACCTGGGTCATCGCAAATCCCACAAAGGTGGATTACGACGATGTCGCACTATCAGCATTGATGGGGTGCGATGGCATAAACGTCTAACCCAACCATCAAACCTAGCCCAAAAGATGAACTTCCCATGTTTGAAGTGAGTCCTAAGAATGTTTAAATTTTTGGCAGGTTGATAGCAACCAAAATGGTGTTAGAGTGGCATGAATGAGAATATGAGATAAATGACATGCAAATTGCAAACGATCCATTATGTGCGACGACATTGAGGAACTGCGGTCTCTTAAATTTCTTCCAGATCCAGGGCATGAGGACCCAAATCCCCCTACTGACACATATGATTAGATGTTGGGAAGTGGCTCAACAATATTTTATGATCGATGAGCACATAATTACCATAGATTTCGAGGACATCTATTTCCTGACTGGATTGTCCTAGAGGGGGGACATTATGCTTCTTACTAGATCATGGGGAAGTGATCGGACCGTGGATGACATGATCCTTCAGCACTGCACCCCTCACACTCGTGCTTCTAGTTGGAACATTCCCATAAAAGATGTGAGAGATCGTTCGTTGCATGCCATTCTTTTCGCCATCACGAGGATAGTAGGGAGCCAGGCTCCTCACTTGGATACGAGGTCCTAGATGCTATATGTGGAGCACTGTATGTCTCTAACATTCTTCAACTAGTGTGAGAGACTCCTCGTGAACATTCCAGCTCAGCTGACCAAGTGTCAGCGGGGAGAGCTCAAGCAGTTTGGATATGGGTCGATAGTGATCTCATTTCTATTGGAGCAGGTTCCCCTCTTGCATCCGCATGTGCCATTAGATGATAGGGATCCTAAGGATCCTCACATGGCTAGATGGATAGAGGTGATGGCCCACCATGGTGGGAGTCCCATCATCGGATATTGTCCTGAGTTATTCACTTGGCTAGAGGGCCAGTTGCTTATGGTAGAGGACCACCTGCATAGTGGTACGGATTACAGAGATGACCCGGACTTGGCACTACCCAAGGGAGTAGTATGTGGAGACATGGGTAAGAACAATAACCCTTGTACTTTTATTTTTGTGTATTTATGATTTTTTTTATTATAGTTCTGACAAGTTAACAACATGTGTGTGCAGATGTGGGCCTCGTGCGACTAGTGGGAGTTTCTCTCCTTGCAAGGAGAGAAGAGGGAGCAATTGTGCCTGTCGCCGCTCATCCTACCGTCATGGAGGTGGAGGATGTTTACAAGAACTTGAGAAGGTTGGAATTAGCTATTCACAAGCCTCCTGTGGATGATTTACCATGGACCATGCATAGGTATGCGGTTGGGGCATCCATGCACTTCAACGCGTTGCTCCGCAGGGTGGCGAGAGCAGTGGACTATTTCCAGACTCAGCAGGAGAGAGATGCTAGGCCTAGAGGTGCACGAGCCAGGAGTTAGGCCTAATATTGTTATTATGTATGTACTGAGAGCTTTGAGGCCTCATATTTTGTACTTACTGAAAGCTATGAGGCTTCATATTTTATACAGACTCACTGAAATCCTTCCTGCTTCAGATTTTGTACCAACACTACTTTTTATGATTTATATATATACAGACATTCCGACGGTTTTATACATTATGTTTTTTTAAATGGATGAATGATGTGATCTTGTTTATGTGCTTGCTTATATACAATGAATGATTTACATGTTATGAATGCTTTATGTAAGTATTATGTGTGTGAGATGTACCAATCCAATATGAAGTTGGCCATCGAGTTAGCAACTGCGTTCATGTCTCGTGGAATGTGCAGGTGTTGAACAGATTCAAAGGACCTTTCCAGGAGACGGACTCGTCTGAAGAGATGGAGTAAAGCAGGATCACGGATGGCGCAAACCCGGTTGAGATGGGAAACCACTAATTGAGAATCCAGATGGATGGCAATGTGGTTCATACCCAAGGAAATAGCGTCGGTTAGGGTTCCAATGACTGTTTGATATTTTGCAGCATTGTTGGTCACGAAACCTAGACACATTCCTCCTCAGCTAATAAGCTCTCCAGTAGGTGAATAGAGTACCCAAGCTACCGAAGCAAGGTTACGGGTATGCCAGCTGGTGCTGTCCGTGAATCCATAGCAAGTTTCCATCTACACACGCAGATAGAACATGGTATAAGAAGTGGAAACAAGATCTAGACACACTAAAATAAATGCTTCACAACACACAAAAAACACACACGCCATGTACAGTATATACAAAATGTCCATGCATGAAAAGTTCACATAGTACCTCTTTAGGTAAATCCCATTGTGGGGTTCACCTAAAGGTACTCCGTCGTAATCCTCGAGCTCATAGGCTCCCTTTTCCAAAACATGTTTAACAATGTAAGGTCCGTGCCACATGGACTCAAAATTCCCTGCCCCTAGCTTGTTGTGTTTTTGGTCATATGTAAGGACCAAATCACCCTCATTCAAGATGCGAGGTTCTACTAACTTGTCATATTGTGATTTGATGCGTCTCTTGTGTGCCTCGTTGACAAGAGCGGCATCTCGGCAAGACTCGTCAAGTTTTGCTAGGTAAAGGAATCATTTTTCCTTGGCAGTGGTGTTAGGAAGAAGTTTGACGGCGAGTTGGAGGGACGGAATCTTGCACTAAATCGGAAGGATGGCTTCCAAACCATACACTAGTTGGAATGGGGTAAATCTAGTGGCAGTTTTGACGGAAGTTCAGTAGGCCCATAATGCTGAAAAGAGCATATTATGCCAGTTGGACTTGTGCGTACCCACCATATGTTGGAACATAGTTTTCAAGACCTTATTTATGGCCTCGACCTGTCCGTTGGACTGTGGGTAGTAGGGTGTTTAATTTTCTTGGTGAAAACCCAATCTGTCGCTCAATTCTTCAACCATGTGGTTCTGAAAGTTGGAACCATGGTCGGTAACTATAGACTGAGGAACTCCAAAATTCGCTATGACATGATTGAACATGAAGAGTATGGCGGTCTTTTCGTTGTTCGTGTATGTAGGAATTTCCTTGGCCCACTTTGGAAAGTAGTCCATAGCTATGATGATGTAACTATTCCCTTAGCCGAGGTAGGCTTGCAATGCATGAAGTCGATGCCCCATTTGGAAAAGGGGCCAACGATAATAACCAGGTGTAACAGGGTGGGGTGGGTGTGCTTTTTCATATGAAAATGTTAACATGAAGGAAATTTTTTTACAGCCTCGATACAATTTTTAAAGATAGATGGCCAATAATATCCTGCACGAAGAATCTTCTGGGCTGCAGCCATCCCAGAGAGATGACTGCCACAAGCCCCAGCGTGACAGTCATTTAGTAGGTGTTTAGCCTTGTCATGAGTCAGGAAACATCGAAGAATAGAATCGATGCCACAGCGGTACAAAGTATCATTGATGATCAGGTAATACTTTGCATGGTGGCATATTCGACGACGGTCATCACGAGACAACTGAGGGCTGAAACATTGGGTTTGAAGATACAATGTGATATCTCCATACCATGGATCAAATGTACTGATAAGAAACAATGACTCATCCGGAAAAGAGTCAATGGGCTCATATTCTACATCGGTACGGGGGAGGTCATAGATAAGCTCAGCGAACACCAAAGACTTTTTAGACTTTGCTTTTTCGAAAAGAAGATCAAATTCTTGAAGTATCACAATCCAACATGAATACTTTCCCCTAAGCACTTGGTGTGTCAGAATGTTGTACATGGAGTTCAAATCGGCGATGATTGTGGTGGTGCAGAGCAAAATATAATGTCAGAACTTCTGCACGACGATGACCTCCACGAAAGCGAGCTTCTCAACATGGGAATACCGGGTTTCAGTTTCAATGAGGGATTTACTGGCATAGTATATCAGATGTTATTGGGCGTTCTGGTCTTCCTGCACCAAAACCATGGCGATAGTGGTGTCGGAAGCAGTGAGGTACATAATCTAATCGCGATATTAATTTGGCAATTGGAGCACAGGGGCATGCGTGATGGCATGTTTCAAACTATCAAAAGATTGTTGAGCTTGGTCATCCCAAATGAACGGGATGTCTTTCTTTGTCAATCTCATGTAACCCTGCTTCTTTTGTGCAAAATTACAAATGAAGCACCATAAATAAGTTGCTCTTCCTTGTAGACTCTGAAGTTCCATAATATTAGTTGGAGGTGGAAGAGCGACGATGGCTTCCACCTTCAAAGGATCAATGCAGATCCCATCTTTCGAGATGATAAACCCTAAGAGGCATCCTGACTCAACACAAAAGATACACTTATGAGGGTTCAGACGGATAATGTACTGCCTGCATCTGAGGAAAACGGCCGTAAGATGATCTATGTGGAACTCACGCTACTTTGAATGGGAAGGGAGATTTTCCAGGTAGGGTTCCATAAAGTCCTTCACATCATGGAAGGTGTACGACATGGCCTGCTGGAATGTCGCACCAGCATTTTAAGACCAAACGAAATTTTACAATACACAAACATTCCCCAAGGGAAGATGAATGCAGTATTGTGTTGGTCGGAGGGGTGGATCTCAATCTGGTTGTACCCATAAAAGCCATCCGTAAATGAAAAATTGACACTTCCAACACAATTGTCGATAATTTGGTCGATAAAGGGAGTCAGGTAGTTGTCCTTAGGACAAGATTTGTTGAGATCTTGGTAATCGACACAAACGCGAATGGTACCCTACTTTTTAGTAACAGGGATGACGTTTGAGACCCATTCTGTCAATGGGACAGGGTAAATGAAGCTGAGCTTCAATAGTTTCTCAATTTATGCCTTGATTGCTGTAGTCTTTTGAGGGTGTACCAGTTGCAATTTTTGGCGGACAGGTTTGATGTCGGGATAGGTTTTGATTTCATGCAAAACAATGGTGGGGTTTATCCCAGGCATCTCCTCGTAGGTCCAAGTGAACACATCTCATAATCGTTTGAATAAGGCCGTATAAGCAATGAATTCTTCATGGGAACACCTATGGCCTAACTGGATGTGTTCCACTACACCAGGTGTAACCGAAATGTCAAGCAAAGTGGTAGGCTCAATGTTGGATAAATTGCCTTCAGAGTTCGTTTGACACATGAGTATCAAGGATTGAGAGCCAGAGTAGACATCCGGTGTAAAAATGTCGGTAATGGTGTTCTCCATAGTATCCACAATGGGAAGGAAAGATGAATGGTGATGGAGGTCTTCCCATGGAGGATCATCCGCACTCATGATTTCCATAATGGACTCATCAGAATGAAAAGTCCGTAGGAGGGAGTCAGATGATGTCCACTGTAGAGAACAAGAGGTGGAGGCCACAGCTAAGTGGTCCTCCGATGTTGAATGGATAGCTTCATATACGATTTTAGCGGGTGACAGAGGCATAATGTCTCCAATCAGGTGTGTGGTGGCTTCGTCAAGTACAAGCCATGAATCAGTGGAGTTGGGAATAGACGAGCTCTGTGAGGATATCATGTTCACCGTGGAAACCTTATTTGGGGGATACGAAGTAGGAAAAACCCCCATAAGGGATGAGTCCTTAAGGAGGCCAACCCCCATGCTCTCATACTGATGTGAAGATTATCCAATTGATGGAATGTTATCGCCCGGGTGAGTAGTGGTGTCAAGTGTGCAGAAATCTAGTCGATCGACTGTGACAATTCGGCCTTGATGGGGGAATTGTACTATGTGGAAGATAGATGATGTGACCGCAGTCATGGTGTAAAACAAATTACGACTAAGTAGAATGTTATAATCTAACAGGGCCGTGACTACTTCCACATTAATGGTTGCGGTCTTTCCCCCCAGCTCGACTACTAAAGCTTGCAACAGCCCATGAGGTTGAAAGCCACGTTTGTCAAATGCTCTCAAAGTGGTAGGAGAACGGTTCAACTCATGAGAACCAGTGGCTCTCCAACATGAGATTGACATGACTGAAGTTGAGGTGCCTTCATCCAAAATGGTATGATGGATCGTCTTCCCAATGATGTTTGTGGCAACTTGAAATTCCAACTGATGGGAGAGCCTCGGTTTGAAGTATTCCAGCCAAAACATAATGGTGTTCAATGAATCCGGGTCAACTGCACCAATGGCAGCGAGGAGGGTCTTGTGCTGATTAGGACAGTTTTGCAAGACCTCGAGCATCGACATAGCACAAGCAGATTGTGCTAGGTCCTCTATAATATTGCAGTTCTCAATAGCCCAAGCATTGGGATTGAAAACCAACTTTCTAATCGTGCTCTTGGGTGGATGCAGCACTGATTCAAGAGAAGGATTCTCAATGGTGAGAGAAGCAGTCGGTACGGTGACGTCAGGCATCGAAGTGGAAGCTTTTTCAATATTACTTCCAACTGGTTCCTTGGCCAGAACATAGTCATATGAATGAGAATGGGTGTTCAAGTTGATGGTCTCGCTACGCATCATGATAACATGTGCGGTGGTGGATGCTTCTCCTTGGGAAGGAGAGGTGTGAGCTATCAACTACTGATTTTGAATAGGGAAGGGATCGTTGAGAAATGCAGGTGTGGGTTTTCCCTTAAGAAACTTTTGAACTTCATCTCTATGGGGGCATTCCTTATAAAAGTGGTCATCACCACACAGTAGACAAGGATACTTTAACTTCCTTTTCTGTTTGGTGTCATCAGGGGTTCTCTTATGTTCCTGTTGGGTGGAATATTTCTTAGGTTTCCCTTTGGTCTTCTTCTTACCACCGAAATTCTGAGGTGAAGCTGTTGAAACAGAATTCACTTCTTTGGTGAGAGCAGGAGTGGATGATTTGGTGGTGTCGTGACCAGCCTGTGTTGGTGACGGGGAAGAACCTTGGGGGTTCGACAATCCAATAGTTTGAGAAGAAGGCTGGGTGTTAAGGAATCCAATGATGCCATCAGCTTGGGGTCCCTTGGGTGGTTTCACGGGGTCGTAAGTGTTGTGGGGCGTGTCAGGAAGAATATCAAAAAATGTGCCGATCTGAGCATAGCCTAAGTCTAGTAAGTGGGCATGGGAAATCGCTTGTTCCTTAGTGACAGCACCTCCCATGGCAACATCTCGTGCTATGGTAGGTATGAGAGACTTCGTAAACTATTATGCTAGGATTTGGTATGGAATAGGAGCCATAATAAGACGTCTTCTCCTTCGCCACTCATGTATACTATACAAGATATGAGTAGCGGTATTCTGATAGAGCGAGGTTAAAATATCTGTACTAGTTTCATACCATATAGGTAACTGGAAATGAGTCAAAAAGTTCATAGCAAGAGAACCAAAATTGGGAAAAGAATGGGGTGGCAATTCAATATACCACTTGGCAGCTGAACGAGTGAGAGTCCTTTGAAACAATTGAAGATGGATTGAGTCGTCCATCAGGGAGTTGGATGAAAACCACAAATGGTATGTCATCACATGATTTTTAGGATCCTCACCCAACTTACCATCAAATTTTGGGATATCTGACAGAAGTTTCATCGGAATGGGTGGCCAATTAGTTCCATGGTAGATGGGGTCATTGGTTAAGGGAGACAGGTTAGGAAGGTCCAAAGTAGCCAAAAAGGGTAGCTACGGATTAGGCTGTGAGTACTGATAGTACCGATAAGGCGTGTAAGGACCAACGGGACCTTGTTTTGACTGACCACAGGGTGTTCTAGGTGGAAACTAGCCATAGGGGTATGGGCCACCGGGACCAAATGTAGGTCCACTGCCATAGTAAGGTGGTCCATTACCATAATAAGGTGGCCCATTACCATAAGGTGGGGGCCCACCTCCATCGTCGAGAGGGGGTGGGCTGCCTCCAAATGGTGGGGATCCACCTCGACCGCTGGAATAGGACGGGTCACCACTGCCTCCGCTGGGAGGAGGTGGTTGTCCGCTACCACCACTGGAATAGGGTGGGCCTTTACCGCCACCTCCACCATAGTAGGGTGGTGGTCCTCCACCACCGCCACTAGGATGATAGGGTTCTCCACCACCACCACTAGGATGGGATGGTCCTCCACCTCCACCTCCAGGGTGGGATGGTCCTCCATCACCACCACCAGGGGGGTTGGACCATGATGATCATAATGAGGTGGTACTCCGCTAGAAGGTAGAGGTCCGCCTCCTCCAGAGTTATGCGGGAACCCGCCGCTTCGAATGGGAGGTGGGGGTGGACCAATGGGGGTGGAGGGAATTGAGGGACTGTAAATGGGGGTACATGTTGTAAAACATTTTGCTGTTCTCATAGAGTGTAAGGATTTTCGGGGTAGGGTACCCCGTAGAGTGCGTTTCAGGGATTAAGTTGACCCGACACAGCGTTAAGATGACCTGGATATTCTTGACTCGATGGTGGTTGAATTACGTTGGACGGTCCCCCAGCATGGGATAGTCTCGTAGTGGAAGGTACAGGAGCTAAGGAGTTTCCAACGGGAGGGCTGATAGGAACTCCTGCCATGGTATTATGGTGAAGAGATGGGGGTTTCCCCCTAGCAACAACTTATTGACCACTAGGTAAAGGTTGACCCAACACTGGTTGTTTATTATTCACCGTAGGATTATCGTTCTCTGTAAAAGGGGTAGGCGTAAAGAGTATCGTCCTCTCAAAGTTTGGGATTGGGGAGGAGTAGGTAACGTAACCGTGGTGGTCACAGGTGTGTTGGATTGTTTTTGTTCAATAGGTTGGGTCGTTATTGGTACTGAACTGGTCTCCTGTCTAGGAGATGCATGTGCAGGAATGGATGGTTGACTAGTTTCAGAAACGGTCATGTGTTGCGTGGATGATTCCGGTAACTCAAAAGATAAAGAGCGACCTAGGATGGGTCGGTAAGGAGGTAACATCGGGTCTTCAACCCTTCGTTGGATACTTGATCTCCTAAACATTGCAGCCATAGAACAAAAGTGAGCCAATTGATCACGATAGTAAGCTAAGGGATCATCCGGAGTAGTCCCACTGGGTGGGGGTGCAATGGAAAAATGGGCCACTGGGTGGCCTAGAGAAGATGTCTAATAAGCTACTCAAGGACCAGCAAATGCTATAGGGTCATCCTGGGGTTGATTTATCCATTCCAATGATCCAGGCTCTCCCAATGAAATGGGAGGTAAGTCTTGTGAAGTGGAAACTGGGGCCTCTTCACCCTGCGGGGGGTGGGAGGCAAGTGAATCTGGAGGAGTGTGAGGAAACAAGAGTCCTCCAACCTTCAAAGTGGAGGTTTCCACTTCATGTGACCCGACCCTGGCTTGTGGATCCATTCTTACCCTCGAAATTACCTCCTGGTTAAGGGGATATTCGGGTGGCAAGTTCTGAATCCTACGGGACCTTCTCCAAGGAAATTCAGCAAGAGTGACTGAAACAAAAGTTTCTCCTAAGGAGAGCTAAAGAAAAGAAGACCAGACAAAAACCTACACAAACTAAGGCCACAAGCAACCTTATGTGATAAGAATGGATTCAAAGGTCTAGAACCTCACAAGATTGTCAAGGCTTCACAAATTGCTATATACCGTAGGGTCCAACAGTAAAACACGACAAGGAGGATTAGGACCGTACCCTTTCCTGAATACCCGATTACTTGGATGGTATGTGTGTAGTAATCTCCTCGAGTGTTGTTCTTAGTGTATTTCTCTACCAATACGGCCAAAAGGTTAACTCAGTTGGTCTCAGGAATCCTAGTGGTGTCTCTCGATATATGCAAGGTACGTGGGAGCTCAAATCCGTAGTGGTGCTGTCTAATGCACAAACGTATGGCATGAGACCTTCCTATATACTACCGAGTACATGAAACACCTTTCGATATATGCCAAGTACTAAAGGGACTTGGTGGGTACGTGAAAGAGCTTCGATATACCGACAAGTACATGGAAGACTACAATACCCTTGGAATACAGTGCTGGAAAATAACGACAGCTGCCACGCTTAACAACATTGGAACACGTCTCTAACTTACACACAAGTTACTAAAAATTTAACCCTAGTTCTACCGTTAATTTTATCTGGACGGTTAGGTGAATCCATGAGGTGAGTACATAATCGGAAACATAATACATGCCCTAATTACATGCAAAAAGTATGCTTTTCTTTCAATGAACTCTATGTATGGGAAGGAGAAATTTCTTTCCATCAATTTTACCAAGACAATGCAATGCAACACAATCCCAAATCTATCGAAAAATGACTATGAAGTATTCTTTTTCTTTTCAACGAAACATAAAAATTAACACAACACTACTAAGAGAAATCAAAGCATGTTTTTCTTTTTCTTTTATCTTTTCAAAATGAAAATGATGCTAAGTAATGAAAAGAGAGAAGTTCTAACTAGAGTATGCAATGTTTTCACTTTCACTATGATGGCCTAAAAGCATAAAAACCAAAAGATGCATGTAACTTTCCAAGCATGGAACTACTTTTGCAAAACTTGATATCTATTCGAATTTTTCAAGAAAATGAGCAACTCATAATTCATGAAAAACACAAATAATGCAATTTTCTTTCAACTTTTCCAAAATATCTATAAATGAGACATTCCAATGCATGTACAATTCTTCAAATGAGCTTCAAAAATGATGGAAATAAATTACTTTTGATCTTTCAATGGATGCATCAGAATAACAATTTGATAACATTGATGCTCTTAAACATAAATACTGAAATGAAAAGATTACTTGCAGCACTCCAATAACTCAGAGAATCTCAAGAAAAGACAAGCACTCAATGGACTGAAAGTACACACAAACACTCAAAATCAGTCAGTAGTAAGCAAAACTAAGGCAAGCAAAGCTCAAAAATGTATGCAAATGAGGCCTGGAAAACCGATCCAATACAATGACCAGATTTGGCATGGAGAGGAGGGAATGCAAGGGTGAGTGGATGAAGGTGGGGGAGACCAAAGTGTGCACTACTACCAAATCTCAGACTTGTCAAAAAAAAAACCCAAAACAACTCCAAATAAAACCAAACAACTCAATCACACAAATCAAAATGGGGTCTCTAACTGGATCTTACTGTACATAGGGAGTTTGCACACAAACCAAAGCTCAAAAGAAGAATGGAGAAGGGATGCCTGTATGGCAGTTTTGACAAATCAGTGCAGTTTGTGTTTGTACACAGTGCGACATCATAGTTCACCAATGCAGGAAGTGCGACGTTGTCGTAGTAGACGAATGGAAGGGTTGCGATGAGAGGCCAATAGACCTCAACAAGGATAAAAAATGACACAGTGTCGCTCTGAGTACACTGACTAGGTGCGACAGGCGAGATCCAAGTTCAAAAATGAGCCAAATCTCCAAGTAATGAGCAACAAAATGGTTTGAAAATGAGAAGTACAAACTCAAAGGAAGGTAATCAGACAATTCAAAGTGAAGATCTGATGGTGAAACCAGTTTGGGAGGCAAATGACAAACGAAATGGCTTGTAACAAGAAATCAACTGAAAATGACATTCAAATTGAAAACTACAAAACAATGTTCTTTCCCCAATATGGTCACCAAATTTGTTTAACGGACAATCCACTCGAGTGGATGCGGGCCAGATCTCCCTAGCTCAATGTGAGTCTAGAACAAATAGTACAGAACATAAACCGCTTTCCTAGATCTAGTTAAGGATCAAGTAATCAGATGTGTTACCTTAATTTTGTAGCCCTTTCTCTTGGATGTTGTTCCACGTCTCGCGGTTGTCAGATCTTAGCTACAAGACCTATCAAGATGCATAGAATGAAGATAAACAAGTAAAAAACATCTATACAGTAACATATCTAAGTAAACAATTAAGCAGATAAACTACACAATATCATCAACACAACAATATTGGTGGAAAGCATTTATATTACTGTAAATATAGGAAAAGTACATAGAAGAGAACAACTACAACCAGAGCTTAACGAAGCAGTCCTTCTCTGTCCAAGCCAATGCCATATCCTCCCAAGGAAGTGTGAGTCTCTCAATGAATGAGTAGAGATCTCTCTATGATGATTTCACCAACATGTAGACACTATAGACTTCCTCCCCTTTGGAGTGGGATAGAGCTTCATTTATATAGGCCTAAGTGAATAGGGTATGGATAGGGTAGGTTGAGATATGGTAGGAGAGAGATAGGGGATCCTTCCAAGATGTTAGGAACCGAGTGCAACTCTCCCAAGAGGTTAGGGATAGGGATCCATGTCAGCTAGCTTCGAGAATGGGCTTGAAGGAACTATTTTTATCCATTAACTGACATTGTCGCACCTTGCAAGAGAGCAAGCTGTGACGTCGTAGGTTGCATAAGGGTAGCTTGCAACGACCTCTCAAAACCTAGTATGAATAAGTAGGTATCTCTTCCAGGTGAATGACTTAGCCAAGGAAACTTTAGGGATGTATACACTGAGTCTTATGATGGTAAGATTTAGGTGTAACAATTGTACATAAGAATTAGTCAATATTAGAAAAAATGAAAGTGGATAGAGAAAGGCAAGTCTATGATAGTGCCCACATAGAATGGATACATAGTTGATTCATTACTATTTGAGGAAATTGATCACGTAATTTATAAAACAAGGACAACTTCTTTGGTGATAAAGTTTCTTAGGGAATTTATTGAATCAATCCTCAACAACAAGAAGCTTAAGGGGCATAGCCCACATGACAATAAGTTATTACAATATGCATGTGTAGTTTTCAGGTTCCTTTGTATTTTGTTGTATATGAAACCTATTTCCATGGTATTGTGTCTTTACAGTCAACTAAGTAGTTCTGGGTAAATACTAAAGTTATTGGATTCAACCTTTTTGTAAAAGAAGTTTTCATGTATATGAGGAAAATAGGGGAACTAGAAAATGTTGAAAAGCGATCAAAGAACCTATAGGTATTGCAGAGATGACCTAGATGTGCTTGTAAACATTTTGTAAAAAATAAATAATTTTTTTTATTAACAAATAAAAAAGTTTCCTAGGGGAAAGAAATTATGAAGGATAACCTGAAACTATAAGTGCTTGGATAAACATGCATACAATTTGAATAAGAGACAAGGTGACAGCTTCATAAAATTAAACTATTATCTCAGTAAAACATAAACAACAAAATTTGCCCCAAACTTGTAGCTGCTTACAGTTTTTGAAGATGAATAACCTGCCCAAGTTCAGGTGCCAGAATTCCTTGAAGAGAAAGATCTACCAACTCCCTGGAACCATAACAAAACAAACCATAAGATTTGATTGCACATACAAGTCAACTATTTGTGAAGAATCTTTCTTGTTAATGTTCATGATGTGCCTTTTAACTTTTACGCATAGTGGGCCCATTTGAAAAGACCAAAGAAACACCATGGATAAAAAATGGCATTCTTTTAAATGTACAATATTATGCAAAATTAACGAACATAAATGTCAAACATGTAGGGATTATACACGAATAAAAGGCATAACTAACTAAACTATAAATTTTAATTTAAGTAATGTTAAAAAAATTCTAAGTCTGGTCAACCTTGACCAGACCCCAAAAGATGGTCCATTTAAACAACAATTCAATGCCAAAAGAGAAATGGGTTTTTTTCACTAATACCATTTTTTGCCACTATGCTTTTAAGAAAAGAACCATATAATTTATCATTATTACAAATGATAGTTTTATACTCAAGCATCCCTTCAAGGTACAAGGTCAAAAGTTGAGATTGGTGCAATCTCCTACACCCACAATATAGATTGTCTATAAAAGTTGGACATACCAAATACTCTCAAATTCCAATCATTAAAATTTTGAAAATATTTGGTAATGTACCCAACAATTTCACACTTGCATTTTCAAATGCACCAAAGGCAGTGCAAAATCTGCTAGAGGATGCCAGCCTTGACAAAGGAGTATTTTCATTGAAAGAAACAGGCTGTAAATCACTGTTTTAGCAAATCCATAATAGGGAAATATATATATGTAGCAAGGAACCATGATGAATACACTTTGAAGAGTAATTCATAGGTTTCTAGAGAGATGTATGAGCAAGTGACAGTTTATCCTTGAATTGGTTTCTTATCAACAGTGTTTACATAGCTATAGATAAGATAACTTTATTAATGTTGAACAAATGACCACAATAGTAGGTCAGTGGGACTTAGAAAATAGACCAGTGCAAGTACATAGTGGGAGTGCAAAAATCTCATACAAAAATAGCTAGGAGCTAGTTAGCACCCAGACTGGCACACATGCAAACTTCCAAATCCATTCATCAGGCTAGTTCACTGGGGGAAATCTTTAGGAGGATTGTTGGTGTAACAATTCCATATCATTCATGTCAGAGATAAGTTGACACATGGGCACCATTTCCAGTGTTTCACTTTGAGAGTTGACGATGATTCACTAAGGATTAAAGTGCATTCAGAGTTTATTGACAGTTTTCATGTGACATGCATGGAATTCTAAGACACTACTATTTTTAATAGTTGGTGTTATGAGATTTGCATGTTGGATCTATCATCTGATGACATATCTGAGTTCCTTGTTATCATGCAAATCAAAGGAGGCCATTTCTAGCGACATGCAAGGTGTTTTGTGAAGATGTTACTTTTAGCCATTGGGCCAAAGGTCTTGAAAGATGTTGTTATGACCTGTGTCATGTTCATGCTGAAATGATCTTCAAAATTAGCAATTATCAGCATGGTTAACATATCAAATTATCAGTTATGGACCATGGTACATTAATGGATAATAGTAATCTGCACGAAAACTCTCTTTTTTGGATACAACTTATAGTTCTACTTATGTCTCTTGAATAATTTTGATTCTTCACTCTATTTTTACTTTATTAAATAACTATTTTTTTTTTATTTTTTTGTAGTTTCCATTTCCCCACTGTATCCAAAATATTTTACAATCAGATGGAGGGTGGTCAGTCAAGGAGAACTAGAGAAAGGATGAAGATGCGATGAATGTAAGTTTTTAGGGTTTTTTACTCGATCAAATCAAGCATTGCTCAAAATGTAAGCAGTCATTCTATGATTATCACCCTGTTTCAGATTTAACAGACTTAGGCATGCCTTAGATCACTGAATCATGAAACCCTAGATAGGATTGAGTCACATAACTTAGCACAAAGGAAGATGCTCATAATAACATGATATGATGTTATAAAAATTCTTGAGTGGCTATTACAATGAAGTTCACTTCCTTATATAGGATAACTTACTGATCAATTCATTTCCACTTAGGAATATGGGATATATTGCTTTACACAAAATGTACAAAAACTTAGACAAAAGTCATAAAGTGACTTATTATTATAAAATGTAAGCCTTATATACTAACACCCCATCTGAAGGATTATAGTACTGAAAAAAAAACTCATTGAAAGTAAACACACAGTCACTAAAAACAAAGATAATAGAAGTAACATTCTTCAGAAGCTTTTATTTGAAAATAGTTCTTGGACCAGGTAGAGCTCCATCAAGCTACCTCGTAAAGGTGTAGATTCTATGTTGAATTCCCAAATTCCTGCATTCCACATCCTGAACTCCTAAATAATTGGACAACCATCCATTTTGAGCCACATTTGCATTACCTTGTAGGGGTAATTCCCAAGACCCACAAACTCCTGAACTATATAGGCAACCATTCATGTTCAACTTCATTTAAACTAGATCTCTTCTTGTCTTCAAAGCGTGGGCTTCTTAAAATTCAAAAAATGGTTGTTCTTCAGTAAGGTCATCGCCATTGATAATGCTTAGTGGATCTTCAACAAGGGCTAAATTAGCTACATTTGGTTTGTCTTTCAGCTTTCCCTTGAGAACATCAGTGGCTCGAATTCTATAGTTCTAGGTTGTGTGACCCATTTTCTTGTAGTAATGACATTCATTCTCGCCCTTGTATTTATCTGATCTTCTACAATTTTTTCTTGAATATAATGCATTATCAAGTTGAGGATCATCTTCTGTATCTCTTGCAATCCCCTTGTTAGCACTCCATAAATTTTGTGCTTGAATTGATTTCGATAGCATCAACATGCAAAACAAAAGATTTTCCATGATGGAGGTTTTATGAAGAAATGTTTGGACAAAGTTAAAACTTTATGAAAGTTTTGATTTTTTTTTTAAAGGTTTTAAGTCATCGACTTTATAAAAAAAAGGGGGTCTAAAGCTTTAAATTAATTTTTTATAACTTAAGGCTCCTTCTAAATATTTGGTTTAGGCCAAATAAAACAAAAGGTATTAGCACCCAACACCGAGGGCTCACCACAGGACCGAGTGCCAAGCCTTGAGGGCCCTACATATCTCATATCCTCCATCATCCACGAACCTACCAATTCGTTGTTACTTGGTATATTGTGAAAGCATTAAGGTATATGAAGAATGGGAACCATCCCTCTGTATTGCATGTGGGATAATTCCGCGTCCCTCAATAGCTCGAAATTCAAAATTATAAAGCGGTCGCGGATGAAATACCACGGGAGCACGTGGCACATTATCATTCATCCGCGTCAACGCGAGGTGGTATCATAAACCGCCTTCCGCCCACGCGGAACCACCATTCCCGACGAAGAGAAGCACAATAGCACATGCTATGTGTTATCAAGTGTTGTGCGCGGTGGGGTATATAAACACCACAATCATTTCCCGCTCAACCAATGTGGGATATATCCCATAAAGAAAATCAAATAGGATAAGTATAACACGTTTTTGAGAAAATGCCTGTTTTAGTCACCATTTTCTAGAAGCTGTTTCCGCCAAACCGAGAGGAATGTTAGGAAACTGAAAGAGGTTTTTCTTCAGCACGTGCCCAGTTACAAAAACCTCTCTCAAAATGTACACAGGTATCTCCATTTGAGATATACAGCTAGGTCTTTGGAGCCTATTTTTCAGCAAATTTACTTCCTGAAATAAAAAAATAAGTTGTAACTGTTTCTATTTTTAGAGTTTCAGTTAGGTTTTGAATTCAAGATTAGGTATAGGCCGTCTTTCTATATATTGATATGTAAAAAACATGTAAAAGGTTCGAATTTTCAAAGAGGAACGACCCATTTCGGGTTTTGAAGTATTTTACAGAAATTAATAAAGATCTTAGAAGTTGAGCATATTTTCATCGAAGATTCATGTGTTGTTTCGAAATTGCAGTCTGTGTTTTTCTTTTCTTTACATGTGCATGTCAATTCTCTTTGTCATTCTTGCCATTATGTCTTTCCTTCTGTATTTAGGTGAACGTACTGAAAATAAATTGAGATTCATGTCATATGCCTCGATTTATCCGCATCTGAGTACCCATTTATTTCTCCAAAGTTAACAACGGATTCATCTGAAAATTGATGCCCGTTGTTAGTGGACTGTCATTATTTCTTTCCTTGTCACCTGCAAAATCTTATTGACTGTAATCAAACAGCTATCTTGCCTTTGTATGAAACATTTGTTGGCTGCTGATCTATTATTTTTCTGTTTCTTGACTCCATTGCCCAAGGGTATCTTTTTCCTGTTGATCTAACCACATTATTTAAAGCCTACAAAGTTTTTATTATTATTTTACAAATTGGCCCTTGAGTTTCATTGTCGAACTGCTGTCGTGGTGACATTGGATGGCAGATTTTCCGAGAGAGCCCTCTCTGGCTGAAGGAGGCCAACTTTCAGTCTAAAGATTGGTTTGAAATAGGTTACCTCGCGGTTTCTTTGATACAGCCCAAGGAAAATCCGAGTGCTAACACCCCTAATACCATTATCATCCTCGAGTGCCTCTGCTTCACAAACTTTCAACCTTCTTTCACCTTCCTTCAAGATTATACAGACACTGAGCATGTACCTTCTTGTCACTAAGGTTTTCAAAATCTAAGCCACTATCTATGAAACCAGAACCTTGCACAACCTCCTCCATTTCAAGACTAAATCTCCCCTGCTCCAACCCTTCTGAAACTGCACTTCCTGAAACGTGAATACCAAGGGACTTTACTAGAGACAATATCAGAACTGGCCAATAATTAACTTTGCCATTAAACCCTGACATATACCCCTCTGATTTCCCTGTACCTTCATTTACAACCATAGATATTTTTTCCTAGATATGCACCTTAGTATTTACACTTCTAACCAGACCTGTGGTTGTATTAACTTTGCTAGGTCTGTCCACTTTTGACTCCACACTAATGGTGTATACAGATTGAGGAAAAAGTCCCCAAAGCCTTAGTATCCTTATCACTTTGAATTACATCAAGCCATTTAGAACTTGAGTACATTTAGATAGGAATACTCGGTTGGATCTACTAAATAATCGACCAGTTGTTTCTCATTCTCCATATTTACCTCATATCCTCCTTGTCCTAGTATGAATGCTATAATATTCATGAGAGAATATGCAATCATAAATGAAACAGATTGTATTCATTCCTTTAAAAAATTTCTTTGTGTCACATGAGGAGTCTGGGGCATTTAATGATGTCTCTTTGCAACTGGAAGTTATGAGTATACTTTCAATTCCTTTTGATCCACATCTCTGTTTTGGTCCTAGGACTATGGGTAGTTGTACTTTGGGATGGGGTTATGTTGGGCCTCTCTGTTGGTGTAACTTCTATGATGATGCAAATGCCAAGTTTTTGTAATATACTGCATGATGTATGTCTTATGAAAAACATAGTTTTAAAGCTTTAAAACTATGTATCTCTTGGGACTTTGGTTCTATTGTAGTACAAAAAGGTTAAATTGATGTAAATGCATTAGAATTTTTCAATCAAAATGGAAAGAATTAGAGTAAACGTAGCTCTGACTTTTTCAGAAATAGTAATATGTTTGGTGCATGAATAATATAATAAGTATCATTTTTGTTGGTCCTGTTTTTTTAATTTTTTCAAACAATATTGAGTACTTACTAGCATTACATTGAAATCAACCTGTTGAGCATAATCTTCTTAATGTAATACTTGTTAAATTGACATTGTGAACATACGTCAAAATTTATAGCAACATATCTCATGGATTAAATAAATAGAAAGCACTATTTCTGATACAATTCACTTGCTTGACAATAGTGATGAATTTTATCATGAAATTCATATAATTTTAAAGGCAATAAAATTTATGTCCTAATCTTATTGAGGAAGAAGGATGAACCCTGAGGCATCTGTGAGATAATAACAAAGTTTCTCAAGACTTTTATTTTCTTTAAGAGACACGTGCAAAACCTTTATTTTTTTTATATTCCAAAGTTTTGATAAGCAGGGGGATCTGGAATGTCTTGGTCATATCAAGAAGAAGAGCAGAGTGAAGAGGAGGAAGTAGAAGAATCATCAAAGGAAGAATAAGAAGAATCAACAAATAAATTAAGCCTTTTGACTTTTGGCTGGTGGCTTGTCTTTGGCAAGTGAAATTTCAATTACTTGAATGAATCACAAATAGTTTTTTTTATAAGCAATAGATTGTGTGATGCATATGAATCAAGGAGAGTCCAGACTTTGCATTTTGTATATGGTATTAATTATGTAAAAGATTTTCAGTCTATCATAACATCTTAAATTCTTAATATGTTGCTCTTTCTGTGATGGCAGAAAAAAAGGGAACTCAGGGTCTCATTGAGGTTGAGAATCCTAATATCGCTAAGCCAAAGAACATCAAAGCTTGAGATGTTGATGTAAGTCCTATTTTTTGCTTTATAATAAACTAGATACTTGGCGATGTATCCTAAAAATTCATTTTGCTTCTGTCATCACTCCTAGTATATGATTTTGATGATGTCATGTATCAGAATCCAGATGAATATTTTTATGATGGTCTTATTACATTAGTAAAGTCACATGTAATTACTTGCACTAACCATTAATTCTTGGTAATTTCTAGGAAGACATCAATTATAACCTATCTTCAGTATTACTCCTAATCAAATTAATTATGCCTATTGCAATTGATCTCCAAATCATATTCTCAAATACATATAATATTAGAGTGTTGGGACTTGGGAGCCTCATGGTGCCTCATGGTTGGGAGGCTAGCAGCATTTGAATTTTCATATCAGTGTTATTTTCATAGGTTGCACTAATAGCGTTATTTTCATATCAAATTATAGTTCTATGAAATAACCCTAAATCCTGGTATAGTGAATCCTTCTGCAACATTTTGAACAAAATCTGAATCTCACCTTGGAAACCCCCTTGTACAATGTTGAAAAAATAAATCAGCCAGAATAAAGCACAAAGGAATTGCTATAACACAAGGAAAAGCTTACACATAAAATTCATGTTTGAAGAAAGAATTCTTTTGGAGACTGAAGTTGAGAATCCAGTGACTTAAAGATGGGGACAAAAATAAGCCTTCTTCCACAAGGAAACTGTAGCTCGAAGAAACTAAAATAAAATCTCAGGGATAAAGAATACAAAAGGAAATTAGTTGAAAGAAAAAGATACAATTAAGAGACTGTTGCCTTCTTTAAACCACTGCATACACATCTGGCAATATAAAATCATAAAAATGTGATGGCCGATTAATACAAAATGTGATGCCTCTAGGTTAACTTTTTGGATATAAATTTAAGTTGGGGCTGATCAAAGGTACTTTCCGACATTAGCATAGAAAACAGTTGGTCAAACTTCATTTTGCTAATGATCCCCTTCTTAACCATCCATGTTGATAAAGTAGTCATACAACAGACCACAAGTTTTAATGCCTTTCATTTTGAACACACCTTTTGTATTATGCCTTTGATTATGAAAACCAATGCAAAAAACCCTAGGATATACCTTCACAAAGGTATTGATGATTAATTTTCTGAATGTAATTAAACATGGTTGTTTTCACATCATGAGGCATTGACTTTGGATTTTTTACCTCCCTGGCTGAGATGCAAGATAAAATTTCTTGAAACATTAAGAAAAATCCCATCCATTTGTATAATAAGACCATCATTTTGTTTATAAGAATCAGAACTAGTTGCATGGCCCTTCTGCCACCCATTGCACTATTACTATTCGTAGTTCCCTTATAAAGCCAAATTATGTTATAAAACATACAAGATAGGAAAGACTATTGATAGAGTAAAAGAAAGTTCTGAAAATCAACACAGAGCATATTAATTACAAGTAGAACTGTTTGTTTGAAATTCCAGGAGCTACCTTGATACTTAGAATAGTTAAACGAGTCTGAGACCCTTTAAACAGGAAGGTAATATGGAGGACTATGATAGACTATATAGATGTCAAGCATGGCACATCACTTATGTGCAAGTAGAACCACAAGAATAATAGCATGCTCAGTTTGACATACATATCGATTGGTGTGCCTTATTTATGGAAACAATCTAATGTTTCCGCTCTTCAAAGTAAAGTTCAGGTCTTGGTGCACCTGATACAAGATTTCTAATCCCGATGCAGACCAAGAGGTTGAAGAAGTTAATGAGGACCTTCAAGGAATAAATTTTGATATTCCAACATCATAATGTCAATAGAATTATTGTAAGAGATCTGTTGAGCTTGTATAGGAGGATCATACCTCTCTAGGGAATTATATGCCATTATCAAAGCAAAAGCAGGATGAATTTGTTGTGAATTTGAAGATATGCAAGAAGGAACCTGAAACGTACCAGAATAATCCTGCATATTGGCAGAAAGCTTGATAATTATTGTTTTGACCGTATGTACATTTGGTTATTGTGATGTCATGCCATATACTGTATAGGCATACTATGACTTATTTTTGCTTCACTCTAATCCAATTTGCTGATGTATTCCAAACTGTCGTGGCCTATTTTTTTGCTTATGGGCCTTCTATGTGATATGGGCGGTGTGATGACCATGAGATGATACAATGTATTTGATTGTTTTGATGAGTAACTCAAAACAATTTTCCCCCGAGGGAAAATTTTCCAAGTATAAGTTTTACTTAATTGTTCTTGTGATTGCATTTTATGGGAAAGTAAACCCTTGGGGGAAGATTTGATTGTATTTATATGATTGGTTTATTTATTTCTATGATATTCATTATTTTGTATGCTTGAATGATGCAAAACTTATTTGAATATCATCATTGTCAAGCAATAACAACTTCTTAAAGGGTGCTAGCTCAATGGTAGAGCACCTGCCTAATTATAGGCAGCAGATTGGTGGTTCGACTCCTCCGTACCCTATCATAAATTAGTGACTAAGAAAATGACTAAATTCGAATATATACAACTATTAGTAGCTAATTTCCAGTATCTTATAGCGCGACTAATGTTTTGTCGTATTTAGCTTAGTCATTAATATGTTATCATCTAGTAGTTTATTTAGTCATATATTTGGTCATTAATTGTGGCAATCAATGACTAAATCAATGACTAAATCAGTGACTATCAATGACTAAATCAATGACTATCAATGACTAATAAGTCAACCAATTAATGACTAGTGAAATACGACTAGCTATAAGATAGTGGAAATCGGTTATTATTAGTCACCGACTCAAAAATAGTCGTTTATAGTCGAATTTTAGTCATTTTTTAGCCATTAGTTCCTCATTTTGCACTAGTGCATGTTGGAAGTCTCAAATTGATGAATTACTTTATTATTCGGGTTTGGGTTAGGTTGTGCAGGTAGTTGTAGTCGAAGTGGTGCATTCATAGGTGCGGTGTTGTTTTGGAATTATAGATGTGGCTACTGATACAATTGGTGAGGATACAGTTGAGGAGGGTACTATTCATATTGAGTCTGGTGATGAGGAAATTTATTTCCTTGGTAAGAATTTCTCTAGTTGGGATTCCAAGGAGCTTGCTAGTTCGATTGTTGTGACCATGGTGTCCAAGAGTTAGGATTTTGCATTGTATTTTGAGATGGATGCCACTGGTTATTAGAATAATGTGAAGGGAATTGTGTATTCATATTATTCAAGAAAAATGATGGATCTGGATTCATACCTTGATTTCTAGGCTGCTAAGGTTTCTTCTGTGCAATAAAGTAAGCCTATTCCACATCTGAAGTGGATGCCTGCAGGACTGCTTTGAATTTGAGTAATGAAGGACATTCCTTGGTATCGTGCTCCAATTCACATATTCTACATATCTATGCCTTGTCGAGAGGGCATTCTTTCAGTGGGCATTTTTTTCTGCATTTAGGATAGAATACACCGAGTGTAATATCTTCTACTACTTGCCTTTATTTTACTCTCAAAACATCTAATTCTGAGGAAACGGAGTTCATCATATCTGTCTTAAAATTCTCTAGTAAGTTGCTTATTTCTGCTCAAGTGGCTCCTCCACTAGCTGACTTCTGTGTCCTAGTGAAGACATCATGATCTTGATCTTTGTCCTATTTGTTAGTTCTAGAGGATTCCCTTGAATACCTTCGACATAATTCAACGATATTCTCAAAAGGTTCCTTTGGGATATCCCCTTTCCCCAACAAATTCAACATATCAAGGAAATATTCTCTAATTCCACGTAGCAAGATAATCTTGAGTACATCTCTTCCAATCGCAGTGTGGCCAGACCTCTGTAAATTATACAACAATATTTCAACGAAATCTTCCAAGATCTCCTCTTCCTTCAGAACCATTTTAAACAACTCTTCCTTTCTATCTATGGTTCTACAATATTCTTGATATTTAGAAAGAAAGGTTTGTTTCATTTGATCCCAAGTAGTAATCGTCTCACGACCTAGACTCATGAACCAACGTAGAGCATTTCCTTTTGAAGGTGGATGGGAATAATTTCAACTTCTGAGCACTGGAGGTATAGTCATAACTGCAATAGGGGATTTCAAACTCAAAAAGAAATTCATCAGGATCTTTAGAGGAATTACCATGGAAATTTAGGAGAAATGATGGTGAAATATTTTTCATAGGAGCTACCCTTGGTATCTAGAGGATAGGGAATTCAAGTGTGACCACAGCTTCACCAGGATGATTATCTTCCACTTCCTCTTCACGATTATCCTGGAGTTCATTCTCCCCTTCATGTTCTCTATTAGCCATGTTGGTCCAAAATTCAATGGATTTCTTTATTCTTTATTCCTCTGCTTTTGCTTCTTCTTCTTTCCTCCTTGCTTATTCTCGCCTTCTCTCTTCCTCTGCTTCTCGGTGAGTCTCCAACCACACTTCTTTAGTAACTCTAGTCTCGTTAATATGGTAAATATCATCTCTATCTGGTGCACCCACAATGCTTCCCTTGTCTTTAGGAGGTTTCTTCTCTGCAATGGGAGTAGAGGGTCCCCTTGCATTCTCCATAATTAATTCCAAATTCTCAAGATTGGGGGGAACATAATTTCCTCTTCCTATAGATGTCCGCGGTGCTCTGGTGGAAGAATCAGCTCTAGCAATTATATCATCGATAAATGTTTGTCTTCCCAGACTTGTGTTATGACCTCAACCTCTTCCACCTGCAATGTTAGTATTCAAAGGGGGTTCCCGATTTGTTTTTCTTGTATTCATGCATGCTATAAATAATCAAACCAAAATGAAATCAAAGAAATCAACTACTATCTATGCCTATAAATTACCATCCCCTGCAACGGCGCCAAAATGTTGGTCACCCTATATGCTAATTAATTACAACTAACATAGAGGATGCTCAATATAAATTGTCAACCCAGGGAAGTCTTTTATTTCAATGGAAATAAGCACAATCTATGTATAAACATTTCAAGTAGCTGATTAAATAAATGGAGATAAATGATCCTACCTATCTGCTCAACCAAACTCACCTCATGACTAAAACTAATCTAACTTATCCATCTAGGAATTCAAAGTACAATTATCTTCCTACAGATATCAACCCAGTAGTTATTGATCTAAGAATAAAGATGAACTAGTTTACTTTTGCAAGAAGTTAAATCCTTTAATGATCAAACTACAGTATTCAATCTCTACTGAACTGATTCATCTAGCAGCTACTGTAACTCAATCACAATCTGTCTAATCTAATGAGTTCAGGAAAGATACAACAACAACCAGAAACTAGAAATAAGTTTTGAACTCTAATTTGATTAATATTGGAAATCCTAGAAAGAATAAATGACTGAAAGGAATTAAAGCTGAGCTTGGCTGTAACAGCTAATCTAACACATGATGCATCAAATAAACTAACTTACACAGTCGACTGTCACGCCACACAGTTGCAACTCTTTAGGATGCAATCATAAGCTACCCGAAAAGGATGCAAGTATCAATCTACTGTTGCAGCTTCCAGTAACATATCTAATGCAATTCCACACCACACAACATAAAAGGAAATTAACTACCTACTTAACTTGGCTATCTCTGTGAGAAGGCAGGCCTTGGCCTTCTAACAGAGATGACCTAAACTACCACAAATTAATACACAGAAATATGGAGAACTCTTCTCTTTATATTAAAGATGGTAATTCACAGTCTCAACTCTCTGTTACAGCCCGTACAAAATGATAATTAACCAACCCTAGACTCTGAAAGCCTTCCCATATTTATAGATGCAAAATACAATTCGTGATCCACTAATTTCGTGCAGCAATGAAGATCTCTGATCTTCATGCTGTGAAGTTACAACTGAACTGTTACAGTCATATTGAATGAGGCCGTTGGACATGAAGGATGTTGTTACTCTAGCAGTCAATGGATCAACGGATTAACCAATCAGGATGTGTGATGTCTGTTGTAGCAATGCTCCATTGCAGTGAAGTCCTATTACAACTCCACATGGAGAGGTGCGTTGTTCGCTATTAATGTGAGGAATTGAATCTGAATAGTAAAAACTAGCACCACGTGTGATTCTTTCCCAAGGCTTAGCGGCTGATACAACTGTGTCTCTTAATGCTTTGATTCTTGACTTAAGGAAATCAACACAAGTTAGCATAAATCAAAGGCTAGAATTCATAACCATAACAATCTTAGGCATTAAATAAATGAAGCAATAATGAATTATACTTGTTAGGATTCATGATTGTTTTGGAAGAAAGGCATGTACATGGTTTAGGGAAATAGGGTGTAACAAGGCAAAATGATGTAATAAGTGTGGTAAAAAAGGGGCAATTCCAGGGCCCAACACCTTTCCTACAGAAAGAGTTTCTTGCAGCAGAGACACTTGATGTTTTAAGACCTTGTTGCTTTATGCTAAATCCTGATTTTCTGCTATTAATTGGATTCTAAGGTCTCTCTCCTGTTCTTTGACCTCCTAATCCTCCAATATCCTCTTAGCATTTAGTAAATCTCGTACATATAGATCTACTGACCAGGTAAGAGGTGTAGATGTGGGGCTGTATAAGGTATAATCCTTCCTGCCTTTGGATCTGTTATCTCCCTCGAAAGAGAGCCAGTTGTTTCTTATGCAGAGCCAAGGTATTTTCTCATTGAGACTTTTTCTTCCTTGTTCGCTCCCATTTTAAACAAGCTTCTCTACGTTTTAAAATACCCCGAAACTGTTTGGCATTAACCCAAACCCATTTCCCTGTTTTGCTTCAAGCTACAATTTTCACTTGGCCTAAATGATTTGTTTCAATAGAGGCGGGT
Organism: Larix kaempferi; assembly: GCA_027924585.1. Lineage (NCBI taxonomy): Eukaryota > Viridiplantae > Streptophyta > Pinopsida > Pinales > Pinaceae > Larix > Larix kaempferi. The sequence continues at coordinate 2,556,964 of BSBM01000358.1, read as the reverse complement.
ATTCCTTGCTCATTTTTTATGTTTGCTGCCGAATGTGTTTCCATTTCCATAGGAAAAAGACACAAACTATGGGATAGGACTAAATACGTGGCTCGAATGTGGCTATCGATGCAGTTCACAAATATGGTTAATAAAATTGTGGAAGAAGTAAAGAGTGCATAAGGAGAGTGCATTGAATCCACACTTTACATTATGAGTAAAAGAAATATGGTTAGTAAAATTGTGGAAGAAGTAAAGAGCACCTTATATTTCATTAAATAAAAAAGAATTTATTTATTAAAAAACTTATATATTTAAATTTTGTGTGTGTATATATATATTTGAATATAGGTAGTAGTTATTATTATTATTATTATTAAATAAGTATGTGTTATCACATAGAATCTAGTATTATCTTTAAATTTATATATGTAGATCCACATTATGAAATATTGACATGAGGATCATGGTATATTGAAACTTATGTTTATGTAAAAAAAAAAGGTATATTTTTGTATGATATAAATATATGTATCTCTCAAACTCAATTCCACATGGTAACACATTCTTATTTGATAAAAAATAAGTGTTTCATTTGAAGACTTACATCACAAAAACAATTATAGGCATGCTATGAGCATTTTTTAGGAAAATATGTGGAAAGTTAATAATGGTCATTTTTTTAAAACATGCATTCTCACATTGCAACCAATACACCATGATGTTGTAGGGAGCACCACTCTCTTGTTATTTCCTTCATTTGCATAAAAATCGTGGTATATTGGGCCTTATATCGTTTTGTGGACTACTTCTATCAACCAATATAAGATATTAATTTTGTATAGAGAGATTTTATGTCATAAAAACACTTCCAAGATACATATGTTAGGCATGTAAAAGGGAACTTTGTCATATTGTAAATGAGAGCATTTCCAACAATACTCAAGTATACATAGATCTCACAATAAAATACAAAATTGATATTTTCAATGAAATATTTAAGGAAGAAGGCTAAATGTTATACAATCTCGACATTTTCTTGTTTTTCATCATTAGAATCCGATCATGCACTATTTACTAAAATCGCAGTTCTCGGTTGATGAGGTTGAGTTTGACATTTTCTTGTTTGACATCATTGGAATCCAATTTACAACAAACAATCTTGTGATCAATCATAACAAATACATGCTCCAAGCATTAGTCATGCCTATTGCACGATCTGTCAGCTTTCACCAATGGTTCAGATGCGCAGCAAGATGATGACCATCAACTAGAAAAAGAAAACATTGCTATGTGTAGGGAAGCGAGTAATGTTATCCTGCAATTTATGGGTCCAACCAAGATTAGTAAGTGGTGCACTTGGAGTGGTCATGCAAATTGTATATACACCTGGATCAAGCCCTCCTGAGTTACCAACCCGTGTTGTTGTGGAATTTGATAATTACATTGGGAATCCGTGGGACCAATCTCAACCAAAGCAGATACCAATTAAGTTCTCTTCGGCATTTCATTTCCCCTGCTTTGGGGGTATTCTGGTTATTATTAACGCATTCTTTTCAAAGAGGGAAGGAAGCTTCATTCACTATCATACTAGAAAGCATGTGCTTTCACTTTAGCTTTAGGTGGTCTTAATTTTAAGCAAGGTACTACTTCCTACAGATCACTTATTCTATCTCCAATATTTTTTATTAATTTTTATATACATGGAAATATTAAGGTGGAAATGACTTAAGTTTCCATTGTTTATCTATTGTTACTATATATGAGAATTATTATGTCATCACTCAAAGTATATAGAAACAGTAATTTTCACATTGTAATCTTGGGTAATTCAAGAGTGGCTCTTATCAAATAAGAATGCACAGTGATCATTGTGTGATAAGTAGATAATATTAGAAAGAACATTTTGTTTTTTTTTTCAATCACAATTTATTATATTAGGGTAAACTTTTTTTATATTGATCTTAAGATATTTCTAAATTGAAATGAGAATTATTATGTCATCACTTGAAGTATATATAAAGGTTAACTTTCACATTGTAATCTTGGGTAATTCAAGAGTGGCTCTTATCATCTAAGAATGCATAGTGATAATTGTGTGATAAGTAGATAATATTAGATTGTCAATCCTTTCCCACCTATGTGTAATGTCCCCATTCAAATAAGTGCATAGTAAGACAATCCCATCAATCCTACTAGTTTCCTAGGTTGGATGGGAACATGTGGGATGGTAATAAGGAAGCTAATAAATGATATTTAGACATTAGAAGGGTTCAAGTATTTAATAAATATGATGAATAAATAAATTCAAGAGAAATTCTAGGTGGCAAGTGGTTTTGGAGACATATGGAGGTGGTGGGACCCACACTAGCTTGATTTTTCAATGACACATGGCAGCTCTCTCTTGCCAATTCGAATTCATGGGAAGGTGAACACTCTTGGGTGAGTTGGTAAGTCATAACACATGGCATTGAGCATCTTAGGTCGAAATGGGATGGAATAGTAACCTCCATGGGAGAGGAAGAGTCAAATTGGAGACTAGTGGACACTTGGGCTAGATTCCCTAGTTTTATGACAACAATAATGAAGCATCTATGACATTTATGACAAAATTCAGACCTGACTTCTTACACCTGACCATTATGACATGTCAGCCCCAAAAATAGGCTCAAGGAAGGCGCTCATGGAGTTGGAGGAATCCAAAGAGGCTCAAATTCGAATTTGGGAGAAGATGGAAGGTTGGAACTAGGAGACAAGTGGCAAATGAGGAATATTTCCTAAATGGAAAATTATTGAATCTATTGAGAGGATTTCGACCCCTTGAAGGCTAATGTTGGTTATAAAATGTAGAAATCAAGTATGAGAATGGCTTTTGATGATTTGAGAAAAATTGCATTTGTGAAGAGAGAACTAGTGGATGACTAGTTTCTTGCCTTAGCCAATTTCGAGGGTGAAAGATTCCCATCCAAGTTGGTGTTTGGAGAGGCCACTCAGGTCTTTCATGGTGCTTTAATGGAGTTTTATTTGCAGGTAGCAGCTACAGGAAGTTTCATGGTTTGGTTTAATGCAGCACTTTCTCTCCACCATTTCCAATTTTGAAGGCATATTCGGGCTCCTTAAGGGATTGCGCTTTGGGTGAGATCTTGCACTCATTGGGAGAGCTTCATATGATATTTTTATGATTGTAATAGCTTCATATCCTCTGTTCTTCATACTCAGAAACTCTCAGGTCGAAATACCCATTGAATGTATGCAAAATCATTGATTAATGAGCAAACAATGTCCGTTTCCCCAATGCTTTGATGGATGACACTATAAGGTTGATTATTTCGAATGGATGGATGATTCTTTGATATATTTGTGATTAATATACTGCCATGGACATATTATACAAGTTTCATGTACTGTACTTGAGCATTTGAAGCATTTTTACTCAGTTTGTTTGTATTGAGAGGTGAAATAGTGCCATTTCCCCAAGGGTCGAATTGGGGGTTTTTGCTGTTGAATATGAGAGAGTTAGAACAGTAGTAAAAATCAATTTATGGTGCATATGAGACCTTAATAACATACTTAACACATTACATACCTCTATTCACAAATTCGTGGGAGTTTGGAGGCATTTGGAAGGCCATTTGCAGTGTTACCCCGGGGGGATTTGATGCACAAATTACTAGTCAAAATTACCTATATTGATCAGAATACAAATCAAGTTTGCAGCAGTATTTAGAGGGCCATAAAACATCCCTGAACCTATTATTCAAGTCTAAATACCATTCATACACTCTTACAGAAGATTTGGGAGCATTTGGGTTGATTTGGAGGTCAAAACAACAAAACTAGTCAAAGGTCGAAATTGGGGAAAAAGTGGAAAAATTGGCATTTTAATAAATTTTTGAAAAAGGGTCATTACAAGTGGTATCAGAGCATGTTCTTGGCACCTGATGGTCCTAACAATAAGTCAAAAGAATAATCCACCACCCTTTGAACCAGTAGTTGAAGAGGTTTTTGTTGAAGAAGAGGTAGTAGAAGAAGAGGAGTCTTTTGCTGAAACCATGGGTAGAGAGGAGGATGACAAATTAAAACATAAGGAGGAACTTATTGCAACCTTAGATCCCTGTTTCTCTAAACTTTCAGCAAACATGGATAGGATAGGTGATAAATTGTTGCAAGGATTTGAATTGTTGATTAGCCAGCTTCAAAGCAAAGGGATAATAGGAGATAATAGCGGTTCACACTCAGGGGAAAAGATGAAAGGGAATGAGCATATTTTCTCAAGTACAAGACCTCATAATAGACCTGATGAATTTCAAAGCACACAAAGGCATACTGCACCTAAATTTCTCACACCCAAAGAAGAGCCCAATCTTGCATTGGATTACAAGAAACTAGTAAATGATTGGAATGATTTGAATGAAGAGTGTAAAAGAGGTGTACCACTCAGTGACTACATTGATGCTATGCAAAAGATTAATAGGAAGGGAGACAATAGGAGTCCATTCCAAAACAAAGAACTAAATAGTGCTATTGGAAAAATGTCACTTCCTACTTTTGATGGTTCTTCTCAAAATTCTGCTAACACTTGGGTGCAAAAATTGGATGTATATTTTCAGCTGAATCCTATGTTGGAAGAGGATGCATTAAAAATGGCCATTTTGCATTTGGAAGGAGATGCCAATGAATGGTGGTTTCATGGGCTGAAAACCTTGGGTCATAATCAGGTTAAAACATATGGAGAATTTGTTGACAGGGTACTAGAAAGATTTGAACAAAAAGATCCAGAATTGCCTTTCAAAGAACTAGCTCAATTGAAGCAAACTGGGTCCCCTACTGAATATATGTTGGACTTTCAAAAATTATCAGTCAAGGTGGCTGATGTATCTATGGGAAGATTAGTATTGCTGTTCACTGAAGGTTTGGCTGAACCCTTAAGAGGTTTGGTCAAAGCCCACAAGCCAACTACATTAAAAGATGCAATGAGCTTGACTAGGGATCTCCAGAATGTGCTTCCTAGAACGAGATTTCCTCCTAAGCTTAGCTATAAATTTGAAAAGAAACCTTGGCAAAGGGATGGATATGATAAGAAACCTTGGCAAAGAGAGTCATTTGAGACGAATAAAAAAGAGGGACTAAACAGGGATGAACTTAGAAAAAAGAAACTATGCTTCACATGCTTCCAACCATGGACACCGGGGCACAAATGTACCAAAGGAAAGGCTCAATACATAGAAGTATTTTCTGATAATGAGGGGTATGATGGGGGCATGGATGAAGATGGACATATTTGAGATCAAGAAGAGGCATATGAGACAGCAGTAGAAGAGGAAAGACAAGAAGAAAATCAGCCTTCACCGGACAAAGCAAGAATGGCAGTGCTTTCAGCAGTACCTCGCTATCATACTATCCACTGCAAAGGTGTGGTACAAGGACAAAGAACTTCAGTTTTGGTAGATGGAGGAGCCACTCATAACTTCATTGATGCAGAGATGGTAGAGAAAAGAAAGATACCTATTGAACCATTTGATGGCTTCACAGTTGTCATTCCCGGTCACAACACAATGCAATGCAAAACATGGGTTCCAAAGCTGCAAGTCACCGTAGGTAACTATACTTTTGTTGATAGTTTTTATGTGGTTTATGTTGCTGATACTAATGTGGTTTTGGGAGTGCAATGGTTGTATTCAATAGGAGAGCATACAGTAAATTATCAAATTCCCGAAATGAAATTCCAAGATTCAAAAGGAGTACAAAGAGTTGTGAGAGGGCAACACACTTATCCAAATCAAGTAGTGACTTGCAATAGCATGAGATCTATATTGAGGCATGGGGATATAGAATGGGCTGCTGAATGTCATATTACATCTCCCAAGCCAACTATAAATATTGTCAAACACCCAAAGGAGATAGAGAGACTCTTGCAAAAATATGAAAAGGTTTTTAGAGACCTTCCACATGGTAGGCCACCGGATAGGGGGGTTGAGCACAGTATTGTTTTGGAGGAGGGTACTTCACCCATTCAGATACCACCTTATAGACATCCTAAAAGGTTTAGAGATGAGATTGAAAAAGCTATCCAAGAACTCCTAGAGTTGGGACTCATTAGACCAAGCTCTAGCCCTTATGCTTCTTCAGTTGTGCTAGTGAAGAAAAAAGATGGAACATTGAGAATGTGCATAGATTTTAGAGCCTTGAACAAAAAGACTATAAAGAATAGGTATCCTATTCCTAGGATTGATGAGCTCATGGATGAGCTTCATGGGGCCAAATACTTCTCAAAAATTGACCTTAGATCAGGGTATCACCAAATTCGAATGAAAGATGAAGATGTGCAAAAGACCGCTTTTCGATGTCATTTTGGCCACTTTGAATTTCTTGTCATGCCTTTTGGGTTAACAAATGCTCCAGCCACCTTTCAAGCATGTATGAATAGGATATTTTGCAAGAAACTAAGAAGGTTTGTTTTGGTTTTCTTTGATGATATTCTCATTTACAGTAAAACATGGGAAGAGCATTTGCAGCAGTTAGATATTGTGTTGAAAATCTTGCAAGAAGAGTCCTTATTTGCTAAATTATCAAAATGTGAATTTGGAATGAAAGAACTACTGTATCTTGGGCACATTATTGGGAAAGAAGGAGTGAAGGTACACATGGAAAAAATCAGGGCTATCTTGGAATGGCCATCACCAAAAAATATTACCGAATTGAGAGGCTTTATTGGCATATGCACCTACTACAGAAAATTTGTGAAAGGGTTCTCCAAGTTGACTTCTCCACTCACTGATTTGACTAAGAAGGATGCTTTCAAGTGGGATGAAGAGGCTGAAAAGGCCTTCCAAAAAATGAAAGAGGTAATGAGTAGTTGTCCCATACTTGCACTTCCTGATTTTACTAAACCTTTTGTTGTGGAATGTGATGCTTCAGGTGGAGGAATAGGGGCTGTCCTAAAGCAAGGCCAACACCCCATAGCCTTTGAGAGAAGAAATTTGCAGCCTCATGAAAAACTTTACTCCATCTATGATAAAGAAATGCTGGCCATTATGCATGCATTGGCCAAATTCAGACAATACTTGGTGGGCAGCAAGTTTGTGGTGAAAACTGACCACAATAGTCTAAGACACTTTCTCACCCAAAAAGATCTAAATGAAAGGCAACAAAAGTGGGTAAGCAAGATTCAAGCTTATGATTTTGATATTGAATATGTCAAAGGAAAGAATAATATAGTAGCAGATGCTTTGTCAAGAAGGCCTTCTTTTTCTCTCATGGATATTGCCAAGGATTGGAAAAACATGCTACTAGTTGAATATGCCAAAGACAAATTTGCTTGTGATGTGTTGGATGGAATCAAAGGGGATGATAATTATAGGATTTTGAATGGGCTGATATATTATAAGGGAAGAATTTATTTAGTTCATAACTCCAAGCTCAAGTACCGAATTTTGCAAGAAGCACATGATTCCCCACTAGCAGGCCATCCGGGGATCTTCAAAACTTATAGACAGTTGAGGCAAAGATTTTTTTGGAAGGGGCTGAAGGAAGATGTTCAGAAGTATGTGAATGAATGTAAAGCATGTCAACAAAACAAATCAGAACTTACATGTCCATCCGGCCTATTACAACCATTGCCCATTCCGGAGCAAAAATGGGACAGTATTTCCATGGATTTCATCACCGGATTGCCTAAATCCTTGGGTAAGGATTGTATCTATGTGGTAGTTGATAGGTTGAAAAAATTTGCTCATTTTTTTGCTGTTACATCATCTTTTAGTGCTGCACAAGTGGCTGATATTTTTTTCAAAGAAATCCTCAGATTGCATGGGCTTCCCAAAAGCATTGTCAGTGATAGAGATAGTAGATTCATGGGTGCTTTTTGGAAAGAAATTTTTAGATTGGTAGGCACTCAATTGACTCCAAGTACCAGATATCATCCACAAACTGATGGACAAACAGAGAGGGTAAACCAATGGTTGGAAGGATACCTAAGAAACTATGTGGGAGGGCAGCAAAAAGCATGGGCAAAATGGCTACACTTGGGTGAGTTTTGCTACAACACCACTTATCATATGTCAATAGGAATGTCTCCTTTCAAAGCATTATATGGTTATGATGCACTTACATTTGCTGACATTATATTTGGTGATAGTAGAGCCCCAAAGGCTAAAGATTGGGTGGAAGAGAGCCAAGAAATTTTAAAGCTCTTGAAAGACAATTTGCAGGTTGCTCAAAATCAGCAAAAACAATATGCTGATAGACATAGAGAAGAGAGAACCTTTCAAGTCAATGATTTAGTATATTTAAGGTTGCAGCCCTATAAACAAACATCTCTCAAAAAGAATGGAGCAGAAAAATTAAAACCAAGGTACTATGAGCCATACAAGGTAGTGCGGAAGGTTGGAGAAGTAGCATATGAACTAGAACTTCTGGAAGGGAGTAAAATCCACAATGTATTTCATGTTTCTTGTCTTAAGAAATCTCTTGGTCAGCAAATCATCACTTCAGAAATACTTCCTCCTTTGGATGATGAAGGTCAGCTCACACTTGTTCCGGAAAAGATTTTGAAGACACGGGAAAGAAGGTTGAGGAGTAGAATCATCAAAGAATATTTAGTGCAATGGAAGGACTTACCAAATGAAGATGCCACATGGGAAGAGGAGAAGATTTTGCAGCATCCAAATTTGAAATTGCTTGAGGACAAGCAATCTTGGGTGGGGAGGACTGTAATGTCCCCATTCAAATAAGTGCATAGTAAGACAATCCCATCAATCCTACTAGTTTCCTAGGTTGGATGGGAACATGTGGGATGGTAATAAGGAAGCTAATAAATGATATTTAGACATTAGAAGGGTTCAAGTATTTAATAAATATGATGAATAAATAAATTCAAGAGAAATTCTAGGTGGCAAGTGGTTTTGGAGACATATGGAGGTGGTGGGACCCACACTAGCTTGATTTTTCAATGACACATGGCAGCTCTCTCTTGCCAATTCGAATTCATGGGAAGGTGAACACTCTTGGGTGAGTTGGTAAGTCATAACACATGGCATTGAGCATCTTAGGTCGAAATGGGATGGAATAGTAACCTCCATGGGAGAGGAAGAGTCAAATTGGAGACTAGTGGACACTTGGGCTAGATTCCCTAGTTTTATGACAACAATAATGAAGCATCTATGACATTTATGACAAAATTCAGACCTGACTTCTTACACCTGACCATTATGACATGTCAGCCCCAAAAATAGGCTCAAGGAAGGCGCTCATGGAGTTGGAGGAATCCAAAGAGGCTCAAATTCGAATTTGGGAGAAGATGGAAGGTTGGAACTAGGAGACAAGTGGCAAATGAGGAATATTTCCTAAATGAAAAATTATTGAATCTATTGAGAGGATTTCGACCCCTTGAAGGCTAATGTTGGTTATAAAATGTAGAAATAAAGTATGAGAATGGCTTTTGATGATTTGAGAAAAATTGCATTTGTGAAGAGAGAACTAGTGGATGACTAGTTTCTTGCCTTAGCCAATTTCGAGGGTGAAAGATTCCCATCCAAGTTGGTGTTTGGAGAGGCCACTCAGGTCTTTCATGGTGCTTTAATGGAGTTTTATTTGCAGGTAGCAGCTACAGGAAGTTTCATGGTTTGGTTTAATGCATCACTTTCTCTCGACCATTTCCAATTTTGAAGGCATATTCGGGCTCCTTGAGGGATTGCGCTTTGGGTGAGATCTTGCACTCATTGGGAGAGCTTCATATGATATTTTTCTGATTGTAATAGCTTCATATCCTCTGTTCTTCATACTCAGAAACTCTCAGGTCGAAATACCCATTGAATGTATGCAAAATCATTGATTAATGAGCAAACAATGTCCGTTTCCCCAATGCTTTGATGGATGACACTATAAGGTTGATTATTTCGAATGGATGGATGATTATTTGATATATTTGTGATTAATATACTGCCATGGACATATTATACAAGTTTCATGTACTGTACTTGAGCATTTGAAGCATTTTTACTCAGTTTGTTTGTATTGAGAGGTGAAATAGTGCCATTTCCCCAAGGGTCGAATTGGGGGTTTTTGCTGTTGAATATGAGAGAGTTAGAACAATAGTAAAAATCAATTTATGGTGCATATGAGACCTTAATAACATACTTAACACATTACATACCTCTGTTCACAAATTCGTGGGAGTTTGGAGGCATTTGGAAGGCCATTTGCAGTGTTACCCCGGGGGGATTTGATGCACAAATTACTAGTCAAAATTACCTATATTGATCAGAATACAAATCAAGTTTGCAGCAGTATTTAGAGGGCCATAAAACATCCCTGAACCTATTATTCAAGTCTAAATACCATTCATACACTCTTACAGAAGATTTGGGAGCATTTGGGTTGATTTGGAGGTCAAAACAACAAAACTAGTCAAAGGTCGAAATTGGGGAAAAAGTGGAAAAATTGGCATTTTAATAAATTTTTGAAAAAGGGTCATTACACTATGCCACATACCCTCCTCTAATAGCAGTCCTCTTTTTTATAGAAGGTCAGCCACATAATTTATTTCCCTATATATATGTTGAAATGAAATATATTAGAAAAGGTACAGCATCCTGGAAATTTCCTCATATATCAAGACTAGAGAGTGTTTTTTGGCTTCCTTATATGATTCGTCCACTTAATGACCAAATTTGAGTCTCCAAATACCTGTAGTTGTTGCACACCATTCACTACAGCAAGATAAAGGGAAATCTTGAGTGTATATAATTCAGCCTTGTTGTTGGTATAGGGACCCAAACCTGCTACAAAGGAGATTGTCACATCCCCTCCCATTGATCCAATGCAACGAAGGGAACATGATACCAAAATATGGGCTTTCACATAAAATCAGCCCATTCATTAGATTCATACAAATAAAATATAAAGTGTGCAGATGGAAATCAAGCAAAAATGTGCAACGGAATAAAACACCATCCACACACACTTCCCATGCATACAACATATCAATACAATCATCAAATTAAAACATTGCAGAAGTAACTACACATAAAGAATACACTCATCTTCATTGTCAAATGGTCACAAGCAACTAGCTATGTCGCTGTAACATTCCACCCAACCGTAGGTCTCTGCCCAACTTGTATTATTTTAGCACTAAGAGACCACCCCCGTGTTGGGCATGATTTCTATAAGGAAAAGGGGACATTCAAGCTCATACAAAGCCAAAAAATCAATGCATCTAAGCCAAGCCAGTCCACAGCTGGGTTTATCAGGCTAAATCTGAACCTTCTTCATTTTTGGATGCTTGCACTCAAGCTCAAGCCAAAACAATGGATACCTACATCCCATACCCCAACATACACTACTTACACACATAAAAACTGCCCATCATTGGGCATGGATACACATTTTAACAATGGGATTTACAACAAGATGGCCATGGGTTTCCCCCAAATCATGGGCACACCAAAAATAACTTTGGAAAGAGAAATTCGACCACTAGGAGAAAAACCTATTTCTCCCACAGGTTATGGGGATTCCTATGGCCAAAACGACCTCAATGAAACCCCAAATTGATTTGTTCTCTTCCCCACTAGTAATCAAAACAAAAACACCCTTCCCAGCTAGAAAGATGAATGAAAACACAAAAAAACTATGGAGGAAAATGCCCAGGAAGGTCCAAACTCATGAAAGAGAAAATCTCATGGGTGAAGAATGGCTTGGGAAGCAATTTCATGGCTCCTTTCTTTCCAAGGAAGCCAAAACACGATTTTCCATGCAGGGTGGCTTGCCCATACTCGAATTTGGACAGCCATGTTGATGTATTTGTAACTTTGAAAGATATTCACTTGTATATTACATTTGTACTTTATTGTATATCCAACAGAGATGTATTACCTTTGCAAGTGTCTCAAGTTACATTGTAAGTGTCGTTATTTGTATTGATGGGTTATTAGACCACCAGTATGGGGTTGGCCCTAGTTGGGTCATGTGGTTGGGTTAATAGGCTTCCTTGGGAATTCGGCCTTGTTCATTTTTTGGCAGGTCAAGTCAATGTATAAATAGAGGGTGTGCCTCTCTCATTCTATTCATTCACTCACTTCTCAAGCTCGCATAGCTAAGAGAGAACGTGGTGCACTAGTGGAGGAGGAGGAGCATCTGCTAGAGACATCTTATTGGGTTTGATCCTTGTGATGTTGGTTTGTTGCTTATCTTATCTCTGAGGAAGTTGCGGGATTTTTCACCTTCTTGGTTTTCCCTAGTGAAACTTTGTGTCTCTTGTGTGATTGCTATTGTGTCTGTGATTGATATGCTATACATGTTATTCTCTTAGTGATCCTGAATGATAATGGAATGAAATTTGTTGGGCACTATTTTTGACCCCTTTTTGCCTCTTAGATAACCTTCATTTCCTTCATAAAACCTCCATTTTGAGTAGAAAGCCTTAAAGTTCATCTATAAACCTTGGTCAAAGAGGTATAATGTCATTTGCTTATTAATAAATTGAGTTTTGTGATTTTTAGGCATTTTAACTAGGATTTTTACTTAAATTACGGGATGTACTAACTTCCCATATTACCTCCAAAGTTGAGTAATTGCAGGGCAGTTAGGAGGGAAACGGAAGATCAAGAATGAATCCTTAATGTCCACAGATGGATGAACATCCAACAGTCAGGAGAAGTGGCCTGTGCAGATGTCGAGTCAATCAGAGTCAAAGGTGGCCACCTGTTCTGCGTTCAACACAAAAGAAGGAACAATGCTGATTTTGTGGAACTCCACGATTCTGAAGATGATCTCGATTAGCTCTTAGCATTAATTAGATGCAGGTTTATAGCAATTACAGTTTTATTTAGAATTTGTATAAATCATTTGCAAGACAATGAGAAAGATAATCACGATTTTGAAGAGGAACGCATTTGTGCTTCCAAATTGCGTGGTATCTCTGTGTAAAACAATTCTGGTGAATGAATACGAAGCTTTAGTTCTATGAAATCTTTTAATGTGTGTTGAGCAAGGCTTTGGAGGGCCCCCATCTTCAAACTCTCACACTTTCCTGTTGCTGGTAGATCGATTTGGGTATGCATTTTAATGTAATTTCTAGTTTATAAATCGTAGAACAAGTTCAGTCAAGTTTTAAATCGATTCTATTGATGCTCTGTTTCTTTTATTTACGGTTTAAATCACAAATTCTGTCACACTGTATATCACTGGCAATATTGGATAAACGATGTTCTTCACTGGTTAAATGCTACGGATATCGAATGGTTCAGACCACGACCTCTGTGTATTGTTCACTGCTGTTTATTTGATAGTGAAATGGTAAAAAGACATTTACAAATTATGAACACTGTCTTGTAAGAGAAATTGATTGGTAATTGACTTTCAGTGCTGGTAGAATTTTGCAGTTTAAATCTTAGGGTTTATAGATTTGTTGTTTAATTAATTTTTACCTCAGTCTTTTATGCTTTCACAAATCAATTACTGTATGCTTAAAAAGGAAACAATGAAATTACCCTTGTAAGAGGATTTTGTCTCTTTGAGTTGCAGTATCTTAGTTTCTGTCAGTAGATTTAATCACAGATAGCTAAATTCTAAATGAGTCCAGCTTCTCTGTCCTAAACTTGGATGTGTCTCGAAGTTCACAAACTTGGATTGATTTTAAATTCAAGTTCTGATTAACACTGATAGATCAGAGCCCAACATTTTGGCGCCGTTGTCGGGGAGGCACTGTAGAAGTAGACTTAGGAACTTTAGTTTTCTGATAAAAACAAAATTTTTCAAACAAAAACAAAGATTAGATTTCACTTTTATGTTTAGATTAAGAGACGAGAAAGGAAGATTTGTTAAAAACCCCCCAAAAACAGAAATAACAGGAGCTTCTCTTCCAAAAGGGTTCATCTCAACAGTTGGTAAATTCAAAATGTCTGAGGAAGAAACATCAAAAGGGCCAACTGCGGAACAGAGAAGGGAGTACGAGAGGATGTTAGAAATAGAAAACAAACGCAGACAAGAGAGAAGGGAAGAAGAAAGGAGGGAAGAAGAAAGAAGACATGTGAGGGATGAGGGAATAACAGAAGATCAGGAGGCCACCTTTAAATTTCCTATCTTAGACACTAGCGTTATCCTAGGGGAAGAGGTGAAAATGAAGAATATTCCACCCTCTATCTTACCAAACTTTTATGGCATGACCTCTGAAGATCCTGACTCTTTCCTATTCGAATTTGACATCTTGTGTCAAACTTATGGATATACTGATGACACCCATAAGCTCCGTCTTTTCCCTGCTACTCTTAAAGCAGCTGCCTTGAAATGGTTCATGGGTTTAGGAGAACACTCTATCACTAGCTGGGATGACATGAGGAAGATTTTTCTTCGAAAATATCAAGCATATTGCAGATCAAAGGGTTTGAAAGATGACATTTTTGGCATGACTCAACAGGAAGATGAGAGTTTGGAGGAATATTTGGAAAGATTCTCATATAATTTATAGAAATCTAAATACAATTCTTTAACACCTGAAATGATTAGAACAATATTTTTGAAAGGAATAAGAGAAGAGTATTTGGACATTTTAAATGTTATGGGAAAAGGTGAAATTTCTTACCTTCCTTTTGATGAGATACAGGACTTATGTCAGAAGTATTCCAGAGGAAAGGCTCGAACTGGGAAAAGAGATAGCAATACCAAAGCAACTAAATCTACAAACAGTGGTATTTCTAGAGCTGAGCTTGGGAATCTGCTAGAAGATTTCAAGACTGATTTATTAAGCACCTTAGGTACACAAGTCGAGGCAACAAAAACCAAGAAGAGGCAAGAGCAACAGGACCAACAAGATTAGGCTTTGTCTATTTTTTGTCCTAAATGTAGAAATAAACACCCACTTAGAGAGTGTCCTTTAAACACTGTTGAAATTTGTGGCTTATGCACTTTTAATCACAAAACTGATGATTGCCCTAGATTGAAGGAACTGCAGGCAGTTCGACTGGAGGAAAATCACAGCATGGAGTCTCTTTACTTCATGGGACAAAGGAGACCTTGGCAGCGACGATTCTCAGGTATGTCTCAAGATCCTATGCGGCAATTTAATACAAATTATCACACTCCTATTCAGAATTCATGGAATGCACCCATGCCTTGGCAAACTTGGTCTCCTCCATTAACCCAATCTGCTCCAAATTGGAGAGGTTATGCCCATGGTAATCAAACATATCAGCAGGCTTATTTGCAGCCATACCAACAACCTTCAACCTATCCCCAATACCAGCAGCAACAAGTCGAAACTCCTTATCAAGCCCCACCTTTTCAAAATCCATCTTTTCAACAGCCAAATAATATGGCTCCTCAATTGAGTACACCACATCAACAACTTCAGTTGCCATCTAATCAGCCTCCACCTCGGCCTACACAACTGCCAGCTCAGCCAATGCCCAATCCAAATAATAAAACTGACAGACCCATGTATAATGTTGATGATGGGACAGTGCTTCCCTACTCCATTCTTCCACTGCAAAATATCAATTTGAGATCTGGTAAAACCTTAGAAAAACAGTCCCTGTTATCTTAGAAGAATCACCAGCAAAAGAAAAAACTCCAAAAAAATTGAATACAGAAAAATCTCATTTAGAAAATCACAGTCAACAAGGGAACACAATAGCATCTTATCCACCTCCTTTTCCTGAGAGGTTAATCAAGGAGAAACCTTCGATTTCCTTACCTGACTTCGATGTTCTGAATGAGTTAACAAATGTATATGTTAAAATTCCTTTACTGCAGGCTCTAAAAGATATCCCGATTTACACTAAAGCAGTTAAAGAACTCTGTCTTAACAAAAGAAGAAAAGACCCATCAAAAATTCACGTGGTAGGCAATCTAGCAGGGTTAATGTCCAACACCGTTTTCATTGAGAAATATGTAGATCCTGGAATTCCAATGGTTACAATTACCATTAATAAATTTTCCATCCCAAAAACATTGATCGATTTAGGTGCTGCCATTAACGTCATGACCCTGGAGACAATGAATTACCTTCACTTGACAAATCTCAGACCCACCACAACTGTCTTAGAATTAGCTGATAGGTCTAAGATTACACCTGAAGGGGTCTTAGAAGATATTATTGTTTCTCTAGACTCCTGGGAATATCCTGTTGATTTTATAGTCCTACAGCCAAAATCCAACTTAGGAGGTCACCCATTGATCCTTGGCAGACCCTGGCTGGCAACAGCAGATGCTTTCATAGGATGTCGATCAGGAAACATGCTTATTTCGCATGGGACAGAAAGGAAACAGATTGCACTTTACCCTTCTGCCCAACGACCTTCCACATTAGATCAGCTGTCATGGATTAGTGAAACCAAAGAACAAGAAGAAGATGTAATTCAGCCTGTTTTAAGTATAAATCAGTACTTCGATTTCCAAGAAGACAACCACGAAGATCTAATGGATCATTTTATTGCTGAACCTGATATTTCTGCAGAATTAAGAGAAATGGAATATGCTATAGCAGAACAAGTCATGGGTCATAATTTCCAGGAAAATTGCAATGTTCATTCGCTAGCATTAGTACTTGATGACATTTTTAATGTTCATTCCATCACCGATATTCACAGTAAAACTGTAGAAATCAGTCCAGGCAAAACTCTGAAAATAGGTGCACATCTTACCACATCACAAGAGGAACAGTTGACCACTTTGCTGAATAAATATTCCCATGCGTTTGCCTGGGAGTATATTGATATGCCAGGCATTCATCCCGAGACATGCACACACCATATTTACCTAGATGACACAATACGACCCTTGAGACAGGGCCACAACGCAGAATGAATCCTATGCTAAAGGAAATAGTCAAAGACGAGTTACAGAAGTTGTTAAAAGTGGGATTTATTTATCCCATCTCCGATAGCCAATGGGTTTCACCCTTGGTTGTTGTTCCTAAAAAAAATGGTAAATGGCGTATATGCATCGATTACAGGGAATTGAATAAGGCAACTTTACAAGACTATTTTCCATTGCCTTTCATTGATCAAGTACTGGATGCTTTAGCTGGAAAGGAATATTTTTCATTTTTAGATGGCTTCAGTGGTTATAATCAGATTAGTATTGCAAACGAAGACCAAGACAAGACCACCTTTACATGTCCCTGGGGCACCTATGCCTACAAAGTTTTACCTTTTGGATTATGTAATGCCCCAGCTACCTCTCAGCGAGCTGTATTGGCCATCTTTGCAGATCTGATTCATGAGTGTGTTGAGGTTTACATGGATGACTTTTCTGTATATGGACGTACCTTTGAAGATTCCTTAGCAAACTTAGAGAAAATTCTGAAAAGGTGTGTTGAATCCAACCTTTCCTTGAGTAACGAAAAGTGTTTTATGATGATGACTGAAGGGATAGTTTTAGGACACCATGTTTCTTCATCTGGAATAAAAGTAGATCCTGCTAAAATTCAAGTCATTAAAAATCTGTCTGAACCCACAACACAAACAGATGTGAGAAGCTTTTTAGGGTATGCAGGCTATTATCGTAGATTCATTGCAAATTTTAGTAAGATAGCCCTGCCATTGTTTAAATTGCTTTCAAAGGACGTGTGTTTTACTTGGGATATTGACTGTAAATCTGCATTTCAGACACTTAAGGAAAAGCTCTCCACTGCTCCCATTTTAAGGGGACCAAATTGGACATTTCCTTTCCATATTTCCACTGATGCGTCTGCTACTGCAATAGGAGCCTCATTGGGCCAGAAAGAACATACTTTGACTTATGCTATCTATTTCATTAGTAAAAAGCTGGCACCTGCAGAGCTGAATTATACAGTCACTGAAAAAGAGATGTTGGCAGTGGTTCATGCTGTAAACAAATTCCGTCATTATATCACTGGCTATGAAGTTTTTGTTCATACAGATCATTCAGCTTTACGCTATTTAATGAATAAATCTATCACTAATGGTCAGATTACTAGATGGTTGTTATTATTGTAGGAGTTCAATATCATTGTTTTAGATAGGCCTGGACGAGAAAATCAGGTGGCAGATTTCTTGTCTCGCTTACACAATACTGGTGAGGTTGTTCCGGTTTTAGATAGTTTTCCTGATGAGCATCTATTTGCAATTTCTGTTATCACTCCTTGGTATGCTGACATTTCCAATTATTTGTCATCAGGCCAACTACCACCATCAATGACCTCTAAAGAAAAAAAGAAGATTATTAAACAAAGTGCTAGGCATATCTGGATTAATGGTGATCTCTTTTATACAGGATATGACTTAATCATAAGAAGATGTGTCCGACAGGATGAAATCTTGGATATTTTAAAGGCATGCCATGATGAACCTTGTGGTGGCCATTTTGCCGACAAAAGGACAGCATATAAAATACTCAATTTGGGGTATTATTGGCCTTCCATTTTTAAAGATGCAAAAAGGTATGTTAGAAGTTGTGACACTTGTCAACGAATGGGATGCCCAGTCCGGTCTAATGAAATGCCACTCCAACCACAGATTCTCATTGAACCATTTGAAAAGTGGGCCCTTGACTTCATTGGTCCCATTCATCCACCATCACATGGACAGAAGTACATTTTGGTCTGCATAGACTATGTTACTAAATGGATAGAGGCCAAGCCTTTACCAAGAGCTACGGAGCAAACTGTGGTAAATTTTCTGTTTGAAGAGATCTTTGTTAGATTTGGGGTGCCTAGGGAAATTGTGACTGATCAAGGTGCCCAATTTACTTCCAAATTAGTACAAGAGATAGCAGAAAAATATAAGATCAAGCACAGAAAGTCCACTCCTTACCATCCACAAGCCAATGGCCAAGTGGAATCTACCAATAAAACCCTAGAAGGCATCATCACTAAGACTGCTCAGATGCATAGGAAGGACTGGTCAGCAAAGCTTACTGAAGCTTTATGGGCATATAGGATCACTTGGAAAAACAGTACTGGGTTTTCTCCTTATCAACTGGTTTATGGTAAGCAAGTCCTCCTTCCCATTGAGTTTCAAGTTCATACTTTCAAGTTAGCAGCAGATTTGGGCATAGATCTTTCAAAAGCTCAGCAAGAACGAATACTTCAGTTGAATCAACTGGATGAGATGCGGCAAGCTGCCATAGAACACAATATTCTAATACAACAGCAGAGAGCTCAATGGCATGACAAATTTATCAAAAAGAAGCAATTTCACATTGGTGACTGGGCATTGTTGTTTGACTCCAAGTTTAAAGACTTCAAAGCCAAATTTACTACTCATTGGCTTGGTCCATATGAGATTGTCGATGTCTATGACAATGGTTCAGTAAAACTTCAAACCATAGATGATGAAGCACATAAATTTGTGGTCAATGGCCACCGGCTCAAGCTGTACCACAAACCTATCAATATGGCAGATTTTGTCCAACAGATTTCACAGCAAAAGGAACTCCAAGTGTTGGATAAACACCTCAGTGTTTTTCCTTCACCTGCTCCTTAGCTGCTCTGATACAGCTAGCAAATAAAAAAAAAGAGAAATAACAAATATATATATATATATATATATATATAAAAGAGGCAGTTTAGTTGTGAAAACCAGTTCGCTGGCACAATATAAACTGGAATTTTCTGTGGAAAACCAGGCTTGCCTGGCCATTGAAAATTCCCCAAAAAAAATCTTTTTCTATTTTCCTGTTTTGTTTTACAAATAATGCAGATCTTGTTTGACTTGAGGACAAGTCAAAAATTAGGCCTGTGAGGGGGATAAACTGTCATTCTTCTTTAGAACCCTCCGAGTCTTTTTCAAGCAAAAGATTGTGATTTTTCATTAGTAGAAGGGACCTGATTACTAGCAATTTTATCAGCGGAAGGGACCTGACTTGTGATAAGACATAAGAGATCTATGAAGATATCCGACATTCAGTGAAAATGAAGGAAATAGAGACAACAGCAGATAGAAAACATCAGATGGACAATCAGAATACAAGCCAATTTCACACTGGCAGCAAGCTCATCAAAGGAACATCAAACAAGTCTGTAAGAATTTATGGTTTTTATGTTTAAAAAGTTTCAAAATTATTTTGTTTATAAGTGATGACATCTTACAAATTTGACTGCCTATTATTGCCATTATTCTGATAAGTCTCTACCAAGCTCCTTATTTACCTTTCATTAATCTCTGCCATTACCTCACTTAGTCTCTGTCAGCACTTCATTTTTATCTCTGCCAATACTTCATTTTCCACCTTAGGGGTCAGAATGGTTGACATAATCAAACCCAAGAGAAATTTTACATGGTCAACATCTATACTGGACTCTACAAGAAATGTACTGCATTTTATAGAACATACATTGCATTCTACAGGAAGTATACTGTATATTACAGGCAGAGTTTCAATTTGGTTTAAAAGGTAAACAAGGTCTCTTTCTCAGCAAAAGTAAAGCATTGACATAAAAGACTTTGAAAGGTTTCTTTTGTACATGTATATAGTACATCATACAATGGTTAGATTGAAGAAGGAAACAGGGCATAAATACATTTTCAGCACAGTTTTTATGAAAGGACAAGGTCTATTTTTGAGAGAGAAAAGAAAACTTCTTTTATACAGCATGTTTATTAAACATAGGGCATATTATAAATTAAAGTATATATATATTTCCAAATTGTTTACTAAACATAGGGCATATAAAACGATTGATATGTTTTCTATCCTAAGTGAATCATCAAATAGAAATGCCATATTATGAAATGATGGGAAGCAAACGTGGAATGATACCCACGACAGACGTGGAATGATACCCACGACAGCATAAAAACAAAATCGATTTCTGCAGTATATGCCACGATTTGGTCATTTTCTTTGAGGTCGAGCCCATTTTTCTTGTTCTGCATATGAAACCGATTGATGTATGAAGATAATTGACAGTGGAAAGAGGCCGTAAGATCACAGAGACACCATTTGCTGAAGATAACGCGCAAGAGAGAAGACAGCCAGTGAAAGAAAAAACTGTGGGTACACTAATCTCTGTGAAAATTGTACAGGAAGAAGTAAAATTGGTTACATCAGGGAAGAGGTAAGCTTAAACCCTTTTTCTTTGCTGGGTACTCTGTTTTATACCGGCAAACACTTACAAATTCAGAATATTATCGAGCGGATAGGAAGACAAAGGCAGTGAAAAAATAAAAGATTCCTGTTTTCTATTTTTCCAAATGTCATCTAGATTGGAACCAGAGGTATTTGAGTCTGCAGATGTTCATGAAAAATGTCTAGAAATTTTAAAGAAAAATCAATGGGTGCCTTTCTTTGAAAAATTCGATGGGCACAACGATAATGTGAGCTTAGCCTTTGCTGGCTCGTTTGATGGAGAAAAGGCTACAGTAGGGAATTCAAACTTCAGGCTGTCTGAAGACGTTTTGGCACAAATCACTGGTCTGCCACAGCAGGGAGAAAGGTTCTTCAAAACCAAGCAATTCAAAGAAAAATCATGGGTACCCTTTTTGTGCAGATCTAGAGCAGGGTCAGTCAATTGGAAGAAAGGCATACCAAGAAGCTGGTTGGTTCATCCTTGGGATGAAATGGTGTACATCATACAAAGATTCATCACCTGTGAGGGGAGATTCAATATCGTTTACCTTTACCATATCAAACTGTTGCAGCACTTGACAGGTGAATGTGAGATAAATATGCCCTTTTTCCTATTGCAGAGTCTAACCAAAATGGCCAAAGCTGTCCAGAAGCGTGAAAAAGACAAATTGACAAGTCTTTTCCACTGTGGACTTATCAAAATCATCATCCAACATGAGTTAAGGAAGCAGAATTTGACATGGACAGAATTTTTAGTTCAAAATCAATTTGAAGAGCAGGAAGAATTGCATGAAGAGGTTCCAAAAGAAGAGGAATTGCTGATGATAACATGCCCTGAGGAAACAAGTTCAAAACTGCCTTAGGATAAAAAGAAGAAAGAGGAAGTATTGCTCATTCCTGATGATGAAGACAGCCCTGAAGCAACAAGTTCAAAACCTCCTCAGAGGAGGATACGAACTAGGAGTGCAGTGAAAGAAGATAAATAGGAACAAATCTTCACCACTTACCAGAGGAAGCCAAGGAAGAAGCAAGTTCATAGCCAGCCAGCATCAGAGGATGAAGAACACCCACAAACTGTGGAAAGACAGGAAGAAGACTTAACAGGTGAAATAGGACAGGGAACCCCAGATGCTGATGAGATAATGAGACAAACAAAGAAAATAAATCTCTTCTTAGATCAGCAGGAGAGGGAGAGGGAGAAGGAGAAGTAGTCAAGACAGGGAGTACTAAAAGACTTAGCTTCTCCTTCCTCAGAGCCACAAACTGTGCAAGAAGAAAAGAAAGAGGGTTCAGTACAGGGAAGTGACGAATTAGGAGTAGACACCAGTTCTGTCAAGCCTTCAACGAAGAAGAAGACTTCCAAGAAAAATAAAGAGATCAAGAAATTGAAACTTGAAATCAAGGAGTTGGAACTCAAGAATGAGAAATTAAAAAAGGACAATCGGAAGCTGAGAATTCAGAGGACACACATTTCTAAGACTGCATCCAGATGGTATAAGCAGAAGAAGAACTACAAAGCTAAGTATGAGAGGCTGAAGGTCCTCTATGCATCTCCAACATCAACAGATGCATCGTCTCAGTAGGAGATTAGAAGCAGGAAGGCCAGCAGCAAAATTTTGGTTTCAACACAAGGTCAAAGTTTTTGGCATGAGGACATGCAGCAGTTTCCTCTTGGGGGAGATGTTGGGCACTATTTTTGACCCCTTTTTGCCTCTTAGATAACCTTCATTTCCTTCATAAAACCTCCATTTTGAGTGGAAAGCCTTAAAGTTCATCTATAAACCTTGGTCAAAGAGGTATAATGTCATTTGCTTATTAATAATTTGAGTTTTGTGATTTTTAGGCATTTTAACTAGGATTTTTACTTAAATTACGGGATGTACTAACTTCCCGTATTACCTCCAAAGTTGAGTAATTGCAGGGCAGTTAGGAGGGAAACGGAAGATCAAGAATGGATCCTTAATGTCCACAGATGGATGAACATCCAACAGTCAGGAGAAGTGGCCTGTGAGGATGTCGAGTCAATCAGAGTCAAAGGTGGCCACCTGTTTTGCGTTCAACACAAAAGAAGGAACAATGCTGATTTTGTGGAACTCCACGATTCTGAAGATGATCTCGATTAGCTCTTAGCATTAATTAGATGCAGGTTTATAGCAATTACAGTTTGATTTAGAATTTGTATAAATCATTTGCAAGACAATGAGAAAGATAATCACGATTTTGAAGAGGAACGCATTTGTGCTTCCAAATTGCGTGGTATCTCTGTGTAAAACAATTCTGGTGAATGAATACGAAGCTTTAGTTCTGTGAAATCTTTTAATGTGTGTTGAGCAAGGATTTGGAGGGCCCCCATCGTCAAACTCTCACACTTTCCTGTTGCTGGTAGATCAATTTGGGTATGCATTTTAATGTAATTTCCAGTTTATAAATCGTAGAACAAGTCCAGTCAAGTTTTAAATCGATTCTATTGATGCTCTGTTTCTTTTATTTACGGTTTAAATCACAAATTCTGTCACACTATATATCACTGGCAATATTGGATAAACTCTGTTCTTCACTGGTTAAATGCTACGGATATCGAATGGTTCAGACCACGACCTCTGTGTATTGTTCACTGTTGTTTATTTGATAGTGAAATGGTAAAAGGACATTTACAAATTATGAACACTGTCTTGTAAGAGAAATTGATTGGTAATTGACTTTCAGTGCTGGTAGAATTTTGCAGTTTAAATCTTAGGGTTTATAGATTTGTTGTTTAATTAATTTTTACCTCAGTCTTTTATGCTTTCACAAATCAATTACTATATGCTTAAAAAGGAAACAATGAAATTACCCTTGTAAGAGGATTTTGTCTCTTTGAGTTGCAGTATCTTAGTTTCTGTCAGTAGATTTAATCACAGATAGCTAAATTCTAAATGAGTCCAGCTTCTCTGTCCTAAACTTGGATGTGTCTTGAAGTTCACAAACCCGGATTGATTTTAAATTCAAGTTCTGATTAACACTGATAGATCAGAGCCCAACAAAATTATCAAAAAATTTAACATGGTGTCAAAGCTGACCTAAGAAGAAGGCACTGTGCAGCTGCAGAAGTTAGGGATTCTTAATATTTTGGTTTCTCTCCACAAATCATCAAAGGTAGGAGGCTAGATTAACTCTCCTTGGAAGGGTGCATCTTTCTGTCGAGACATAATTCAATTATGAGCATTTTCAGTTTTGACCTAATCTCTGCTGCGGGAAATTAGGGTTTCAGAGAAAGTTGGAATTTCTGAAATCTGAGACCATGGATGGAAGCTCCTCAAGAAAATCAAATTTTAGAGCATTGGATCGAACTTTTTGGTTCGGTAGAAGGGTGGGCTTTATCAAACCCTAGTTTAGGGTCTTTTCTAGTGAATCCAAAAGTTGCCAAGACAATTTTGAGGGGTCAAATTTTGCAGATCTCAAAATCTGAGTATACCAGCTTGACCAGCTCAGCAAGGCGCATCTTTGTAGTGGAGAATGAAGAAATTGTCATGACCACATTGAATGGACTACATATGCCATGGGAATCCTTCATCCAAGGAATCTATGCAAGAAGGAAATTGATCTCTTTCAGTAGACTTTGGGAAGAATGTTCACAAGAAGAATCTAGGCTTGTGGCCTGAGAAGAAAAGATGGGAAGTGAAGATCAAGATCTCACAACACACACTAAAGGAAGTAATTTTAAGAGGGAGAAATATCACAACAAGAAACATTCTCACTTTCATCATAAGAAGAAATATCTCTCTCATGTTCGATGCTTCACTTGTGATGAAATTGGACACTTTGCTTCAATTTGTCCCAAGAACAAAAGGGACAACAACAACAACAACTTCAACAAGAAGAAGAAGAACAAGAAGAAAAGATATCATGCTCATGCTGCTAAGGATGATGAACCTCCCAAGAAGAAGAAAAGGGCAGAAAGTGAATATTCTTCAAGTGAGGAATAATATGTGTTGATCTCTGCTCTCATAGGTACTATTTCACATGGATGTGATGATTGGCTTATTGATAGTGAGGCTTCCAAACACATGACAAGATTTAAAGAATCCTCTATAGCCTATTTGAACATTAGTCACCTCATAAGGTGAAACTTGGGGATGACTATCAATATCCCATAAAAGGAAGTGGTGAAGCCTCCTACAAATTAGACTCTAGGAAGTCTTTCAATATGCAAGATGTCCTATATGTACCTAGACTCAAGAAGAACCTACTCTCCATATCATCTTTGGATGCAAAGGGAATGAGAGTTGCATTCATAGATGGACAAGTACTCATGTGGCCAAAGGGTAAGACAATAGATGATGCACTAGTGATTGGAGAGCAAGAGGGAGGATTGTACAAATTGAAGGGGAAACCTGAAGAGGCCATGATGCATGAATCCATGGAGCCAAGTGAAATTTGGAATAGAAGGCTTGCACATGTGCATTATAGAGCAATTCCAATTGCAAGCAAAGCAATAGAGGGTCTTCCTGAAATCCTGTCAAAGCATGAAGGTATTTGCAAAGGGTGTGCAAAAGGAAAGAACACAAAGATAGCATTTCCAAGCAGTGAAAGCAAAGCAAAAGGAATCTTGGAGATTATCCACTCTGATGTATGCGGTCCAATGTCATCCAGTTCTCTGAGTGGGTATGTATACTATGTTTCCTTCATTGATGACTACTCTAGGAAGACTTGGGTTTATTTCTTGAAGAATAAAGATGAAGTGTTTGATAAGTTCAAGGAATTCCAAGCCTTGATAGAAAATCAAACTAATAAGAAGATCAAGACCTTCAGATCCAATAATGGCAGAGAATTCACTTCAAGTGACTTCAATAAGTTATGCAGTGATTCAGGGATTAAGAGGGAGTTGACTACTCCTTACAATCCACAACAAAATGGAGTTGCAGAAAGGAAGAATAGAACTATCATGGAAGTAGCACGGGAAATGCTTCATGACCAAGATCTTCCTATGCATCTTTGGGAAGAAGCATAAAGGACAACTATATATGTGTAGAATAGAACACCTCACAAAATAATTGACAACAAAACACCATAAGAAGTGTTCTCTGGTAAGAAACCGAAAGTTAGCCATCTCATGATATTTGGTTGTCCAGTATATACATACATTCCAAAGGAAAAGAGGACAAAGCTAGATCCTTCAGGAAAGAAGGGCATCTTTGTGGGTTACAGTGAAAGCTCGAAGGCTTACAGAATATACTTTCTAGGGTTCAAGAAGATTGGCATCAGCAGGGATGTAACATTTGATGAAAACTCGACATACATCAAATCAAAAAAGACACCTGCTGAAGACAATGAAGAACCAAGGGTAACCAGAATTCAAGACACCACTATGAATGAAGCAATTCGTGAAATTGAAGATCCACAAGAACCTGTAGATCCACCCCATGAGAAGATCTCTCACAAGAGGAAACCTACATGGGCTAGAGAGCTCATCCAAGATGCAGAAAGGTATGGTATTTCAGAAGAGGAACACAGAGAAAGGAAAAGGACAAGGTCACACACTAGCAATGTTGCCTTGCTCTGTGACATTATAAACAAAGAACCTTCTAGTTATGAAGAGGCAGCGGAAAAGAAAGAATGGAAGGATGCCATTGTTGAGGAATACCAATAAATCATGAAGAATGATGTTTGGAATGTGGTCCCAAGACCAAAAGGGAAGTCTGTTGTGACTTCCAAGTGGATCTGTAAGATCAAGCATGCTGCAGATGGTAGCATAGAGAAATACAAGGCGAGATTTGTAGCTCGTGTCTTCTCCCAGAAAGAGGGAATAGATTATGAAGAGACTTTTGCACCTGTAGCCAAATACACTTCCATCAGAACAGTACTTGCTCTGGCTGCAGTGATGAAGTGGAAGATACACTAGATGGATGTCATGACAGCTTTTTTGAATGGTGTAGTCGAAGAGGAAGTGTATGTGGAGCAACCACTCGGTTTTGAGACACCTGACAGGGAGTCATATGTGTGCAGATTGAAGAAATCCTTGTATGGCTTGAAGAAATCTCCTAGGACTTGGTATGGTAGGATAGACAGCTTTCTATCCAGTTTGGGATTTACCAAGAGTAAAGCAGATTCCAACCTTTACTACAAGGTTGAGGAAGGAAATCCAATGATACTACTATTGTATGTGGATGAACTGTTTGTTACAGGTGAGGATAAATTGATTGCCGATACAAAGAGGAAGCTTGCTGTCGAGTTTGAGATGAAGGAATTGGAGAGGATGCACTACTTTCTAGGCATGGAGGTGTGGCAAAGTGCAGATGGAATCTTCCTTGGAAAAGGGAAGTATGCAGTAGATATCCTAAAGTAGTTCAGGATGATGGACTGCAAGGCCATGGCCACACCTATGGCATCAAACCTGAAGCTTCTATGTGATGCTTCATATGATTCAGTCGATGTCACTATGTATCGTGATATGATTGGGTCCTTTATGTACCTAACGAACACGAGACTAGATATTTGCTTTACGGTGAACACATTGATCCAGTTCCTGACAGATCCTAGAGGTGTTCACCGGGTTGCTGTAAAGCATATTCTGAGGTACCTGAAGGGTACAATCGATTATGGGCTCAAGTATGATGCGAATCAAAAGTTTAACCTGGAGGGTTATGCTGATTCAGATTGGGCAGGTAGTGCTGCAGATAGGAAGAGCACTTCTGGGTGGTGCTTTAGTATGGGATCAAGTGTGATCTCTTGGTTTAGTAGGAAGCAGTCATGCATAGCACTGAGTATAGCCGAAGCAGAGTATGTTGCAGCTTGCTAGGCCAATTGTGAGGCAGTATGGCTTAGGAAGCTAATGTATGAGTTATTTGATCTCCCATTGGATGCTACCTGTATCTATTGTGACAACCAGAGTTGTGTGAAGTTGTCAGAGAACCCAGTGTTCCATGACAATTCGAAGCACATCGAGATCAAATATCACTATATCAGGGATGTGGTGCAGAGAGGAGTAGTGAAGCTCTTATATGTTACAACGGATTATTAGGTTGCAGATGTGTTGATGAAACCACTAGCCAGAGTGAAGTTTGAATACTTCAGAGAGAGGCTCAGTGTTGTTCAGATTGAAGATACTTCGAGAAAGAAGTGTTGGGACACATTTGCAGGAGCCATTCCAAGCATGGTGATAGGAGGATCCTTCCCATGGATGTGGATGTAAGTGCTGTGTCATGAGCATCAGGACGATGCTGCAGTTACTTCTATGATGATGATGAGGATGATCATATGTGATGAGTATGAGGACGATACTCCAGATGATATGCATCAGGTGGTTGCTTTACATGATCAGGTGGATCATGTGTGATGATATGCATTAGGTGGATGCTTTACATGATCACGTGGATCATGTGTGATGATATGCACCAGGTGGATGCTTTACACGATCAAGTGGATCATGTGTGATGACGAGTATCAGGATGATCCTCTAGATGACATGCATCGGGATGATGCTATGATGATGTATATCAAAATGATGTACTATATGATGATGATCAGTATGATCATCAGTATCAGTTTGATACTCCGTGGCCATGGACAGGTTGTGCTTGTAGCATAGAAAAGATCCTGGGAGATCCGATAGGTTGAGCAGTAAGCTCACACATTAGTCCTGGGATGCTCTTTCGAGGTTTTGCTATTGGAGGCATGTAATCAGTCCTGGAGACCCGATAGGTTGAGCGATAAGCTCTTAAATCAGTCCTGGGATGCTCTTTAGAGTTCTTGTGGGAAGTAAGACACTCTTTAAAGGTTTTTCCTGACCACATGTAATCAATCCTAGAGATCCAATAGGTTGAGTGGTAAGCTCGTAAATAAGTCCTGGGATTCTCTTTAGAGTTCTTGTGGGAAGTAAGACACTCTTTAAAGGTTTTTTGGTGGTGGTCACATGTAATCAGTCCTGGAGGTCCGATAGGTTGAGCGGTAAGCTCGTAAATTAGTCTTGGGATGCTCTTTAGACTTCTTGCGAGAAGTAAGACACTCTTTTAAGGTTTTGTGACAGTCAACATGTAAAAGATATTGGGAGATCCGATAGGTTGAGCGGTAAGCTCGTAAATAACTCCTGGGATGCTCTTTCGAGGTTTTTTTGATGCACGTAATAAGTCCTGGGATCCATAGTATTGCCAGAGATGATGAAGACCTACAGGAGGCTAGGCCTACATCCAACATCAAAAAGGGATGGCTCTATAGAACTTCCTATGACGAGAAGATTTCAGAGATAGCCCAGTGTTCGAGATGTCGAGTACAGCAACAATGATGATGATGATGCTCCGTGATCCAGTGATGATGATCCAACTCCAGAATTGAAGACTTGCACCAATATGTATTGATGACCTGTGTCTAGAGAATACTTTCCTAGTTAAGAGGGAGTGTTGATGTATTTGTAACTTCGAAAGATATTCACTTGTATATTACATTTGTACTTTATTGTATATCCACCAGAGATGTATTATTCCTCTGATTGGAAGCGTCGTCATTTGTATTTGCAAGTGTCGCAAGCTACATTGTAAGTGTCGTCATTTGTATTGATGGGTTATTAGACCACCAGTATAGGGTTGGACCTTGTTAGGTCATGTGGTTGGGTTATTAGGCTTCCTTAGGAAGTCGGCCCTGTTGGTTTATTGGCAGGTCAAGTCAATGTATAAATAGAGGGTGTGCCTCTCTCATTCTATTCATTCACTCACTTCTCAAGATCGCATAGCTAAGAGAGAAAGTAGCGCACTAGTGGAGGAGGAGGAGCATCTGCTAGAGACATCTTATTGGGTTTGATCCTTGTGATTTTGGTTTGTGGCTTATCTTATCTTTGAGGAAGTTGCGGGGTTTTTCACCTTCTTGGTTTTCCCTGGTGAAACTTTGTGTCTCTTGTGTGATTGCTATTGTGTCTATGATTGATATTCTGTACATGTTATTCTCTTAGTGATCCTGAATGATAATGGAATGAAATTATCAAAAAATTTAACAAGCCATACCTCCCATTCCCCAAGGCATTAACTACTTCAACCAACTCTTGGGAGAAATGAATGATTGGTTACAAAAGTCAACATGGGTAGTTGATGGTTTGATGGGTTCTCTCATTGACACATGGCTTGACTTGATTGGATCCAAGGGATTGAATATTTCCCTCCCAATTCCTTTTAAAATCATGCCCCCATCTCTTGTTGCATTCCATAGCTAGTTGTGGGTATTTTATTAAAATGCATATTTACATGATATTTGAAATTCCAATGTGCCTGGCTAGCACGTAAACCATATGCATCACTAAATTGATGGCGGGGAGTTGGCCTTGAGCTCCTCACCATGATTTTATAACAATATTACATCATTTATATTTCAATGCAATGGGGTCAAAATTGGGACATTACAGATATCTAATGAGAATCAGTTAAATGAAGTGTACCGCCAGCACCACCCACTACAGGACCGAGAAGAGAAACATCTGCAATATCTTGGGGATATTTCAATCATGGTCTAAGTCTGGACAGGTGTATCGGATCATAAATCTATAGTGCTTCAAGTGGATTTTGGGAATAGTAAAGTACTAGTGCACTATCCTTTTAAATTCAACCATACTTGGTTAGAGGAAGCTGATTTCTATGAGCTGGTAAAGAATAGATGGTCATATTATTCTCCAAACATTCAGCTACCGCCTATGCTGAGGTTAGTAAAGATTCTTAAGATTCTGAAGAATGATGTCAAATGGTGGGAAAAAGAAAAGAAATTGGAAAATTATAAAAGGGATTTATTGAAAATTGAAAAGGAAATTGAAAACTTGACAAGCACGGTGGATGATGATTCCTTTTCTCTTGTTAAAAAAGATCAATTGATAAATTTGGAAATGTACTAGAAGGCAAAGGTCCTGAAGCAGGATGAAGAAATGTGGAGGCTCAAAAGTTGTGATATATGGTTATCTCAGGGAGTTAATAACTCCAAATTTTTCCACAGTCGTGCAAATCATAGGAGAATTATTAATTCAATTTGGGACTTTAAGGATTCAAATGGGGAATTATTGAATAATTAGAAGGATTTAAAGGTTTTTGTAATCAACTATTTCAAAACAAATTATAAGTGGGATAGTGAGACAAACTTATCAGATCAACTAAAGGTACTACAACATTATCCTAGGTTGTTTTAGCTATGAGGAAGGTGCCAATATTGGGGATGTGGTTACATCAAAGGAGAATTAAAAAACTTTAAAAAAATTCTCCAAGTCTAAGATCCTAGGCCCAAACGGTTGGATAGTTGAGTTTTTTTCTGTATTTTTATGATCTAGTGGGGAAAGACTTAGTTGAGGCTGTGGATGAATCAAGGAGGTTGGGGTATGTTCCTGAAAACTTGAATTCTACCTTCTTAGCCTTAATTCCTAAAAGAGACAAGCCCCAGTCTTTCCATTGCCGAGTGACACAATTAACGTCACTTAGGTCTCTAAATCAATCTACAATGTTACAATTTCCTAAATTTTGACACTCCAGATGGATTCAGATACCTCGAAGGAGACCCCCTTCGAGGTCTCTGAATCCATCTGCAGTGTCAAAATTTAGCAAATTGTACAAATGTATTGTCAAAATTGTAATTTGGGGTGACACAACTAAAAAACACTAGCATAAACAACTAATTCATATTCTTAGTCATTGTTAGCTAGTCATATTTGTATTATTGTGACTAAATTAGTCATTTATGTTACTCATTTTTATTTTAGTCACTTGTTATCTAGTCATATATTTTATCACGTGACTAAATTAATCATTTATTTAGTCATTTTAAGTTGTCTCACTTAAAATTGCTCAATTTTGGTCATTTATCCCTTGAAAAAAACATGGCGACTAAATTTTTTAGTCGCCTAGGCACTTATCTCTCATTTTGTACTAATGTCATATTTACCCTAGTCTCCCTACTATGGGCAGGGTCTTTTTGTATATTTTAAATCTGAACCTCCACGACTCTACCAATTTCCATTGCTGACACCTCGGGATAAGACCACCGTAGACTGTATTCTCTATTGTATCTTTATCTTTAATTGTTTAATAGAATTTCGCAACTTTACAAAAAAAAAAGATGAAAGACAAATGTCAAAATGGTATAACCTTACTAATAAAATAAAATCATTATTAAATATAATTACTATAATGTAATATTGAAATAAAAATATAGGAAAATATTAATATCGTTATTATTAATTAGTAATTATTAATATTTAATTAATACAATAATTAATTAAACAATATTACTTTATTAACACTATGCAAATAATTAATACCTCAGTTTTTAATAACCATATCTATCATCGACACATATTAATTTATATTAATAATTTTAATTTTAAATATCTTTAGGTACCATGATTATAACAATTTTCATTATTATACTATAATGCTATAATTAAATAATAATAGTTTTAAATATATAATTTTATTTTATTCATTTATAACAATTTTAATTACTATATTTAAATGATAATATTTTCAAATATATAATTTATTTTTATTATTTCTTTTCTTTTATTATTTTAGTTAAATATCATATTTAATTATTATTGATTAATAGTTTTAATTTTATAAAAATTTAACTTATTGCTATTTTTATTTTTGTTATTATTGTTTTTTAATTATAAATAATATTATTTTATTATTATTTTAAATATAATATTTTAATTAAATGCTATATATTATGATAATAAAATAGTATAATATAATATTATCAAAAACCATTATAATTATACTTAAATGATATTATTATTTATTAAATTATTATATTACAATTAATTAATTATTTATTATTTTTTTAATATATTAATGTACTATAATTATTTGAATTTTATTTACCCAAGTATAATACAATAGTATAATCCAATAAAAAAAAATTTAAATGTATTATTATATTATAAGTAATTAAAAAATATAATTTTATTATGAAAAAAATATTATAAGAAAAACATTATCAATATGCCAAAATATATTCAAAATATTCCATAACATTAGATATATCTCTAATATTAATAAATTAATATTGTTTGATTTAATATAATATAATAATTAATTATTTAAATAATCTAATTTAAATAAATATTGTTAATAAAATAATATTATTTTATTAATATAATGGTAAATAAAGATATAAAAAAAAAGCATACTTTATATATATAATAAATAATGTTGGAGATGTATAACATTATGATATATTTGGCACATACAATAAGGAAAAACATTATCAATGTGCCATAGTAATAATGCTTTTCCTATAGTATGTTTTTCTCATAGTAATTAAATAATATCATTTTATTAGTACTATTTAATAGTTAAATGATATTTAAATAATATTAATTTAATAATATTTTTTAGATATGTCTACACCCCTACTCATTACTAGTGACAATTACATTAATAATATTAATTTATGTATGATTACTCCCATAGGTGTAAATTTGGCACATACTATAGGGAAAAGTATTATAAATGTGCAAAATCTACATCTACTAGTCTATTCAGACACATTAATATTATTAATGTGGTTGTTGCTATTTTTTTCTCTCTTGCTATCACTCTCCGGGCAAAATTGTCAAAATCAATGAACTTTTATGTTACAGGAAGAAATTCCATTCAAGACCCTACCATAGAGCACATGCTTATTCACTGTAGAGTAGTATTTTCTACCAAAAATTCATTTGAATAAATATGTAGTAGCTATTTTATACCAAAAAATTGATTTGAATAAATATGCATTAGAGATTTAATAAATATTTGATAGGTACATGGACATAGACAACTATGGCTACCGTGCAACATTAATTTTTGCTGCAAAACTCAAAATTTTCACTTCAAAGTCCCTCACCTCCCTCTCTCACCCTGAGGAGGCATTCAAAAGGGTACACTTCCTTTGCATTTCCATGAATCACTAATCTATTTGTTTGATACACATATCTCTCAGGTTGCTCATCTTAGAGTTGTAACTTGCAAATTCTGGCCTAAGCATGATATCATATAAAATGAAGCAGAATAAGTAAACGGATGAAACAATTTTCATTTTGGGAGCAATGGGTTTCCTTAGCTCATGGCTCATCAAGATGATCGTCTAGAGAAACTACACTGTCAGAGTTGTTGTTCGCACCAACCCAACTAGTATATCCTTTACTAATTAATAGTGTTCTTACGATGTAACTTTATTTTACTTATTTGGTTTTAAATTGAATGAGTATATAGATACATATGAAACCCTCAAGGCTTATGTTGGAATGCGACATTCCTCAATGGTTATGATTCATTATGGTTATGTTCCCT
Source organism: Larix kaempferi (assembly GCA_027924585.1). Classification (NCBI taxonomy): domain Eukaryota; kingdom Viridiplantae; phylum Streptophyta; class Pinopsida; order Pinales; family Pinaceae; genus Larix; species Larix kaempferi. The sequence goes on along the minus strand of BSBM01000358.1, from coordinate 2,522,678 downwards.
AAAAGGTTTATCTTGGACTGTGACATTATTGTATGTTTATGTCACATAAATTATGACATTCATATTTAGAATCTTTCGCAAGGTTTTAGTTATGTTTGGTACATTACTTAATAACTATGTCGGATTGTGATGTTCATTAAGGTTTATATTGGATTACGACATTCATTGACATTCATTCATTGTGATGTTTATTAACTAATGTAGTGTCCTAAACACTACTCCTTCAACATAGTAATGTCACAACCCTTGTTGCAATGCAACATTCATCACACGCTATGTTAGATTGTGACTTTCGTGCATGGTTATCTTAGACTGTATTATAACTTTATGTTATATTATAGTTCCCTTCCTCGTTACAAACATGTTTTTCTTTCGCGTCATTTGCAATATTCCTCTCATCTTATATTTATCAAGTCTGATGTTCGATTGCGACATTCATCCACAATTTTCATCTTTGCTATGTTTCTCAAACGTTTTAATGTCTATGTCACATTGTGACATTCATCTTTTGCAATGGTTTTGTTGCATTGTGACGTTCATCAAGTTTTATGTTGGATTGTGACATTTCTCCATGTTTATGTCACAATCTAAAATTCATCTTTTCAATCTTCCTCAAAGGTTTTGTAGGGGTTTTGTCACATTACGACTTTCATCAAGTGCTAAGTTCCTCAATGTATTGGTAATGTTATGATGTGTCTCTTAACCCTTCATGGACCTCATACATATTGTTTAATTGGTTACATTCCCCAATAGCTTTCTTACATTGTGACGTTCATTAACTTTTATGTTTGATTGTGACATTCCTCCATGTTTATGTCACAACCTGAAATTCATTTTTCAATGTTTCTTGAACGTTTTGGAAGAGTTTTGTCACATTCCTACATTCATCAAGTGTGATGTTTATTGTGACAATCATCCATGGTTTTCATCTTTGCTATGTTCCTGGAAGGTTTTATTGGTTATGTCACATTGTGACATTCATATTTTGCAAGGGCTTTGTCGCATTGTGACGCTCATCAAGTTTTGTGTTGGTTATATGGAATTGCAATGTTTTTGCAAAGGTTTTGTTGCATTGTCATGTTCATAAAGTTTTATGTTGGATTGCAACATTCCTCCATGTTTATGTCACAATCTGGAATTCATCTTTTCAATGTTCCTTGAAGGTATTGCAATGATTTTGTCACATTGCAACAATTATCAAGTGCAATGTTTAATTGTGACACTTATCCTTGGTTTTCATATTTCCTATGTTCTTGGAAGGTTTTATTGTTATGTCACACTGTGACATTCATCTTTTGCAATGGTTTTGTAATATTGTGACGTTAATCAAATTTTATGTTAGATTATGTAATTCTTGGATTGTAATAGTGCAACATTCATTAAGGGTTGTGTTGGATTGTGACATTGCTACATGGTTGTCACATAAATTATGACATTCATGATTGGAATGTTTCTCAAAGGTTTAGCTATGCTTTGTACATTCCTTAATGGTTTTGTCACATGCGACCTTCATCAAGGGTTATGTTAGATTATGACATTGTTGCATGTTTATGTCACATAAATTATGACATTCATATTTAGAATATTTCGCAAGGTTTTATTTATATTTGGTACATTCCTTAATGGTTTTTTCACCTTGCAACATTCATCAAGTGTTATGTGGGATTATGATGTTCATCAAGGGTTATGTTTTCCTCCATGGTCATGTTGCATTATGGTTATGTTCCTTAATGGTTTTTTTCACATTGTGAGATTCATTATAAGGTTTTGTGAGGGTTGGGTTTAGTTATGTTTGGTACATTCCTTAATGGTTTTGTCACAATGTGACATTGAGAGAGGATCATGTTGGGTTACAATGTCCATCGAGGCTTAAGTTGGACTACGACATTCCTCCATGGTTATTATTCATTATGGTTATGTTCCTTAAAAGGATTATGCTGGATTGTGATATTATTACATTTTTATGTGACATAAATTATGAAATTCATATTTAGAATATTTTGCAAGGGTTTAGTTATGTTTGGTACATTCACTAATAGTTTTGTTGCATGGGTGAAAAAGCGAAGTTGGGTAACACCTTTGGCTTGTTCTTGGCAAACAAAACTTCTAAATTTTATGTTTTTCAACTTCGACCTCTGCAAACCCATATCTCCCTTAAGAATGTCAACTTGAAGTAAATACAAATGTTTTAGTGAATTGAATTAGCTTTCTACTCATATTTTTTTAATTGTCTTTGTTATGATATTGAATTTTCATTTCGGGTGATTTTCAAAGTAATAAAATTCGTAAGGGATAAGGTTTAGAAAAAATTATTAATAAATAGAAATTCAAATCGAAATGAAACAATTATTATATCATTGGAAACTAGATTTAGAGATGAATCCATTGCTACCAAGTCCTACAAATAATATTTAAAATTTGTAGGGGTTTGGGATTGCTAAAGTTGCAGGTTCCAGAAAGATGCTACATATTTTCGCAGGTTTTGTTGACGATGAACTCTCGGCTGAGAGTTTAGTTCAAACTCTCACCCGAGATTTTTTTTAAAAATACAGCATGATGATTGCTTCAAAATCTCAGCCTATATTTTTATTCAACTCTCGGCCGAGAGTTTGAACTCTCACAAACTCTCAGCCTAGATTTTTTTAAACTCACGGCCTAGAGTTTGAGGTTGACTTTTTTTCGCGTGATCATCCATGCGCACTAGTTATTTTTTACTCCGTTGTCATAAAAGTGTTTCCCAACTTCGCATTTTCCCTTGCATAGTGATGTTCATTAAGGATTATGTTGGATTATGAAATTCATCGAGGCTTATGTTGGATTGCAACATTCCTCCATGGTGATTTTACATTATGGTTATGTCCCTTAATGGATTTTTTTTCTTTATGAGATCTTCATTATAAGGTTTTGCGAGGGTTTTGTCACATGCCAATGTTCATCAAGTGCTATATTTGATTGCCAAATTCTTCCATGGTTATGTCACATCGTAAGATTCATATCTGCAATGTTCCGTGAATGTTTTATTGGATTGTAATAGTGCAACATTGACTAAGGGTTATGTTGGATTACGACATTACTACATGGTTTTCACACAAATTATGACATTCATATTTGGAATGTTTATCAAGGATTGAGTTTAGATATGTTCGATACATTCCATAATGGATTTTGTCACACTGAGATATTGATAAAGGGTAATGTTGGATTATGACATCCATCAAGGCTTAAGTTGGACTACAGAATTCCTCTATGGTTATGATTCATTATGTTTATTGTTGGTCCAAGAGACATTCTAAGACTTCATTTAGAACTGTGACTAGGCATTAATAAAATTTACTGTGTTCTTTTGCTTGATCAGAATCACATTCACCATAAAATAATATAGATAGCCAATCTTCGAATAATGTGGGAAGTATTTCAATATTCCAATGTCAAGAATTGAATGAATTGATGTTAATGAAATGGCACAAAAAAAAGGTACTTCAGAGAGAGTAAATCTTTGTTTTATGTTTGAGAATAACGTACTAATCTTAAGGGAGGAATTCAGTAGTTTTTACAAAAATGATTACAAAACTAAACCTGAATAACATGAGGATATTATTTCCAAATACCCCAACATGAATACTTCAAGCCATCAAAATCTTAGAAGCAATAATTTAAGCTTGCAACATTCACATTAAAATCGGAATCAGATTAATAAATCATGAATAATATGACATAGATGAATTAACAAAAGAAAGAATACTAATTGGACATATCAAAGTTTTGAATCCACGAAACCCCAATGTCAGACAAAATTATGTTCTTCTTTATATATTGATTAGACTGCAAAATATCAGAAGTTACACTTATTAAAAAAAGAGCCGACCATTGGCCACTGCCTACTCTACTATATATAGCCTTTACAGGCTTTTACAAAAATAAATTGTTACAAAACATTTGTTATAGCCCAACGACTTACACATTTCTGTACGAACTTTCCAACAATATTTGTCACTAGAAACAACTTTGAGGACTACTGCTGACTAGTATGTTGTTGGGATTGGGACCCACTCGCATGATGATGAAAAATGCCATGCTGAGTGGAGGAGGCCTCTGCTATGGGCTGCACGACTGACGCTACAAATGTTGCTTGCTTCTTGGTGAACTATTCTGACTGCTTGACTGTGAGGAATATAGTAATAGCTTTCCATTCTTTACCCATAGGGTAATTGAAGAAATTGATCTCTCTAAGAGATGAGTCTAGCTCGGTACATCACTCAAAAGAGGCCTTAGGAAGGATTTTGAATATTTATTGGGGATGGTTAAGCATCTTAAAATTGGAATGCAACTTTTCTACGACTACTTTTCTGCTGAGATCCTGCAAAGTATCTGTCAAGCGGATATCGGTATTCCTTTCCTCTGTAATCATGGAAAAATAATCCTTCTCTGGATGAAGATCCCCATTTACATACCAGAAAGATGGGAGACCAAGGGAGAAGAATGTCTTGAATATCTCTTTAAATGAGTGCATGTGTTGCTTCAGTTGAGCTGCCATGTCAGCCACATTCTGAGCCAAAGATCCCTTAGTAATCATCTTATTTTCTTCCATTATTATCTTGGTTCGATCCTTGACGGAATAATTGTGAATCTATTCAAAGGTTTTCTGATTTAAGAAATCAATCAATTCTTGGGTGGCCTCGACCTTTTTACTTACACTAGTTTTCACAAATCATGCATCCTAGGAAGTAGTTTTAGCAATATCAAATACTTCTTGAGCTATGCTGAAATGGATCCACCAAGATATTATCAGAACTGCCACCTTCTCCCATATTATAGTTTTGGCACCTCTGATTAAAGGCTTGCTAGTGATTTCCCTAGAAAGCTCTTGAATTTCAGCATGGAGTTCATCACTAGCTTGTTGTATCTCTGAGATTAATTGATCCCTTTTAACCATCTTTTCGTTCACATTGAAGAGTTAATCATACTTGGCCCTTAGTTAGTCTTGGACTTGGTTCAACTTAGCATCTTTGAAACTAATTTCAACTATTGCTTGAATAAGCTTATCACCAGGATCTGGCATTGAGGAGGATTGGAGTGATTTTGCCTTCTGCTAGAGAATTTCCTAATTCTTCCTCCTTGTCTCCTCCAATTCACCTTCCAAGGAAACAATCCTTTCCTTGAGTGCTTGACCGTCAGTCATTGATTTTTCCAGCTCTTATTGTATTGCAACCACTTCTGTAGTTTGTGAATGCTCAGTTGTGGGAATACTGAGCCTTTTCTTTAGGGTTACAACTTCCTTATCCTTCTCCTTTAGCATGGCATGTAATAGATCTAGATCACTCAGATTTTGCACCATTTTAATGATTTGTTGTTCCACGTCAGTTATCTTCAACTACTTGGCTTTATTAGAAGACCTTTCATTCCTCAGTTGCATCTCTAGCTTTTGTACCGTGACCCGTAGTCTGTTTGTGCTCATAGTTTATTTCCACATGTCACGATACACTCCCTCGCCTGTCTGTCGATGAAGATCCATAATATCCTTGGACGGGAATATGTCCAGATTCAATGTTATTTGAGTAGTTTTTAAATTGGAAGGAGTTTTCTTCCCTCCCATTTCAGATCAAACGTTGATAGCATCCTGGATTGCTTTCCTGTATAAAGCTCACTATTTGGAAACAATGACTTCTCCAGGTCTCTATTATCATCTTTAATCTATGCATAAATCCCAAAAAATCCTGCTTTGATAGGTGACGTGGTAACCAAGGCTCCCTCCAGAGACCAAGTCTCCTGACTCTGAGGCCACATTGCAGATGGGAAATTGTTAAGGACAATGGGTGTCATAGGGGTAGGTGTTGGCATAACCTTTGAGGTTGTGCTGGACATACCCTCTAACTTCAACCTTTTTGTCTTCGACCCCACACTCCCTCATCCTTCCTTTTTGGTTGCAGACATAGGCTCTGATGTGTCTCTTTTCCCCAACATATCCACCTTAAGGGGAGTTGAAATAATTGGTGCTCCAGTAGCTTCTCTAGGGTCCAAAATAGCCTGACATTCTTCCCAACTATTCAAGTTGTCCATCTTGTCCAACAAGGGATGTGGCTCATGGAGATAAGCTGCAGAACGTGCTTCCTTCCTTTTCTGAGAAATGGTCCCCTTGGGATCATACTTGTGTATCATGCTTACGGGAAAGTTGTATGAAGCTAACAACTCCTTGAATTCCTTCTGGGCAACTCTGCTCCTTACTGTGAAAGGCCCCGCTTCAAGGGGGACTTTGAAAGTCCCCGCACTGTTCCCCTTCATAAAATTTACATCATTGCAGTTGAACCTTTGACGAATGTATTCCAGTGCAAACAACCGGGGAGTAAAAAATATGGGTAACTTGTATGGAGCTAACTCTTCCCCATATACTCAAATTTTTGTATGTGTATAAAAAAAAAACCAATCGCCTACAAATTCATTTGGGTTAAGCTAAAGAAACTGTTTTCTTTCTGGAAAGACACATGGAGGAGGGGCATCAAACAATAGTGTATAAACATTTGATCCGATGGTGTCAACAAATAGGGAGAAATCCTTCTGAGGGGGAGTTGTGAAGACGGACCTGTCAAGATCACCCTTGCTGAAAAAAAAAATTGTTACTAAAAATGATCATGTACAAGAGAATAGAGTAAAAACGAAACAACTTCTTGGATGGAAAGCTCTTTAGTTGTAGATGAATTGATTGAGCAAGGAAGGCTAACCAATCTAGTTTGACTGGGGTCTCCTACTAAGACATGTTCATGGTAAATAACAAACCCATCACGGCGTCATCGATTACTATGTCATTATCATACCCAAGGAAATAACATATCATTGAAAATACTAGTTTAACGTGATCTGTAAACATATCTAGGCTAAACATGGGCTGAGTGATAGACAAACCACTCTTAGGTGGTAATAACATTTGGATGAAGGAATCCCTATTCTCTAGGGAGAGCTCTCATATCTTGATCATCTAGACATCCTCATCAAACTGAAACCTTGAGGCATCTTCGCCTATGTCTATTAATTCGGTAATAAGCTCTTAATTTATCGGACATACCACGTTTCCCAGTCGGGACACAATGGCCTTTCTGTCTGGCATGTAGTTGCTGCACACCACTAGATTATCTTAGGAAATGGTCTAGAAGGAGGGAGAATCATCTTGGAGATCCCACACTTTCATAGGTTTAATAAATCATTTCCATTCTTCACTTGCTCTTTTTCCTCACAAGCCAATTGTTGCAGGTTTGGGAAGGAAGAGATAGAGTCATGAACGTCAAATAAATCATCACCAAGGTGGTCCTCTAAACTGTTGGGCATGGATACATAGGTGACTTTGGGAGCGGATACATAGGCCATGCTAACACAGGGGTATAGCAGGGAACGTTGACTCTGCACTGCTCAAGGAGGTTGGAGAAAACAAGCGAAGAGAGTGAAGACTGAGGAACTTTGGAGTTGGAATAAAAAATGCACAATGGCTTCCCTAGGAACATATTTAAAGGGAGGTATTTGAATTCGACAGGTTTTAATGTAGGGTTTACGTGGTGCACTAGGATTAGCCTATTGGTTAAGGGATAGATGGCTTCTTAAATGCTAGGGGATGTTTTCTCATAATAACAGTGGTAATGACCATTTAAGGATGATTTAAGGGAAAACGAGGGGGAAAGCACCACAGCGGGAAGTGGTGACTGAACACAAATGGTGGTTTCAGGGTCTAGATAAAGTGGGTTAAGGAAACTGCTTTTCAGGTCCTGACTCAACAAGAGGCTACCACGTGTAGGTGGCAGTTTTATTTTAGGATTGGTCTTGGGATGTTAATGTCCAAGCACCTTAGGTATCCTGAAGTCATATCCGCCATCGATCTTACACCCTGACACCCTAGAGATGCGTGCGCTGCCAGTGCACCTTTATGGGTGGATCCCACTACCTTTGTCATTCAGATGTCCAATGACTTGTGGTCCAGGAAAAAACTGTGGAAGTCTTTAGAGGTTTTAGGGATTTGAAAAGATGGTTTAGGGAATCCTCTTTTCAGCCCCTGAAAGACTTTGAGGCTGATACGTGTCAATGGTAGTTTTATTTCAGGGGTGTCATAAGAGTGTTAAACTCCAAGCACTTTCATCATCCTGAAAGTTACACATACGTTGACGATTTACCTTTTCCTTCCAAAAATGCACGCCAACTTGTGCATCTTTATTGGGTGAGCATCCCCATCCTATCGACATTCTTTCTCATAGGCGACGATCTTCTTATAGTGCATCCGAGTTACCTTTGGTCGTTTATGTTAATGATATCAGTACTAACATTGGCTTGAGCAAGGACATCCTTTTTATTCGAAAGAGGATGAGAACAATAGATTAGTGCCTTTAAGTCCGTTGGGTTGTGGATTCATCCCTGTCCTTTCAGCTCAAGCAAAAGGAAAAATGAGAGAAAAAGATGTGAGGAGCATAACCCTTGCAGTATAAAAGAACAAAAATTTTGTTACAGATATGGTACAAAATATACTTTGATAGGGTAGGATCAAATTTTAACAACGAAACAGACACTTCAGGAATCTCTCGTTTGCAGGGGTTCTTAATATCTTACCATTTAACTGAGCCACTTCCTCTTGTTGTCATTGTGCATTACTACGATCTCGAATGGACCCACCCATAATCTGTTAAATTTTCTATGGTTGTCTCTCTCTTCCCTCCTGGCATCCCATTTCAAAACTAGGTCTTGACATTGAAATTCTTGAATGATAGCCCTTTGATCAAATGCAGCTATAATCTTGTCATGGTGAATCCTAGGGAAATTTATTCGCTGCTTCCTATCCTACTGAACTTCTATTAGTTGATGAATTATTTTTTCCCTAGCATCTTGTTCTCCATGTTCTGGCCATATGAGAATAGACACGATCGTATTATTAGAAACAAAAGAGACCATGTAAAAATACTTTGTGTAATGAGGTCTTATGGAAACAAATGTTTCTCCCGATGCATATTTTATCCATTTAAATGATCTCCCCACAACTGCAATCCATTTTGCTTAAGAAAAGTTAAGAATGAGTCTACAGGTAAAATTTATCCTGCTCATAAAGCATTACACCTCCCTTTTATTTCCTGGGAATTCAAAAGATCTAGTAAAGGCTATTATGTTTGGATATATCCTTGCTTTATCTTTGGAGATAAGATGCCTAACCAGTTTCCCTTCATCCTCTTCTCCTACTTTATCTTCTGTATTGGTGTTCAATGATCTGTCCGTGAGGCGTAAGAAACACTTGATCTGTTGACCACCCTCCAAGATTTTTAGACCTTTGTTGATAATAGAAGGGTGTTCTCGCAAATCCATTTTATACTTTAGCTTCGACTTCATGGGGAACTTAGAGGAATCTTGAGTAGCCGGATAGTCAAGGGAGGGGGATTCCATATTGTCTATCCCATAGTGCACATTAATATTTTGTCCTACAGGTGATAATGCTCCTGCGCTAGCTTCAGACTTGTCTTTAGCTGAGGGTCCCTCGAGATGTAGTTTCCGAGATGTAGTTTCCATACTTGATCCTAACCATATTTTATAAAAACATTTGGCTCATATGGCAGTGCAATATCTTCTGCTTCAAGGTCTCCTAATGACAACATGTAGCAGCCCATGTCTTCATTGCTCTTATATATAGGATAATTAGTTGGGCTGTTTTGCTTGATTATTATGTAGGCTAACATAGATTCCCTGTATAACCTTTTGCTTTCTCCAATACAAACATATATCGTAGCATATTTCATATCCATCTGCATGGTTCCCCCTAGTTCTTTTTCCTACTTTCTTGATAGAAGCATACCATACTTCGTTGGTGTAAGAATATGGAAGGGATCTGGTAGCTATAGCAACTCACAATCAAACTCACAAATATGTTGCAAGAAGAAGATAAGGAGACACTCAATGATCACTCATAAACACAGTAGAATAGAATATTATCCCAGTATTATACAATGAATAAGAATGTAAGTGAATGAATACAATAGCCATGAAGATGGCATAATATAGGATTCAAATAGGCCAAGTAGGGAATTTGAATTCCCAACTCAGAGTGTGACTTGAATGATAGTGGAGTCATCATCCAATCAATGTATCAGTCATCAATGGTAGCAGTCAGTCAAGTGTGGTTTAATTGAGTCTAACTCAGTGAGGTATGCACTAACCAAATGAAGGAGGCTCAGTGGAGGGTGCATGAGGAGCTAACTAGAGTGATAATGGGCAGACTAGTCCCACTGGAGGTCTATCAGAGTGAAATGGTCAGTGGGGGAGTCAATCTAGCCTTAAATCAAGGAAGAATTGAGTGATAGCTGACTGGTAGGTGATAAAGGCTCCTTACTAGCTGTGGTAGGTGAGAAAGGCACACTAGTCATGCAAAAGACTGGAGATGGCCACCTTTGGTAGGTGGGAGGCTCCCTAGGGGTTGTAGACAGGATGAGAAGAGATAGAATCAAGCTCTAGGTACTGCAGAGACCACCAAGATGCTGATTGGATGCATGCAGTTGCATCCAAATGCATGCAGCATGCAGATTTGCATGCAAGCATGCAAAATAGAAAAATTATGGTGAGAATATTCCAACACCCCCCCACAAGCTATACTATGAGGTAATAACTAAAATCTAAAAATAGGGCCCTGGTGACTTAGACCAAAGGTCACCCCATACAATCAATCTAAATAAACTAAGTGAGGAAAGAGGGAAAACCCAGTGGGAAGAAATCCCTCCCTCAAAATAGACTGAAGGTGCTAAAGTAGCATATCATGAATTACCCCTGAAGGAGGCAAGTGACCTTCTATAGGAAGGTTTGATCGATCCAAGATGAACCAAAAATGTGAGAAGGATGAGTCCCTTCATCATGAAAATATGAAATGGTTCTCCATCAATCAGCTGGACGGCCAGACAGTGTGAAAGTAGTGGCCTCCCTTCTTGGAAGAGTAGGAAAGTCAGTTGAGAGATCATAAGGAACTGAAACTTCCATTTCCTCTTCATCTTTAGAATTTGTTAGATCTTTAGTTTCTTGTGGGTCTCTATCCAACATTTTCTCTTCATCACTATCTTCTTCCATATATGAACTGCTATATGTTGAGGATTTTCTCTCTTGAAAATCACCAACACTTTCAAGCTCTGAATCTGAAACCTCATGAGGAGGAGCAAGCAAAATTGTCTCAACATTACACACAAACTTTGAATTTGAATTTTCATGAAGGGAAACATGTGAAGCTCATGTCTCATACTTTGAGTCTAAACTGCCATATGATGGAGATTTGTTCTCTCGAAACTCATCACCATTCTCAACCTCTGAATCTAAAGGCTTATATGAAGAAGTAGATGAAACTGACTCATCATCGCTCCCAACCTCTAAGTATGAAGAAGTGGAAACATAATCAGACATGTAACCCTCATGAACCTGCTTTTGAAGAAGCATGTAAATCTCTGATATCTCTCTTGAGCTGTTACTGGTGAGATATTTCCAAAAGAACTAGAACCAGACAAAGATGGAAGATCATTAGTAGATGTAGTGGTGATGGCCCCTTTTTCCATAGGTGTCAAATCTTCAGGTTCTTGTGGATCTGGATCTTGCATTCATACTTCTTTAAGAGTCCTCTTTTTCTCAGTCTTCTTAGATATATTTTTTCCTTTCAAGCAACTTTTACATGTGCCATGACCAATCTTGCTAATATTGCTATCTTCATGAGTGTGAGAGCGAAGAGCAGATTCTTTTAAGAGAGACAAGAAGTGTGAGAATTCATAGTGTTAGAAAAACAGGATCGCAGAGCAATAACAATAAATAGAAATGCAAATATAATCACACACACATTACAAGAGAGACACAGATATATCGTGGTTCACCCCAACTTGGGCTACGTCCACATTGAATTTTCCAGTCCTTATTATTATTACCGTCCAACGAGGTGAAGGGATACAACCTGTAGCATAGCCACTGCACTTCCTCTTCACTATCTTACAATCTCTCTCCTGATCTTAGAGATCTTTACAATGCATAAAACCTAATACATGAACCCTAGCTATATTACAATGTCTTTCTTTTATAGGGAAAATACAATGGGAAAAATACCATGAGATACCCAAAACCATGGGCCCGCAAAACAGCTGGCGAAAACAGCCCCAAATTTTTTTCTCGGGGGCGGTACCCCCAAACCTCCATTCGCGGGGACTCTGCCCCCAAACCCCTAAAAATGCAGAATAGGTGTACAGTCCTCCGGGGTGCACAGATAAGACAATATCATCTATGATACTAGAAGATATGGCTCCACAACCAACACATAGAGCTTGGACTCATGATTTGCAATACCTTTTGAAATGATTTCCCCTGAGACCATGTCCTGTACTTCGACTTCATTTGGAGAGAAGATTACTCTCTTGGGATTTCCAACACGATTCATTTGATATACAAAGAGTAAATTTGCTGCAAGAGAAGGAACATAAAGCAAATTAGAAAAATATCTAGAGTCAAGATCAATTATTCCGATACCTTGAGAAGGGATTTCTGAATCATTGCCCAATCTGATGGAAGGGCCTTTTGAGCTCTCGAACTTGGAGAAGAGACCTTTGGAGGAAGACATGTGTCTTATGGCTCTTGAATCTATAATAAAAGAAGAATATGATGATGCACTTGCCATGACAGCATGACATCTTTCTTTACCTTTGGATGTAGAAGATTCAGGATCAAGATCTTTCTTCCTTGTACATGCAGGAACAGGAAGATTGTTATTCTCAAGTATTTGAGCCATAAAATCTATGGCCTTCTTCATATAAGCAGTCTCAGGATGAATGCCTTTAAGACAATAGTTGCAATTTGGTTTTCTCTTGTGAGAATGCTTGGTCTTCCTAGGGTTTGAAACCCTATCTGACTAATCTGGACTATTTGTAGGCCTTATGCCCTTAAATTTCTTGCTAGAGATCTTTTGAACTTGGTGAGAAAGGAATTGATAGATTCGAAGCTGCTAGGACTCAAACATATGAGATCATTCTCCAATTTGTGTGCTTCCATATCATTCTTTGCCCCAAAAAGAGATTCGATCTTGTCCCACACCTCTTTTGGAGATGTAAGATCAATGACATGAAAATGAAGCTCATCAGAAATTGAGAGGAGGAGACCAATTCCTTCATCAAGCCGATCCAAGTACTTGGACTTTTCAACTGAACTGAGAGGTTCTACCATCATTTCGTTGAGTATTTGGGTGAAGCTCTTGGATCTCATGAAGAGAGCCATCTTGGATTTCCACTCAACATAGTTGAAAGATGTAAGCTTTAGATCCATCTGAACAGAGAAAGTCGAATAGTTGAAGAAGATTATGAACAAGTGAATAAACCTGCAAAACAATTTAAAAGATGTGCTAATGGAGAATGATACACTTCGACTGAACACTACCTTAAGGACACTTGGCACATGGACTAAGTCCTTCACACCTGGCTAGACCTCAATGTATTTCTCCAATGAAATCAAGTAATAGCACCAAGATTTGCTGTGGAAACTCAAAGGGTTCTGGTGCACAAGTGAAAGATAGCTGCTCAAAGAAATGCTGCAACTAATGCAATTCAAATAGCTACTTCCTGCTCTGATACCATGTAAGAATATGCAAGGGATCTGGTAGTTGTAGCAACTCACAATCAAACTCACAAATATGTTGCAAGAATAAGAGAAGGAGACACTCAATGATCACTCATAAACATAGTAGAATAGAATATTATCGTAGTATTATACAATGAATAAGAATGTAAGTGAATGAATACAATAGCCATGAAGATGGCATAATATATGATTGGAATAGGCCAATTAGGGCATTCGAATTCCTAAATCAGAGTGTGGCTTGAATGATAGTGGAGTCATCATCCAGTCAATGTATCAGTCATCAATGGTAGTAGTTAGTCAAGTGTGGTTTAACTATGTCTAACTGAGTGAGGTAGGCACTAACTGAATGAAGGAGGCTTAGTGGAGGGCGCATGAGGAGCTAACTGGAGTCAGAATGGGAAGACTAGTCTCGCTGGAGGTCTATCGGAGTGAAACAGCCAGTGGGGGAGTCAATCTAGACTTAAATCAAGGAAGAACTGAGTGATAACTGATTGGTAGGTGAGAAAGGCGCCTAACTAGCTGTGGTAGGTGAGAAGGGTGCACTAGTCATGCAAAAGACTGGATATGGGCTCCTTTGGTAGGTGGGAGGCCCCCTGGGGGCTGTAGATAGGCTGAGAAGAGCTAGAATCAAGCTCTAGGTACTGAGGAGACCACCATGATGATGACTGGATGCATGCAGTTGCATGCAAATGCATGCAGCATGCAAAATACAAAAATGATGGTGAGAATATTCCAACAGTTGGGACATCAGCCACTACTACATCCATCGTTACTCCTTTGGCTGGTATTTGAGCTAGATTGACTACCAAGACTTTTATCATGCCTATGCACTTTACTTTTCTAGAGTCGAAACTATATAGGTCATGGTATGGCCTGGTGATTTCCAATCCCAATTGTCCCATGGTGACCTTAAGCATCAAATTGTGGGATGCTCCCGATTCAATCATACAGCTGTGGAGGAGTTTATCATGAACATTTAGTGTAACATAAAACGGAGCAGTGGGTCCCCGTTTATTATTGTTCTGGGGGACATATTTGATAACTGGGACTTGATCACTTAGATTTATAGGAGTCGACTGATCTATATTTTCAGCTTTGTGTAGCATCTTATCCATCTGTTTCTGGTACATCTAGTTCTTCATCAATTCGATCAAGGGGACATCTATTTTTAGTTTGCTCAATTCTTGCTCCAAATCAAAAGGGGTAGACACCCTTCCGAGATCGTTCTCTATCTTTTTATGGAGGATAATGTCTAGCTTGATTAGATTATCTAGGATAGTGGCCTGATTTGATTTATCCTTTGGTAGGCTAATTCTTTTTAGTATGGCGTTTTCTTGATGAAACGTAGATTGGATCGCTTTCTGAGGAGAATCCTTGGGCAGAGCCTTGTTCTGTCTATTTTTCAAGTGTGGTCTTGGTCTGCAGTCATACTTCCCCCACAATTTATCTGGTTGATTATTTTCGAATAGTGAATATTCATCAGGGAATTGACATCGTTCTTGGTGATTCGTCAAATTTTGATGAGTCTGATGATATGGGAGTGATCTCTCATAATCATATTTAGTGATGTGCATAAGATAGGAATCTTCTTCTATCTAATTTAGTTGTTCTTCAAAATCTTCATACACTTCTTCCATTGGAATGTTGATCAGATTGTTACCACTCTTCTGGGTAGGTGTCCTTAATGGTTTTTCATCATTCCTTCTTTCTCGGTATGCCATTTGAGGATTATATGCCCTTCAGAATTGAGTAGGAGGTTGGACAAGGTTTTTCTTATTTGGACTGCTCCGCTCCAATTCCATCCTAGTGAATTTATTTGATAAATTTTTTATGATGCAAGTGATTTCGTCAATTTTTACTTCTTGGGAGTTTTGAACCCCTGGCGAGTTACTTTCTTCTTTAGACTTTCCTTTGTCTTTTTGTTCTACCTCATTAGTCAATTTTATCTTGCATCCTGCCCCCATATTTCCTTCGATGTCTATAGGATCATCTTGCATTATGCTAAGTGAGAGGGACCTTCTTTCCCTCAATGTGATGGAAAAATATGAGGGGAAATATCTTGCATAAGTGGCCCTAGAAGTGGCATTAGTAGGTCGTATATCCTCCGGAACTCTTTAAGATACTTTGTTGAATCTTCTAGTAAAATCCACCACATTTTCATAATTATTCTTTTTAAGGCTAGAAAATTACATGAGATAATATAGGTTATCACACTTGATTCCCCACTTCTTGATGAAAGTGGTTTCTAGGATTTCCATTATACTAATAGAGGCATTGGGAAGTGATCTAAACCACTTTCTAGATTCTCCTTCCAGCGACTGAGCGAAAACTCTCATGAATACATCATCGTGATCTATCATAATGTTGTCAGTGAAATATTGGAATTGGTGTACATCATATTTGTGAAAATCAGATCACATCCAAGAAGTATTCAAGAAATTACACTCTCTCATATGAAAAATCTCACACAACTAGTCAAAGCACAAAAATTATGCACAAGAGTAGATTTCTGTATTACTTCTCATGATAATAATTGCATCAGCCAACATATGAATGTAATAGGATGTTATTAAATAAAATTACAACAAAAAATTTAATGGCTAAAGATGCCAAACAAAACTCCTAATCATCAGACTTGCTAAAACTACCCATCCCCCCTAGGTGGCAAGTTGACTTTCCAAATCAGCCCAAAAGCTCATGAATTGCTAATTTAGTGAGCTGAAGGTGAAATATAAGTAAAAGCAATTCCAAATACGAATTTTGGGTGGAAATAGCATTAAGGAAATTTTTTGGTGAGAAAAACACTTTCCTAGGTTGACTGGCTTTTCCTATGGGGGAAAAAGCAGTAAAAAGCAGCGGTTTCTTCACAAGTGTGCCTTTCTTCCTTAAAATCATCCGGAAATGTTTAGGAAAGCGCCCAAGTGGCCTAGGTAGCTTGTATATCACACCTTGAATGGAATCTTATCCTCCCATGTTTCCTTGTGGACCACACAATGGCAATTTCCTCATTTATTACATATAATTAACCAACAAGTGATTAATTAATGCATCTTATGTAATTAAATAAATGGTAGGAAGGCTTAATTATTCCAACAATCTTCAGCAGATGTTCTCTTGTTGCCATCGTACTTTGGTAATAACTTCAAATAGTGGGTAGGAATATCATTTAAGGGCGTGGGAAATTGCATAGGTCCATGTCGGCTAGCCACCCACCTGGGTGTTCTGGGTTGTGGTGACGGTGGTCCTCCTTCTCCTCCTCCTGACATGAGGTGATTGGAAATCAAATTCTTGTCCTGAGGGGAGATGAAATATTTGAGATGATATGTCTGAACAAGACGTTCTCTGTTTCAGATGGGAAACATTTGGGATCTAAACAAATCACAGGGAGTGCGTGGGTTTTGAGGAGACGGATACTTTTCAGGAGTTTGGACAATGAATTCAGATTCAGGGAACTGAGGGCTAAAAAAAGGTGGGGAGAAACTTCGATGATATCCTGGTGAAGTAGACCAGTATTTTCCACGGCTATGTCTCCAGCAGACCGAGTCCTCTAAAGCCACAAATTCTGTGTGGCTACGGTTCTGGCGGGTATGTCTTCGTCCAGATGCCAAGTTTTCTTCTGTGGAGTCGCCAAGTGGATTACAGCTTGCAACCTAGTTTCATCTACTCTTAAATTAGGAATGTATAATTTTTTTTTTTCCCTAGGGAAGATTTATCTTCTTACTTGCATTCCCCAGCAACGGCGCTAGAAAATATGTTGGTCTCGGAGACGTTATAAGGTTGCATTTCGAACTATTCCTGGGCATCAATAAAATTTACTGTGTTCTTTTGCTTGACCAGAGTCACATTCACCATAAAATAATACAAATATCCAATCTTGGAATAATGTGGGAAGTATTTCAATATGCCAATGTCAATAATTGAATGAATTGATGTTAATGAAATGGCACAAAGAAAAGGTACTTCAGAGAGAGTGAAATCTTTGTTTTATGTTTGAGAATAACATACTAGCCTAAGGGAGGAATTCAATCATTTTTACAAAACTTATTACAGAACTAAACTTGAATAACATGAGAAAATTATTTCCAGATAACCCAACATGAATACCTCACACCATGAAAATAATGGAAGCAATAATTTAAGCTTTCAACACTCACATTAAAATCGGAATCAGATTCATAAATCATGAATAATATGACATAGATGAATTAACAGAAGAAAGAATACTAACTGGACATATCAAAGTTTTGAATCCACGAAACCCCAAGTTCAGGAAAAATGATGTTCTTCTTTATATATTGATCATACTGAAAAATATCAGAAGTTACACTTCTTACAAAAAGAGATGACCATTGGCCATTGCCTACTCTACTATATATAGCCTTCACAATATTTTACAAAAATAAATTGTTACAAAAAGTTTGTTACAACCCAACGACTTAGACATTTCTTTTCGAACTTTCCAACAAGATTTGTTACTAGAAACAACTTTGAGGGCTACTGCGGACTAGTATGCTGCTGGGATTGGGACCCACTCGCATGATGAGGAAGAATGCCATGCTGAGCAGAGGAGGCCTCTGCTATGGGTTGCACGGTCGAGGCTACAAATGTTGCTTGCTTCTTGGTGAATTGTTTTGACTGCTTGACTGTGAGGAATCTAGTAATAGATTTCTAGTATTTACCCATTGGGTAATTAAAGAACTTGAGCTCCCTAAGAGATGAGTCCAGCTAGGTACATCATTCAAAAGAGGCCTTAGGAAGCATTTTGAAGATTCCCTAGAGATGGTTAAGCATTTTAAAATTGGAATGCAACTTGTCTACTCCTGCTTTTCCGTTGAGCTCCTACAAAGTATTTTTCAAGCAGATCTCGATATTCCTTGCCTCTATCATCATGGAAAAATAATCCCTCTCTAGATAAAGATCCCCATTTCCATCCCAGAAAGATGGGAGACCAAGGGAGAAGACTATCTTGAATAACTCTTTAAATGGGTGCACGTATTGCTTCAGTTGAGCCGCCATGTCAGCCACGTTCTAAGCCAATGCTCCCTTAGTAATCATATTATTTGATTCCATTATAATCTTGGTTCTATTAGGATATTCCTATACTCCATCCTAGTCCTACGAGCATTATTCCTTTTTGCATTTTCAGTTATGCATGCATGCAATTGCGTGCATCCCAGTCATCAATCCCAGCACCTAGCCCTCAATTAGCTAGCCCTGGGAGCTTCTCTCAGATCAGTTTTAGCCCTCCTAGAGCTTAGTGTGCCCTTCCTCCTTGATTTAAGGAAGCCACTCACCCTCTCTCACCTACCATTCAGTTGTACTTTAGTTATCTTCAGTTCTTTCCTTGATTTAAGGCTAGACTGACTCTCAACTAACTGTATCACTCTGATAGACCTCCAGTGAGACTGAACTTCCCATTCTGACTCCACTTAGCTCCTCATGCGCCCTCCACTGCACCTCCTTCAATCAGTTAGTGCCAGTTACACTTAGTTACATCTACCACACTCAGTTAGACTTAGTTTGATTAATGGTTGACAGTTACTTGTGCATTGATGACTCCACTGATGATGATGAAGACTTCTAGTTGTGCTCTGATGGCACTCCAGTGATCTTTTGATCACTCCATGAAGGCTAATTCGAATTTCCACCTTGGCATTCGAATCCTCATTCATTGTATTATTTATTTGTCCATTTGTGATTAATGAATTAGTGTGTGTGAAGTTATTTTGCTTCTACCCGAGTTCTACTGTATTATTTTGTTGCTCTCTTACTGCATTATTTACTCTTAATCTTATTCCTAAATTCTTTCATTGTGAGGTATATATCAGCTCTTAGATCTGTTGTGAGTATTTTCACATGGTATCAGAGCATGTTGACAATTTTGCCTATCTCCATTCCTAAGATTTTTTTGCAGGTTATTATCAAGATTTCAAGTGCAGCAGTTGCAGAAGTAGCAGTTACAAATATTTTCTATTGTTTTTGCAGGTCTTCTACAACTTCCATGTATTGAGAAGAAATCCCTCCTCTTTATCTATTCGACTATGATGAATGGAAACCAAAAATGATACCATATTTGAAGAGACATGATCTCTTTGATTATTGTTTTGAAAGAGAGTTCGAATCCTCTGAAGATGAGAATGATTGGTTAAATGAAGGTGAAAGATCCATTGCAGCCATGCTGTATGCTATGTCTCGATGCATGGTATTCCACTCCCTTGATGTTGAATCTCCAAAAGAGCTATGGGCCCATCTAGATGAAAGATTTCGCAAGTAGAATGAAGAGATTGGTCCAAACTCTTTCGAGAGCATGCCTAGTGATGCATTCTCTCTCCTTGATGATCTCATTGATCATGAATATCTCATATCTCATATTGAAGTTGTCCAAAAAGAAGAAGAACTTGTAAATTCTACACTCATGCTCCAAATTTCTTCTATTTCGAATTATGTGCCAGCTCACACTTTAGAAATTGCAGAGGTTCCTAAATCCTCTCTTGCACCAAAGTCTGTTGGTTTGCATCATGATCTCATGAATGTTTCAAAGGTTAAATCAGCCATTGGAGGTAATATATTCGCTCTCCTTGATCAATCACCTCTTATTTACTATTGTAAGATCATTATTTCATGCTCTCAAAAGGTTATTGAAGATGATGGCCATTGCCATTCGCTTGGGATAATTTCTCATGCATTAACTAGTTTAGATCTCACCTCAAGTGGTTCAAAGGAGATCTTAAGCAACCATGATTCAAGTCTTGAATCTGATTTGGATTCCAAGTAATCACTGATATTTGATGGTTCTTTTGGGCATAATCTCACCCATGATACTTCAAAGGAGAAAAAAAAAGACTATTTGCATATTCTTGGATTTGATCCTACCTCAACTGATTCAAATCACAGGTGCAAGGATCATCCTCATACTTTTGGATTTGTTCTCATCGCATTCAATCTGAAGAGCAAGTACAAGCACATGCCTTTTGAGCATGAACCACTTCTTCCCAAGAAGAAGATACCTCCAGACATATGACCAAGCATCACACCTGCCTTAGTTGGAGCATTCATT
Source organism: Larix kaempferi (assembly GCA_027924585.1). Taxonomy (NCBI): domain Eukaryota; kingdom Viridiplantae; phylum Streptophyta; class Pinopsida; order Pinales; family Pinaceae; genus Larix; species Larix kaempferi. The sequence continues at coordinate 2,502,025 of BSBM01000358.1, read as the reverse complement.
TTTGTGTGTGCCATTACGATCTATTTTGAGGGGGGGTATTTTTCCCATGAGGTTTTCCCCATTTCCTCGGTTTATTGACTGTTATTATTATTCATTGTATTGGGTGAACTTTGGTCTCAATTACCAAAGCCCAGGCTGGATTAAGGGGGGGTCTTAAGATATTCCTATACTCCATCCTAGTCCTACCAACATTATTCCTTTTTTCATTTTCAGTTATGCATGCATGCAATTGTATGCATCCTAGTCATCAGTCCTAGAACCTAGCCCTCAATTAGCTAGCCCTAGGAGCTTCTCTCAGATCAGTTTTAGCCCTCTTAGAGCTTAGTGCGCCCTTACTCCTTGATTTAAGGAAGCCACTTGCCCTCTCTCACCTACCATTCAGTTGTACTTTAGTTATCTTCAGTTCTTTCCTTGATTTAAGGCTAGAATGACTCTCAACTAACTGTATCACTCTGATAGACCTCCAGTGAGACTAAATTGCCCATTCTGACTCCAATTAGCTCCTCATGCACCCTCCACTGAGCCTCCTTCATTCAGTTAGTTCTAGTTACAGTCAGTTACACCTACCACACTCAGTTAGAATCAGTTTGAGTGATGGTTGATAGTTACTTGTGCATTGATGACTCCACTAATGATGATGAAGACTTCTAGTTGTGCACCGATGACACTCCAGTGATCTTTTGATCACTCCATGAAGTCTAATTCAAATTGCCACCTTGGAATTCGAATCATCATGCATTGTATTGTTTATTTGTCCATTTGTGATTAATGAATTAGTGTGTGTGAATTTATTTTGCTTATCTCTGAGTTCTATTGTATTATTTTGTTGCTCTCTTACTGCATTATTTACTCTTAATCTTATTCCTAAATTCTTTCATTGTGAGGTATACATCTGTTAGGAACCCATGTCTTTACTTTGTTAGTATATTGTTGTTGGACGCATATCCTTTGTAAGTCGTCCCGTAGTATTTATTGATCCATAGTTTATATTAGCCCATAGTATTGACCCATAGTATTGGACGCATATGCTTTGTAAGTCGTCCCATAGTATTATATGTCCCATGGTTTCGACTCATAGTATTGGCGCCTAGACTTAGCCCATGGTTTGTATTGACACATAGTATTGACCCATGGTATTGGCACCTAGACTTAGTATATAAGTGTGTGTTGAGGCCTATGAAGTCACCATGAAGTTAATTGTATTGAGCTTGATCAAAGGAGGTTGCCCCCTCGAAGTGGCCCGTGATCAATATAAAAGTGATTCTGAGTTCTATTATTTCTGATATCTCATGTATTTGCATTAATTAATTATTGCAGGTTCATCACATCTGGTATCAGAGCACTTTCTTGGGCTCACTGGGTGAAATTTCTGCCAAATTTTTTTCGCATCTGTTGCAGGTTCGGATTTGGGAATAATCCCTATCCATTTAACTATGGGAAGTACTTGGGAATAATCCCTAAAACTCCTTGTGAGGAGTACCACAGGAACCCCGAAGTAGCTAGCCCATTGAGAGGACCTGCCAGCGAAAAGGGCAACGACCCCTACCTGATTGACTAGTTCCCACCCATGAGGTAAACCAAGAGCTGTCGTTTGTGGCAAAGCAGTTATCAGTTTTACCTGAGCCGTGGAGTGAGGGGTATTGCCCCAATACGCAAGCCGTTAGACAGCATTGGTGGCCGAGTGAAACCCCTAAACTGTTAGGAAGCCGCACATACCTCGGGTCCATATCTATTTTCAGCTGAACTGTTGTCGATCACTGCTATGCCGTTTCAGATCCAGCTGTTCAGATCCATTCTGAAAGCCATTCTAGATCCAGCCGTTTTCAATCCATTCGGCACCGTTTCAGATCCCTTCCGAGCCGTAGCCGCTCCAGTCTAGAAAAAAAAAAAAACTCCATATCTCCCTTGAAATTTTCGGGGACCCCTATCATCCCATTCTACATATTTCATTATTGAGGACCCTATCCCCACTTCCCCTTCCTGAACCATGAAATCCCACATTTGTCTATTTTTAGGGTTTTCCATAGCTTCTTCGACTTTCACCTGATCGCCTTCAAATTTTACCACAAAGTTCATTTTATAATTCTGCTTCTTTGTCCCTCTCTGCCAAGTTTTCTCATTCTATCACCTCGCTTCTGAAATCCCCCTTTTTTGCTTTCCTATCTTTTCAATAGTGTCCAAAATCTAGTCAAACCCCAATTACCCATCAGATTGTGTCCCCAATCCAACATTCCTTTTACTAAATCAGCTTCTGTTGTTGTTTTTCTACCCATTCCACCGAAAAAAAAAATAAAAAAAATTATTGGTTATGGTTGTCACTCGCACAGGAGCAAACACCATGGAGGAAACACTTGCAGCCATCCAAACCAAACTCCAAGATCTGGATGAAAAATTTCTCAGCCTCCATCTTCAGCATTCAGCCATGAACAATAACCGACAGCCAGCATCTTTTGCAGCCACCGGGTTTTCTTCTTCCTGCAATTTTCGTGGGCCGAAGCTTGATTTTCCTCGCTTCAATGGTACTGGTCTGACTGGATGGATATACCGAGCAGAACAATATTTCAGTCTGCATAATACTTTTGATGTCCAGAAAGTTCCACTTGCATCCTTTCATTTGGAATAGGAAGCCCTTCAATGGTACCGTTGATACATCAAAGCTCATCCCGAGCCAAACTGGACAGATTTTTGCCAACTCCTTTTGCCACGATTTGGTCCTAGTGCTTTTGACGACTTCGCGGGAGCACTCACTAAACTTCACCAAACTGGCACAGTGAGAGAGTATCAGACAGAATTTGAGAAACTAGCCAATCACACAGAAGGATTGTCTGATGAATTCTACAGGAGTTGTTTTATTAGTGGTCTCAAGGATGAAATCCGCTCAGAGGTCAAAATGTTTTGTCCCAACACAATGATGGAAGTCCTAGGGTTGGCTAAGTTGGCCGAGGACAAGATCGCAACTCAACAACGCTCCAAACTCACCTTTTTTCCCTTCCGAAATATGGGTTCCCAACGACCTCCCATCACACTTGCTCCTCAACCAACTCCTATCAAGCAATTGTATGGATTAGAGATGCAGGCACGCCAAGAAAAAGGGCTTTGTTATAATTGTGATGAGAAATTCACTTGGGGACATAGATGTGTTCAACAAAAGCTCTATCTGTTGGATGTGGATTCTCTGCCTGCCTCAGAACTTGATGAAGAATCTCCAGATATAGTAGATGATCAGGTCGACATTCAACACCCACCTGTTGACACCCCCATCTCAGGATGACCCACCCGAGATCTCTCTCCATGCTGTAACCGGTGTCACCACCCCACAAACAATATGAGTAAGGGGATACTTCAAGAAGCTCCCTCTTACCATACTCATTGATTCTGGTAGCACTCATAACTTCATTGATCCTCGGATTGCCAAACAGGCTGATTGTTTTGTCCATCCTTGCTCCAACTTTGAAGTCATGGTTTCCAATGGGGGCACCTTACCTTGCAAGGGGAAGTGTCACAATGTACGTATCTCTATGGAAGATTATAACCTGCGCTCTCACATGTTTTCCTTGTCCTTAGGCGGATGTGATGTGGTTTTGGGCGTTCAATGGTTATGCACACTTGGCCCCATCTTATGGGATTTTGCTGAACTTTGGATGCAGTTTTCAGTCAATGGGGCATGAAAAAAATTTATGGGCTTACAACCAGGGTCTCTTTGCATCATCAGTTCACATCGCCTGGAAAAAATACTAAAGAAGAATTCACATGGTGTCATCCCTCAGCTCCATTCCATTCAGATGCACCCATCAACAGTCTCCACTACTTCCTTGGATAGATATGCAGGTGTCTTTGCTGAACCAATGAGCTTGTTGTCTTCAAGAGACCTTTCCAGTAAAAATTTAGCCGCATCTACCTCTCAATAGGAAATGATGACTATTTTGCATACAGTATAGAAGTGGCAGCCATCCCTATTGGGGAATTATTTCTGCATCAAGACTGATCTCCAGAGTCTGGAAACTTTCCTAGAACAATGGGTCTCCTCCCCAACACACCTGAAATGGGTTATCCAACTCATGGGTTATGACTATGCGACCACTTACCAGAAGGGTAAGGACAATATGGTGGAAGATGCTCCTCCTCGCACATTTGATGACCCAGTTTCTCTTACAGCTAATTCTCTGCTTGTTCCAAATTGGTTGCAATTTGTTCAACGGGGCTATCTCTTCTATGAACTCCATGCTTCTTCATTAGTAGGGCACTTTGGGTTCCTCAAAACGTATGACCCGAAATAATGTAACTTCTTTTGGCAGGGACTCAAAAGGACAATTCAATGGATGGTGGTTAACGGTGATACTTTCTAGGTCAACAAGGGTGAAATGACCCTCCTTTCGGGACTGCTTGAACCCTTGCCCAACCCTCCACAGATTTGGACAACTATTTCTACGGATTTCCTAGAAGCGCTCAAGTTGTATAGTACCACATCTCAAAGGACACCATATGAAGCAGTATCTGGACAAGCACCACCAGTTCTTCTTCCATACACCTTCAGCAGCTCCCCAGTTCAGGCAATTGACTCAATTCTTCGAAACTGTGATCAGCTTCTTCTCATTCTGCAGGACAATTTTCACATGGAAAGAATTCGACTGAAACAACAAGCCAATCAACACCGTTCTGAGCACACTTTTCACATCGCTGATATGGTTCTTCTTCGTCGACATCCTACCATGCAATCCTCTCTGAAACTCCAAAGGCGCCAGTGGCTCGGAATGCAACCCGAGGATGCTCCAGGGGACCCACTCCTTTAGATTCTACATCAATTTCCACATCTAAAGCTTTGAGGACAAAGCTTTTTCTAAGGGAGAGGGGATGTTAGGAACCCATGTCTTTACTTTGTTAGTATATTGTTGTTGGATGCATATGCTTTGTAAGTCATCCCGTAGTATTTGTTGATCCATAGTTTATATTATCCCATAGTATTGACCCATAGTATTGGACGCATATGCTTTGTAAGTCGTCCCATAGTATTATATGTCCCATGGTTTTGACTCATAGTATTGGCGCCTAGACTTAGCACATGGTTTGTATTGACACATAGTATTGACCCATGGTATTGGCACCTAGACTTAGTATATAAGTGTGTGTTGAGGCCTATGAAGGCACCATGAAGTTAATTGTATTGAGCTTGCTCAAAGGAGGTTGCCCCCTCGAAGTGGCCCGTGATCATTATAAAAGTGATTCTGAGTTCTATTATTTCTGATATCTCGTGTATTTGCATTAATTAATTATTGCAGGTTCATCACAACATCAGCTCTTAGATCTACTGTGAGGATTTTCACAAGTTCGATTCTAGATGGCATAATTATGAATCTCTTCAAAGGCTTTCTCATTTAATAAGTCAATCAGTTCTCGGGAAGCCTCGACCTTTTTACTTACACTACTTTCTATCATGGGGGCTTCACTAGAAGGCAATATAATATCACATTCATTCATATTGGGGTATTAAATAATCACGAAAACCTAAAAATTATATTGCTTATATATTAAGGGGCAAATGTTTTTTTTATTTAATGTAACAATACAAAAATACTTTGGGGTCTTTTTTATATGGGCGGGCTGACAAATATCCTCCAAATGGAGAAGGAGGGATCACGGCGGGATGAGAAATTGGGTTGAGGCAAGGCTCGAGCTTACCAGTACAAAGGGAAATCACGTATTGAGGCATGCTTGAGGCTAGGGGTTTCTTGGTGAAGTGGGTTGCTAGTTGATCATAGTTGAGAGACAATGGTCATTGATAGCCAGTTGTTACCAATAGCCTTGGGAGGCTCTAAGCCTCTAGGGCCTGTTATAGGCCCTTGATAGGCCTTGGGGGCTTGAATACCAAACCACTCATGCCTATTACAGGCCTTGGGAGGTTTAGTCAGCCTCCTAGAGCTTGTTATACTGAGGCCCTAGGGGCTTGGATACCTAGCCCACAACAGGCTTAGTCAGCGATTGGGGAACTGCAACATGCAATCTAAATGTTGTACTATGTGCATTGGCTCTAGTGACATACAAGAAGTGATCTCCTATCTCTTCATTAGACCATTAGATTTTGCAAATCATAATGATATGTGGTTGAGTAATTGCATTGTGGGTGAAGTAATGTGCATCCACAATAAACATTGAAAGAAGCAAGGTGCATTGTAGAATGCATGTGGGGTCATAAGAGGGGTATCATATCAATATACTAGGTAGAAATATAAAGGGGTATAAAAAATGTTAATGAAAAAATTGATACATACATTATCTAGTGAAAATAGGGTTTTTTTTAAATTGGGAAGGCATATTGGGAGGGGGTAAAAAAAATGATTTTGGAAGGTATTTTCCAATATTTAGCGAAACTAGGGGTATTATTTCATATGCTATGAATGAACGTGCTATGATAGCGTTTTATTGAGTGAAGCCCCCGTGCTTTCTATAGATCGTGCATTCTGGGCGACAGTTTTAGCAATCTCAAATTCTTCTTGAGATATGTTGAAATGGGTCGACCAAGATCTTATCAGAACTACCACCTACTCCCATATTACAGTTTTGGCACCTCTGATTAAAGGCTTGCCAGTGAGTTTCCTAGAAAGCTCTTGAATTTTAGCACGGAGTTCATCACTAGCTTGTTGTATCTCTGAGATGAATTGATCTCTTTTAACCAGTTTTTCATTCACATTGAAAAGCTCATCACACTTGGCCCTTAGTTGGTCTTGGACTTGGTTTAGATTGGCATCTTTAATACTCATTTCAGCTATCACTTTAACAAGCTTGTTAGCAGGATATGACATTGAGGAGGCTTGGAGTGATGTTACCTTTTGCTGGAGAATTTCCTGATTCTTCCTCCTTGTCTCCTCCAATTCACCTTCCAAGGAAACAATCCTTTCCTTGAGTGCTTGAACATCGGTCATTGATTTTTCTATCTCTGATTGTATTGCGACCACTTCTGCAGTCTGTGAATGCTCAGTCGTGGGAATACTGAGCCATTTCTTTAGGGTTGCAACTTCCTTATCCATCTCCTTTATCATGGCATGTAACGGAGCCATATCGCTCAGATTTTGCACCATTTTAATGATTTGTTGTTCCAAGTCAATTATCTTCAACTGCTTGGCTTTATTAGAAGACATTTCATTCCTCAGCTGCTTCTCTATCTTTTGTACCGCGTCCTGTAGTATGTTTGTGCTCATAGTATATTTCCGCACATCACGGTACACTCCCTCTCCTATTTGTTGATGAATATCCATAATATCCTTGGATGGGAATGCATCCATATTCGATGTTATTTGAGTAGTTTTAAAATTAGAAGGTGTTTTCTTCCCTCCTGGCACTATTTTCTCTAGGATAGCCATCTTTAGGGATCCCTGTTTCAAATCCAACACTGATAGCATCATGGATTGCTTTTTCGTATCAAGCTCACTCTTTGGGAACAATGACTTCTCTAGGTCTATGTTTTCATCTTTAATCTATCCATAAAGCTCAAACAAGCCTAATTTGATGAGCGACATGGTAACCAAGGCTCCCTCCATAGAATGAGTCTCCTGAATTTCGACGGCATGTTACAGATGGGAAATTTTCAAGGACAACAAGTGTCACAGGGGTAGGTGTTGGCATAACCTTTGAGGTTATGTTAGACATACCCTCTAACTTCAACCTTTTTGTCTTCAACCCCACACTCCCTGATCCTTCCTTTCTGGTTGTAGATGTAGGCTCTGATGTGTCTCTTTTCCCCAACATATCCACCTTAAGGGGAGTCAGAATGATTGGAGCTCCATTAGCTTTTCCAAGGTTCAAAACAACTTGACATTCTTCCCATCTATTCAACTTGGCCATCTTGTCCAACAAGGGATGTGGCTCCTGGAGATAAACTGCAGAATGGGCTGCTTTCCTTTTTTGAGAAGGATCCCCTTGGGATAATAATTGTGTATCTCACTTACAAGAAATTTGTATGAAGCTAACAACTCCTTGAATTCCTTTTGGGCGGCTCTGCTCCTTACTGTGAATGACCCCACTTCATGGGGAAGTTTGAAAGTATCGACACTGTTCCCCTTCATAAAATGTACACCGTCATAGTTGAACCTTTGACAAATGTATTCCAGTGGAAACAACCGAGGAGTAAAAAATATGGGTAACTTGTATGGATCCAACTCTACACCATATACTCGAATTTCAGTATGTGTATCAAAACAAAACCAATCGCCCATAACTTCATTTGGGTTAAGCTGGAGCAACTGTTTTCTTTCTGGAAAGACCCTTGGAGGAGGGGCATCAAACAGTAGTGTATAAACATTTGATACAACATTGTCCACAAATAGGGTGAAATCCTTCTATGGGGGAGCCGTGAAGACGGACTTGTCAAGATCACCCTTGCTAAAAAACGTTTTGTTACTAAAAATGATCATGTACAAGAGAATAGAGTAAAAATGAAACAAATTCTTGTATGGAAATCTATTTAGTTGTAGATGAATTGATTGGGAGAGGAAAAATGACAAATCAAGTCTGACCGAGGTCATCGATTACTATGTCATTGTCATACCTATGGAAATAACATATCATTGACAATATTGGTATCCTGAAGTCAAGTCCGTCGTCAATCTTACGCCCTGATGCCCTAGAGATGCACGCCCTGCCAGTGCCCCGTTATGGGTGGATACCACTACCTCTGTCAGTCAGCTGTCCAAGGACCTGTGGTCTGAGAAACCACTATGGCAGTATTTAGAGGTTTCAGGGATTTGAAATGATGGTTTAGGGAAACCTCTTTTCATCCCCTAAACGACTTTGAGGTTGACATGTGTCGATGGCAGTTTTCTTTCAGGGGTGTCATAAGAGTGTTAAACTCTGAGCACTTTCAACATCCTGAAATCTGTGCATCCATTGATGATTTACCTTTTCCTTCCCAAGATGTGCGCCAGCTTATGCATCTTTATGGGGTGAGCATCCCCATCCTATTGAAATTCTTGCTCAGAGGTGACGATTTTCTTACGACGCAGTCGAGTAACCTCCGGTCATTTCTGCTGATGATATTAGTACTAAAAGTTATGTTCCTTAAAAGGGTTATGTTGGATTGTGACACTATTGGATGTTTATGTCACATAAATTATGGCATTCACAATTAGAATATTTCATAAAGGTATAGTTATGTTTTGTACATTCCTTAATGGTTTTGTCCCATTGTGCCATTCATTAAGTCTTATGTTGTATTGCGACATTCATCGAGGCCTATGTTGGATTGTGACATTCCTCCATGGTGATGTTGCATTATGGTTATGTTCCTTAATGGATTTTGTCGCTTTATGATATCTTCATGATAACGTTTTGTGAAGGTTTTGTCACATAACAGTAATCATTGATGTAGGGGCATCGGGGCCTAGATGAAACAGTTGAAGTTGATCGACAGAGTAAGGTCGACTATGGCGATTGCCGAAGACCACTAGTGTGAAGAAGATTGGTTGTCGAATCTAGGAAGTCAAGAAGGAATTTATCGAAGTGTTGTCGACAGAAGAGGAGGTGATGAGGTTGAAAGTCAGCAGGTTGGTCAAACAACGACATCGACGCAGACGCGGAAGAGGCCAAGTGAGGGGGGTGGGACGGATCAGTAGCCATGGAGACTAAGTGAAGTCGATGAGTTAAGTCGAGAATCGACATGTTAATATGGTCTATGTGATGAAGTGTAGACCATTCAGAAGAGGACAGTGCTAAGAACGACAACTGTATCAAAGTCAGAGAAGCACTACAGTTGAGGAGATCGACCTGCAATCATTGTGGGTTGTTAAGGAAGTTAGTGGAAGTTAAGAAGGTGTTTGGAACCAAGCCAGGTGTCACCATAGGAATAGGTTGTGCAGGCATAGATAGGGCCACTGACAACTGCAGATCGACAAAATCAGGAGCAGAGCGATGGACATAGTAAGGATGTCTCGGGGAAGCTAGGTAGGGTGGATCTCGGGGACAACAATTGAGTAGGGTAGAAGACTGGTGCAAAGACGTCGAGTGGGGATCAATCTTTCTTTCGTTATTTAGAGGATCAAAATACTGAGAGGATCACACGTAGAGGGAAGAAACACACCGATATATTAGAGATTTACTTCTGTATATTGTAACAGGATAATGGCAACTTGTTTACTAGTTTTCATGTAATTTTGTAAATGGTTGAAGTAATAGAATCCAAGTTCATGGCATTTCCAGTTCATGTCTAGTCTATGTGAGCACCCGTGTGTTTACTGTGTGTTATAGTTAAGCAAGAGGGTCCGACCGACCCACCCTTGCGCTAGGTGGTATCAAAGCAACAACATCTTGAAGATCGGAGGAATCTTGATACAAGCTTGCATAGCATCAAGTGGTGTTCGAGCAAAAGAATTTTGAGAACATGAAGAATCTGTGTAAGCGTGAACATCTCTAGCTGCCATTGGGTAGAGTTGTGCACATCTAGTGAAAGTCTAGTTGTGATTGGATGAGAGGATATTTCAGCTGCGATTGAAAGAATGGCACAAAGAGGTGTAAATTTCCATAATGTACGAAGAAGAGTGTGAGGAATAGGAGTTACACTTGATCGCGAAATGTTCGACAAGGGAATGCGAACAATGAGGAGCTTGACCAATTAGGTCACAACAATCAAAGAAATCCATAGGTGTGGATGCATTCCTGATGCACTTAACCATAGCGATGAGGAAGTCAAGGAAGTGGGATCTCAGGAAGCAGTGGAAGAGGAAACGGAAGATAAATTTGTCAAGCTATTGACATAGATGAGGGGTAAGGAAAAAATGGACATACCTACCTACTCATGAAATATAGATCCAGAAGACTTGATAGACTGGTTCATAGAAATGGGGAAATACTTCGACATAGACCAGATATAGGATCCTAAGAGCGTTAAGACTGCATGTCTGAAGTTGAAAGGTCATGCCTCATTGTGGTTGGACAATGTACAGGAATATAGAGTCAAGAAAGGCAAGGAGAAAATAAAGTCTCGGGAGAGAATGGTTGCCAATCTGAAAGCGAAGTTCATTCCTAGCGACTATTTAATTTCCTTGTTTAGGAAGTTACAAAAATTTTGATAGGAAGAAATGACCATGAAGGAATACATGGAAGAGTTCTACAGATTGTCTATTAGATCCGGTCAAACTGATGAAGGCGAAGAAGCAGTCGCAAGATATGTAAATGGCATGAAGTATGTCATACAAGACGAGTTGATCCTATCGAAGTTCAGAATGGTTGGAGAAGCCTACCAACTAGCTATGAAGGCAGCAGAAATGTTGTTGAGAAAAACAGCATCGACAAGAGGAAGGATGATTGGTCGATGTGCGAAGACTGTTTCCACAAAGGGACAAAGTAGCAGAACAGGGGAGAAGCCGTCGAATAAAACTGATGTGTGGAAGGGACAACCACGAGAGAGAAATCACAAGGAAACCGATGGGATGGTCGAGAGACCCGCGGTCGGGGTGAATTTGGTTGAAGTGGTCTAGTAGAAAGGAAAGGAGCTAACAGACTAGCGATTGTCTATTATAAGTGTGGCAGAGTGGAACAAAAATCCTATGAATGCCTGAAGAATATACATGTGGCAGAAGATTCAAAACCCAGACGTCTACAAGATGATTAAGGTGACGAGAAGATGGGTTCGACATCCGATAGTGGCGAAGAGGGTAGAGGAATAGGTAGAAACATGATGACCAAGAGGACGTTGGTTCAGGACAACCAACACAAAGAAAAGGAGCCAACATAGTGAAAAGAAATCTTTAAGATGAAAGTGCTGATCGTTGGCAGATATTGCAAGACCATTGTCGATGGAGGCAGTACAAAGAATTTAGTGTCAACGGAGGTCATCGACAAGTTGGGTTTGAGATGTCAACAACACCCAAATCCATACAAGATATCTTGGTTACAGAATGGACATCATGTGAAGGTAACTGGACAGTGCATCATCAACATTAAGGTTGGAAATCTTGAAGACAGTGTACTGTGCGACTTAATCATGATGGACGCTTGTCATCTGTTGTTAGGAAGTCCATGGAAATATGATCAAAAAATGATCTATGATAGTTAATCCAACATAGTCACAGTGTGGAAAAATGGTACGCGGAGGATGTTGAAGCCAAATCATGAGGATCATGCTGACTGCAAGCAGGGCGAAAGAAACTATTGGGAGAAGCGAGTGCTGATGTGCTCACTGAAGGAATTCCTAGTAGAGGAGGAGAAACAGTGAGTATGTTTCACTATCATTCCAAAAGGACCATGTGTCTAAAGGTCGACGATGGAGAGAATTCTGGTTGAAGTCAAAAATATGCTCGACAAGTTTAAGAGCATAATGGTCGATGAGGCACCAATGGGATTGCCACCAATGAGAAGCACATCCCATCAGATTGACTTGATTCCAGGATCGAGTTTTCCAAACAAGGAACCATATAGAATGAATCCGATAGAGTGTCACGAACTCAATCGACAAGTCCAGGATTTGTTGGACAAGGGATTGATCAAAGAATGTCTGAGCCCGTGTGCGGTACCAGCAGTATTAGTGCCAAAGAAGAGTGGAGAATGGGGGATGTGTACAGACTCCAGAGATATCAATAAGATCACGATCAAGTACATATTTCCATTTTCAAGGATGGTCGGCTTGATGGATTGTTTGAGTGGAGCGAGATACTTCACCAAGATTGACCTAAAGAGTGGATATCACGAGATCAGGGTCAGAGAAGGCGATGAATGGAAGAAAACCTTCAAGACGAAGGAAGGAATGTATGAATGGTTAGTCATGCCATTTGGACTGACTAATGCACCTAGTACGTTAGTGTGATTGATGAACAAAGTACTGAAGCCATTCTTGGTAAATTTCATTGTGGTGTATCTCGACGACATCTTGATATTCAGTTGAACCAAAGATGAACATTTCGAGCACATTCAACAAGTGTGGAGGAAGCTACAGGAAGAGAAACTGATGGTGAACCTGTAGAAGTGCTTCTTCATGAAGGAAGAACTAGCGTACTTGGGATTCGTAATCTCGGGTAAAGGGTTAGAGATGGACCCAAAAAAGGTAAAGGCTATATTGGAGTGGCCAGAACTGACGAGCACAACAAGAGTGCGGAGATGGAGTTTTCATGGACTTGCTAGTTTCTACAGGAAGTTCATCAGAGGATTCAATTGGATATGCGCACCGTTGACATAGTGCATAAAGAAATGGGATTTTAAGTGGACATAAGCTACCCAGAGAGCCTTTAACAAGTTGAAGTAGAAGGTGACCGAGAGCCCAATATTAGCTCTCCCATATTTCGACAAATTTTTCCAAGTTGATTGCGATGCGAGTGGAATGGAAATTGGTGCAGTGTTGATCCAAGAGGGCCGACCAATTGCATTCTTCAACAAAAATTTGGACGAAGTAAAGTGGAAATATTTGGTCTATGACTAGGATTTCTATGCTATCATGCAAGCATTGAGGAAGTGGAGGCCTTATTTTCTACCCACAAAGTTTGTGTTATATACAAACCACCAAGCACTGAGGTATTTGAATACTCAGAGGAAGTTGAATCAACAACACATGAAATGGGTTTAATTCTTGCAGGGATATACCTTCATGTTGCGACATAAGTCAGGAAAGTTGAACAAGGTTACCGATGCGCTGAGTCAAACAGTTTCATTGCTGAACACGACGACAATTCAAGCGACAGAAATAGAGTCAGTAAAAATAGAGTATGAGACCAACAAGGATTTTGCGAAAGCATGAGAGACTAGTCCCGAACCATGGAGTATCGACATAACTCCATAATTGGATTATTTTATCCAAGAGGGATACCTATTCAAGGGACAACAATTGTGTATTCCCAAGGGATCCGTAAGAGAGAACCTAATCCAAGAACTGCATAGTGGAGGATTAGCAGGACATTTTGGAATCAACAAGACCAAGGAGTTGGTCAAAGAAAAATACCATTGGCCAGGAATGGCGACAAATTTCGGTAAGTGGGTAAGAAAGTGTCGAACATGCAAATTGGAAAAGGGATGAAGTCAGAATACAGGGTTGTATGCACCATTTCTAGTGTTGAATGTCCCAAGGGATCACCTGAACATGGATTTTTTGCTTGGATTGTCGAAGACACAGCAAGGTAACAACTCAATATTTGTGGTAGTCGACATATTTTAAAAAATTGCACACTTTATTCTGTGTCAAAATACAAGTGATGCCACAAGCATTGTTGTAATATTCTTCAAGGAAATAGTTAGATTGCATGGGTTACCAAAGAGTATAACGTGGGACAGAGATACCAAGTTTATGGGTCATTTCTGGAGAACTGTATGGAAGAAGATAGATAGGAAGTTGCATTTTAGCTTGGCATACCATCCGCTGACCGATGGGAAATCCAAGGTAGTAAACAGAAGTTTGGGAAACCTTTTGAGGTGTTTGACGACCAATAGACCCAAGCTGTGGGAGAACTTGTTGGCGCAAGTAGAAATTGCATATAAGAACTCTGTGAATCAGTCGACATGTATGAGTCCATTCCAAATTGTTCAAGGTCGAATCCCACATGGTGTGGTGGATTTGGTTGCGATACCAACAGAGATCAAAAAGAGTGCGGATGCAGAAACATCCCTATAGCATATGAAGGAAGTGCATGGAGATGTACACAAGCACATTCATAAGAGAAACATGACATATAAGTTGAGAGCCGACATAAAGAAGAGGCTATAGTCATTCAGAGAGGGATACTTAGTCTATGCACACATGAAGAAAGAGAGGTTCCCGATAGGAACATTGAACAATCTCAAGCTGAAGAAGATTGGACCATGTAAGATTCTGAAGATGATTTTAGACAATGCTTATGTATTGGAACTACCGAAGGAATTGAACATTTATCCTATGTTCAATGTATCAGATCTGTACAGGTATGAAGAAATTTTAACAAGAAGCAATGGAGAAGTGTCGAATATCGAATGGACAGGGAAAATTCCAGATCGACACAAAGAAGAGATCGTCGAAGTAGTGGATGAGCGTGAAGTCAGACGCACAAGTAGTTCGCAGAAGAAAGAGTACTTAGTCTGATGGAGTGATGATGAGCTAAATGAGGCGACATGGATTTCAGAGGAAGAATATAGGAGACTGATGGAGCAGTCAAGTTCTTTTTCACGTGGGGAGACTCATGCAGGGGCATTAGGGCCTAGGAGAAATAGTCGAAGTTGATCGACAGAAGAAGGTCAACTAGGAGGATTTTTTACAACCACTAGTATGAAGAAGATTGGCAGTCGAGAAAGAAGATGTAGAAGTGTGGTAAACATAAGAGGAGGTAACGAGGTCGAAAGTCGATAGGATGGTCGAACAACGACATCGACGGAGATGTGGAAGAGGCCAAGAAAGGGGGATGCGGTGGATTGACAGCCATGGAGTCTAAGTGAATTCGATGAGTTAAGTCGAGAATAAACACGTTAAAATGTTCTCTGTGATGAAGTGAGGACTAATCGGAGGAGGAAAATTATAAGACCAAAAACTGTAGAAAAGCATTGCAGTCAAGGAGATCAACCTGCAACCATTGTGAGTTGTCAAGGAAATTAATGGTAGTTAAGAAGGTAGTTGGAACTAGGCTGGGTGTCATCATGGGAATAGGTTGCGTAGGAACAAACAGGGGCACTAAAAAAAGCAGATTGATAGGATCAAGAGCAGAGTGACAGATAGAGTAAGGACGTCTCATGGAAGCCAAGAAGGGTGGACCTCGGGAACAATAGTAGAGTAGAGTAGAATACTGCCATGGAGAAGTATAGTGGGGATCGATATCTCTTTTGTTATTCATAGGGTCGGAAGATTGAGAGGATCACACACAGAGGGAAGAAACACACTTATAGAGTAGATATTTACTTCTATAGATTGTAACAGGCTAAGGCTGAGTTGTTTACTAGTTTGCATTTAATTTTGTAAATGGTTGAAGTAATAGAAGCCAACTTCATGGCATTTTGAGTTCATGTCTAGTCTATGTGTGTGACATCCCTCTCCAATGATGAAAAAACATTATGTCTGATTTTATTTTAAATTTATTTTTATTTATTTGAGATTATGCAATGAGGAAGCCAGATGAGAAATTGGCTGACTTAAGTCCTAGGAGGACTGATGTAAACAAACAATTTTATTCTATTAATAAAAGAATGAGTGGGAGCAGCCAAGTTAAATGAGGAGATCATGCATGGAGAAGTGGGGGACAAGTTAGAGTTAGCCTCTGGGACATCAGAACAAGTGTCAGGAGTGTATTTAAGACACTAGACACACCCTGAAAATCAGGGATTTGATTAGCTGCGAAAATTCCATGAGGAATTGGATGCTAATGGAAAGACCTAGGCAAAACTATAAAAGGATGGCATATGTGAGGAGGCAGGACGCTGCTGAGTATGCCAGAAGGAATTTCACTTGCTGTGTGAGCACTCTGTGTTAGGCAAAGGATTCAGGAAATAATACTGAGTTTGAGGCTAGCTGTTCACATTTCTCCATGCATGTATCTGGCTCGGGGTGATTGCGGACAGACTTGGTGTTTGTACCTAATCTATGGTTGGGAGGAACGTGGTTGTTCCTACTGCATTCGGTTTCAAGTCCAGGTTTTGTTATCTCAGACTAGAAATAATTCTTGTTATTTATTTGACTCCCTTCTGTTAAATATAGTACTATTGTCGACCAAGTAAATTTTGTCATTCGAATATTGCTTGATCTGTATATTTTACTGTGTACTTCTATCCGTGGTTACAACTCGATTTATAAAGCCCCAATAAAGAAAATTATATGGTTTTACTTTCATATTCTTTTATTTGTTTGCTTTAATTAATTGGAGTCCAGGGGATAACTGTTGACCTTCTTATACCTTACGACGGATAAAGAAAGTATGGATCGTAAAAATATAGAAAAACTCTATACAGAAAAATTCCATGATTCCATGTCTTTCGGTTATTTTTGTTTTATTATTTATTACAGAGGGGATTTAGGGGATAGTACTGAAACGAGGTAATATTCCAGTTTAACCGTATATTGTAGAAATTTTTTTTATAGGGTTAATCCTCTTGGTTCGAAGGCCAACAATCCTCATTGTTCCCTCACCAAATAAATTTTAAACGCAGGGGATAAATCCCGAACCTTTCCTTAAACTCAATTTACAAAAGAGTTCTGAAAAGGGGCAAGTCACAAGTTAATTAGGGTTTCTGTGATACGATATGCACTTATCGACGGTATGATTTTCCTTTAGAAAACAAAACAATTATATATATATCAAAATTCCGATCCTATCGTATTTTTTATCATTACTGTTGTATTATATTGAAAATAATTTATCAACAGTATGAATTCTGAGGAAAACAAAAGATATTTATATATAAAAGAATCCCTATCTTTATCAGTTCGCAGATCTGTGTTGCTATGAATTATTCCAGGCAAATGCCTCACAGTATATAGGAAATAGTGTAGCTCTCCAGAATTTGACGAGAAAACTTATTCAGACCTAAACAGGAAAATACTACAGATCCACACCGGTTGGATGATAAATTACTAAATTGAAACGAGTCTTCCTTTATCATTCATTTCATCCTGTAAGTAATCCATTCATAAAATAGAGATAGACGAAAGCTACAGGCACAGAATCCCTTTAAAAAACGTTCTGCCTCACGACTGATGATTTAATGATCTTACTACGCAGGCATACTGAGAGTTGAAATCAGCAAATACTGAGAATAGAAATCAGAAAAATACTGAGACAGTTTGTTAACATATCATATAAACAAAATCGTTTTTCCAGCGTTAAACCCTGAGGTCATGAACCCTGTTCGTCCATTCATTGCATTAAAAGAGTTGTCCCGTATTCCTACAGATTTCGAACCATAATATTGTAAAAAGAACCTCTCGGGAGGTAAACAATAGACTACCCTGTGTTTTAAACCTAGGCATTTTTTTTGTGCAATATCTAGAGACTCGTACCACAGAGTTAATTATAACAAAGAATTTACTTCGGGTTCAAAGACCCAGCCATCACGAATTCCTGGAGTTTTTCCAAAAATATATAAAAACGAACCATGACTTTGAAACTATAAAATCTCTGTTGCCTTGAAGGGAGTCTTCCCTAGTTTCCTGTCTTCTCAGGAAGGCATAGTAGCGATACCACTTACCAATAAGAAAGAACCCAGCTGCCATCTGCTTCGTCTCGAACTGGAAGCACCTGCCATTATTAACAAACAGTATATTAGAAAATTTGCGATAGAAACATACTACAAACAATCAACTAATAGACATTGTCAAGTTACGATTCGGTATGTTACCTCCGAAGCATTTTCGTTGTCAAATTGGCTGCGTCCTCAAGGTAGGGAGAACCCAAACTCTGGAGTAGTTCCAAAATAGTCATTCCCCCTCATTACAACAGAAATTACAGAGATAAATGAAGGATTCAGGGCTATCTTCGAATCGCCAGGGTTTGGGATGGACATAACAGTGAAACCCCAATTCCAAATGAAAAATAAATGAATGGCTTCCGAGAATTTCGAAGTCTGCTGAAAAGTGTGTTAACCCAAACACCGAGACCAAATAACCCTGTCCTTCCGGTGCAGGTGGCATCGCAGCATTCAACACTGTACATGTAGTCACATGGCCTTACTGAAAACAATGTTTTCCCCAGTACGGGTACCCTGTCGAAATACAAGTGGAGTCTTTCAATTGCAAGTGCTTTGATGATGCAAGTTGGTTCCTTTACTACACTAGACTCGTTGATGGATGTGACTTACCCTGTAATAAATTGTTAGGTTATTTTCATTTTGGAGGGGTTACGTTTTATGCATAGAATTAATTGAAATCACCTAGATAACTAAGACATGATGGAACAATCAAACCTCTACCAACTCGGAGTTTAATAACCATTAGTTGAGCTTTGGAGAACTTAAGAGTTGGGGGTTTTAAACTTATACCTTATTAGTCTAGTGACTTAATGAGGATATAGTTACATTAGCACATTGTGATTCCATTAGGAACTTTGTTGAATGAATACTATGTGAAAACACGACTTTAAGTTATAGGTATAAAACTTTTAGTCGTGGGTGGTTAAAATATATCCATACCCTGTTATGATATCATGGAGACGCTCCGACATTATGGAAAAACCCCGGAAACATAATAATCTGCATGCCAAAGAGAGTGAAGTATTAGCCGTAGCTAAGTAAGTGGTATGTCATTTAATAACCTTCTATCTAGTGGAAGAACAAGGGAAAGACATCAGTAAGCTCAATGTCACAATAGCATTAACAAATTAAATACAGATAAGTATAAAAACTGTCTTCTTAAGTACTGTAAAGTGAACTGAAATTTTTTTTTTTATGGAGTTTTGACATATGGTATCAAAGCCAAGTTTCAACCCTGTTGCCTTGGAAACACTTAGTTTTTGTTGCGTAGGAAATATAAACTTAATATATATATTTGAATGTTGCATGCGTATGTCCAGTTTTGAAATTTCAGATGACTTCGCATGAAGAATACAGAGAAGAACCTGAAGAAAATGAACAGGCAAGAACAGCAGAACATTCAGAAGCAAGCCAGGTACTAGAAACCATGAGAAGTCTGATCGTGGAGATACAGAGTTTCAAAGCAGACAATGAGCAACTAAAGAAGGCTCAGGAAAAACAACAAGAGATCAATGAAATTTTGCTGCAGAGTCTTCATGAAAGGAACAATGGAGAAAAACAGAAGGAGGATACTAAGGGGAAATAGGAGACTGACGAGAACGCTGAAAAGAAGGGAGTTTCCTCCAATGAGACCCATAAATCTGAGCATCAAGACAAGGCTATGGGTAAAAGAAAAGTTGACCATCTGGAGGGTGAATTCAAAAAAATAAAACCTACTAGCTTCGATGGAGAATCAAAAACTAGCGAAGAAGCAGAAGCCTGGCTGCTAGACATAAAGAAATACTTTCAGATCTACAATTACTCTAGTAATATGAAAGTCAGAATGGCTGTGTACAACCTAAAGGGGAATGCCAGCATATGGTGGCAAGACCTGAAGATTTCCTAGGGACTGAAAGAAAAGAACCTCGAATGGTCGGAATTTAAGAAATATTTCAAGAAACAGTACTTATCAGAAAGTTATTATGAAAGAAAAACCAAGAAATTTTATGAATTAAAGCTGGGTCAAATGACGATGGAATATCTTATCAATAAATTCCTAGACTTATTACGGTTCGTCCCATACATCAAGGAAGAAAAACTGAAGGTGCAGCGGTTCTTAAGCTGCCTGCCACAGTCCTATAAAGATCGAATCGAGTTCGACAATCCCAGAACTTTAGAAGAAGCACTGAGAAAGGCCAGATTGTGTTATGAACAATACAAACAAAGAAATGATACTACTCAAGCATGGAAGGACAAGAAACAGGAAAAGTTTAACCAGCGGAAGAAAGGTTACAAACCCCGGCCCTTCAGGAACATGCCCAAACACTTCCAGGGAAATCCATTTCCCAGAAATGAACAGTTACAGCAGAAAACTTTCAAAGCCCCTAACATGGGAATAAAAGGAAGCATCGGTACTCCTAAGGAACCCCTGAAATGCTGGGAATGTGGTGAAGCCCATTTACGCAGGAATTGTCCCCGATACCATGAAACGAACAGAGTACTGCATAATATGCAAGAAGCATCCACGGTGGGAGACATTGGGAAAAGTTATCACCGAATTAATGCAGCCTTGGAGGACCGACAGGCAGATCATCAGTCTGCAATTGTGGAAATTGAAGGTACAATCTCTGATCATACTTGTACTATTTTAATTGACCCGGGGGCAACTTTAAGTTACATCACTCCCAAAATGATGGAGCACTGTCAACTCACCAAGGTAAAGCACCCAAAGCCCTGGTTAGTTCAGTTAGCCACTGGAGCAAAGAGGAAGGTAACGGAATATATATCTGACTGTGAACTTCAAATACAGGACCACAAAACAAAGATTAATTTAAATGTGTTGCCTTTAGGATCTTACGACATGATAATAGGTATGGACTGGCTTGAAAAGTATAGAGTAGTACTGAACTGCTTTACCAAAAAAATTTACCTACATTGCGGAAGACCAAACTCTAAGAACAGTGATTGGAAAACAGAAACCTGTTTCTGTTAGACAGATTTCTGCTATGCAGCTAAAGAAGTGCATGAGGAAAGGATGCAAGATTTACGCTGTAAGAGTATCTGATTTACTACTCAATGAGAGTCAGACTTCCATAACAGAGCATCCTGTCTTAGGTGAGTTCCTAGATGTATTTCCAGAAGAAATACCGGGGTTACCGCCTCAACGAGAAATAGATTTCTCCATTGAACTCTTACCAGGATCAGCACCAGTGTCAAAAGTACCTTATAGAATGAGTATCCCAGAATTGACTGAATTAAAGATTCAGATTCAAGAATTACTAGACAAAGGGTATATAAGACCTAGTGTCTCGCCTTGGGGTGCACCGGTTCTGTTTGTCAAGAAAAAGGATGGGACTCTAAGGCTATGTATTGACTATAGACAACTGAATAAGGTAACTGTTAAGAATAAATACCCTTTACCCCGAATTAATGATTTGTTCGACCAAGTAGGGGGAGCTAGGATCTTTTCCAAACTAGATCTTCGATCTGGGTACCATCAGATTCGTATTAAAAATGAAGACATAAGCAAAACCGCTTTCCGTACCCGATACAGACACTATGAATTTGTAGTAATTCCTTTTGGGTTAACCAACGCCCCTGCCACATTCATGTGTTTAATGAATGGTATTTTCAACAAATATCTAGATCAGTTTGTGTTAATTTTTATTGATGATATCCTAATATACTCTAAGTCAGAGGAAGAACATGAGCAGCATATAAGAATGGTATTGCAAACCTTGAGGGACCACCAGTTGTATGCAAAGTTGGAAAAATGTGAGTTCTTTAAAAAGGAAATCCAGTACCTAGGCCATATTATTTCTGCTGAAGGAATTTCAGTCGACCCACAGAAAATTAAAGCCATAGCGGATTGGCCAGTACCGAGAGATGTAGCTGACATTAGATCTTTCATGGGACTCACAGGTTACTATCGGAGGTTCATTGAGGGATTCTCGAAGATCGCCTACCCCATTACCTCACTACAGAAAAAAGGTATAAAGTTTGTATGGTCCTGCAAGTGTCAAGAAAGTTTTGAACGACTCAAGGAATTGCTGACCAAGGCACCTATTCTAAAAGTGGTAGACCCATGTAAAGAGTACACGGTCTGTACGGATGCAAGCAAAGAGGGTGTAGGAGGAGTACTGTCCCAGGACGGACACGTAGTGTGCTATGAATCACGAAAATTAAAGGAACATGAACGCAACTATGTGGTTCATGACTTGGAATTAACAGCAGTTGTACACGCACTGAAAATGTGGCGTCACTACCTGCTGGGAAAGAAATTATTGTTATTAACCGATAACACTTGCGTCAAGAACCTATTTAACCAACCAGCACTCAATGCCAGACAGGCAAGGTGCATGGCCTTCTTAAGTGAATTCGACTTTGACGTAAAACACATAAAGGGTAAGGAAAATACGGTGGCAGATGCACTTAGTCGAAGGACCCACGAAGTGTACGAGATAATAATGAGTCAACCAGAAAGTAATCTCATGGACAAATTAATAATGGCAAGCAAACTGGACGCAGAATACATAAATCTGCAAAGTAAAATTCAGCAAAACGAGATAAACATGAACGGGACAGATTTCAAAATGGATCCAAAAGGTCTGATTTGGTTCAAAGATAGGCTGTACATGCCTAATGTTGCAGAATTTAAATTGTTTATTCTAAATGAGATGCACAAACCTCCTTTTGCAGGTCACCCCGGGTGTAAAAAGATGATAACAGCCCTCAGAAAACAGTTCTTTTGGCCTAAATTAAAGACTGAACTAGCTGATTATTTATCTAAATGCTTGGAATGTCAACAGGTGAAGACAGATCATAGACATCCTGCTGGGTTATTACAACCATTACCAATTCCTGAATGGAAATGGGAAGTGATTTCACTAGATTTTATCACAGGTTTGTCGAGAACCCAACGACAACATGATTCCATAATGGTGGTGGTTGACAAGTTTAGCAAATCGGAGCATTTCATTCCGGTAAAAACCACCTACAAGGCAGCAGATATTGCAGAAATATTTCTAAAGGAAATATTCAGATTACATGGAGTACCAAAGATGGTAATTTCAGAGAGGGATGTAAAATTTACCTCCAAATTCTGGAAATCTTTGTTTGCAGGTTTGGAAACCAGAATTAATTTCAGCACGAGTTATCACCCTGAAACAGATGGACAAACTGAACGTACAAATCAGATCATTGAAGATATGCTGAGAATGTACGTCATGGAGAGACCCAACAAATGGGAAGACTACTTACATCTGTTAGAGTTTGCTTACAGCAACGGGTACCAAGCATCATCAAAAATGAGTCCATTTGAAATTCTTTATGGGAGAAAATGCACCACCCCAGTTAGCTGGGATAGTCCGGTCGATCGCTTATTGGTAGGACCAGATTTACTGAAAGACATGGAACAAACAGTCCAAAGGGTACAGAAGAATTTAAAGGTGGCCCAGGACTGCCAAAAGAGTTATGCTGATCTGAAAAGGCGAGATAAGGAGTTCTCAGTTGGAGACCACGTATACTTGCGGGTTAAAGCAAAGAAAAGCTCACTCCGGCTGGGGAGTTGCAGTAAACTGGCACCACGGTTCTGCGGGCCTTTCCAAGTACTTGAGAGGATTGGACCCGTAGCCTATAAACTGGCATTACCCGCACACTTAAAAATTCATAATGTTTTTCACATTTCACTACTAAAAAAATATATTCATGACCCCACTCATATTATTGATTGGAATTTGATACAAGAGGCTCCAGAAGGCGAGTTTCAAGTGGAACCTTTACGCATTCTGGACAGGAAAGAAACAGTACTTCGGAACCGAGCCATCGCTCAGGTAAAGGTACAATGGAAGCACTTTAGTCCTGAGGAGGCGACTTGGGAATTGGAAAGCGAAATGCTAGAAAGGTACCCGAAGCTATTCCCAGAACCGATGGATGAAGACTAGAACACTGAGGACAGTGTTCACAATAAGGGGGCAAGGATGTGACATCCCTCTCCAATGATGAAAAAACATTATGTCTGATTTTATTTTAAATTTATTTTTATTTATTTGAGATTATGCAATGAGGAAGCCAGATGAGAAATTGGCTGACTTAAGTCCTAGGAGGACTGATGTAAACAAACAATTTTATTCTATTAATAAAAGAATGAGTGGGAACAGCCAAGTTAAATGAGGAGATCATGCATGGAGAAGTGGGGGACAAGTTAGAGTTAGCCTCTGGGACATCAGAACAAGTGTCAGGAGTGTATTTAAGACACTAGACACACCCTGAAAATCAGGGATTTGATTAGCTGCGAAAATTCCATGAGGAATTGGCTGCTAATGGAAAGACCTAGGCAAAACTATAAAAGGATGGCATATGTGAGGAGGCAGGACGCCGCTGAGTATGCCAGAAGGAATTTCACTTGCTGTGTGAGCAGTCTGTGTTAGGCAAAGGATTCAGGAAATAATACTGAGTTTGAGGCTAGCTGTTCACATTTCTCCATGCATGTATCTGGCTCGGGGGTGATTGCGGACAAACTTGGTGTTTGTACCTAATCTACGGTTGGGAGGAACGTGGCTGTTCCTACTGCATTCGGTTTCAAGTCCAGGTTTTGTTATCTCAGACTAGAAATAATTCTTGTTATTTATTTGACTCCCTTCTGTTAAATATAGTACTATTGTCGACCAAGTAAATTCTGTCATTCGAATATTGCTTGATCTGTATATTTTACTGTGTACTTCTATCCGTGGTTACAACTCGATTTATAAAGCCCCAATAAAGAAAATTATATGGTTTTACTTTCATATTCTTTTATTTGTTTGCTTTAATTAATTGGAGTCTAGGGGATAACTGTTGACCTTCTTATACCTTACGACGGATAAAGAAAGTATGGATCGTAAAAATATAGAAAAAATCTATACAGAAAAATTCCATGATTCCATGTCTTTCGGTTATTTTTGTTTTATTATTTATTACAGAGGGGATTTAGGGGATAGTACTGAAACGAGGTAATATTCCAGTTTAACCGTATATTATAGAATTTTTTTTTATAGGGTTAATCCTCTTGGTTCGAAGGCCAACAATCCTCATTGTTCCCTCACCAAATAAATTTTAAACGCAGGGGATATATCCCGAACCTTTCCTTAAACTCAATTTACAAAAGAGTTCTGAAAAGGGGCAAGTCACAAGTTAATTAGGGTTTCTGTGATACGATATGCACTTATCGACGGTATGATTTTCCTTTAGAAAACAAAACAATTATATATATATCAAAATTCCGATCCTATCGTATTTTTTATCATTACTGTTGTATTATATTGAAAATAATTTATCAACAGTATGAATTCTGAGGAAAACAAAATATATTTATATATAAAAGAATCCCTATCTTTATCAGTTCGCAGATCTGTGTTGCTATGAATTATTCCAGGAAAATGCCTCACAGTATATAGGAAATAGTGTAGCTCTCAAGACTTTGACGAGAAAACTTATTCAGACCTAAACAGGAAAATACTACAGATCCACACCGGTTGGATGATAAATTACTAAATTGAAACGAGTCTTCCTTTATCATTCATTTCATCCTGTAAGTAATCCATTCATAAAATAGAGATAGACGAAAGCTACAGGCACAGAATCCCTTTAAAAAAACGTTCTGCCTCACGACTGATGATTTAATGATCTTACTACGCAGGCATACTGAGAGTTGAAATCAGCAAATACTGAGAATAGAAATCAGAAAAATACTGAGACAGTTTGTTAACATATCATATAAACAAAATCGTTTTTCCAGCGTTAAACCCTGAGGTCGTGAACCCTGTTCGTCCATTCATTGCATTAAAAGAGTTGTCCCGTATTCCTACAGATTTCGAACCATAATATTGTAAAAAGAACCTCTCGGGAGGTAAATAATAGACTACCCTGTGTTTTAAACCTAGGCATTTTTTTTGTGCAATATCTAGAGACTCGTACCATAGAGTTAATTATAACAAAGAATTTACTTCGGGTTCAAAGACCCGGCCATCACGAATTCCTGGAGTTTTTCCAAAAATATATAAAAACGAACCATGACTTTGAAACTATAAAATCTCTGTTGCCTAGAAGGGAGTCTTCCCTAGTTTCCTGTCTTCTCAGGAAGGCATAGTAGCGATACCACTTACCAATAAGAAAGAACCCAGCTGCCATCTGCTTCGTCTCGAACTGGAAGCACCTGCCATTATTAACAAACAGTATATTAGAAAATTTGCGATAGAAACATACTACAAACAATCAACTAATAGACATTGTCAAGTTACGATTCGGTATGTTACCTCCGAAGCATTTTCGTTGTCAAATTGGCTGCGTCCTCAAGGTAGGGAGAACCCAAACTCTGGAGTAGTTCCAAAATAGTCATTCCCCCTCATTACAACAGAAATTACAGAGATAAATGAAGGATTCAGGGCTATCTTCGAATCGCCAGGGTTTGGGATGGACATAACAGTGAAACCCCAATTCCAAATGAAAAATAAATGAATGGCTTCCGTGAATTTCGAAGTCTGCTGAAAAGTGTGTTAACCCAAACACCGAGACCAAATAACCCTGTCCTTCCGGTGCAGGTGGCATCGCAGCATTCAACACTGTACATGTAGTCACATGGCCTTGCTGAAAACAATGTTTTCCCCAGTACGGGTACCCTGTCGAAATACAAGTGGCGTCTTTCAATTGCAAGTGCTTTGATGATGCAAGTTGGTTCCTTTACTACACTAGACTCGTTGATGGATGTGACTTACCCTGTAATAAATTGTTAGGTTATTTTCGTTTTGGAGGGTTTACGTTTTATACATAGAAT
Source organism: Larix kaempferi (assembly GCA_027924585.1). Lineage (NCBI taxonomy): Eukaryota > Viridiplantae > Streptophyta > Pinopsida > Pinales > Pinaceae > Larix > Larix kaempferi. The sequence goes on along the minus strand of BSBM01000358.1, from coordinate 2,475,129 downwards.
TAATTGAAATCACCTAGATAACTAAGACATGATGGAACGATCAAACCTCTACCAACTCGGAGTTTAATAACCATTAGTTGAGCTTTGGAGAACTTAAGAGTTGGGGGTTTTAAACTTATACCTTATTAGTCTAGTGACTTAATGAGGATATAGTTACATTAGCACATTGTGATTCCATTAGGAACTTTGTTGAATGAATACTATGTGAAAATACGACTTTAAGTTATAGGTATAAAACTTTTAGTCGTGGGTGGTTAAAATATATCCATACCCTGTTACGATATCATGGAGACGCTCCGACATTATGGAAAAACCCCGGAAACATAATAATCTGCATGCCAAAGAGAGTGAAGTATTAGCCGTAGCTAAGTAAGTGGTATGTCATTTAATAACCTTCTATCTAGTGGAAGAACAAGGGAAAGACATCAGTAAGCTCAATGTCACAATAGCATTAACAAATTAAATACAGATAAGTATAAAAACTGTCTTCTTAAGTACTGTAAAGTGAACTGAAATTTTTTTTTTTATGGAGTTTTGACATATGGTATCAAAGCCAAGTGTCAACCCTGTTGCCTTGGAAACACTTAGTTTTTGTTGCGCAGGAAATATAAACTTAATATATATATTTGAATGTTGCATGCGTATGTCCAGTTTTGAAATTTCAGATGACTTCGCACGAAGAATACAGAGAAGAACCTGAAGAAAATGAACAGGCAAGAACAGCAGAACATTCGGAAGCAATCCAGGTACTAGAAACCATGAGAAGTCTGATCGTGGAGATACAGAGTTTCAAAGCAGACAATGAGCAACTAAAGAAGGCTCAGGAAAAACAACAAGAGATCAATGAAATTTTGCTGCAGAGTCTTCATGAAAGGAACAATGGAGAAAAACAGAAGGAGGATACTAAGGGGAAAGAGGAGACTGATGAGAACGCTGAAAAGAAGGGAGATTCCTCCAATGAGACCCAGAAATCTGAGCATCAAGACAAGGCTATGGGTAAAAGAAAAGTTGACCATCTGGAGGGTGAATTCAAAAAAATAAAACCTACTAGCTTCGATGGAGAATCAAAAACTGGCGAAGAAGCAGAAGCCTGGCTGCTAGACATAAAGAAATACTTTCAGATCTACAATTACTCTAGTAATATGAAAGTCAGAATGGCTGTGTACAACCTAAAGGGGAAGGCCAGCATATGGTGGCAAGACCTGAAGATTTCCCAGGGACTGAAAGAAAAGAACCTCGAATGGTCGGAATTTAAGAAATATTTCAAGAAACAGTACTTATCAGAAAGTTATTATGAAAGAAAAACCAAGAAATTTTACGAATTAAAGCTGGGTCAAATGACGATGGAAGATCTTATCAATAAATTCCTAGACTTATTACGGTTCGTCCCATACATCAAGGAAGAAAAACTGAAGGTGCAGCGGTTCTTAAGCTGCCTGCCACAGTCCTATAAAGATCGAATCGAGTTCGACAATCCCAGAACTTTAGAAGAAGCACTGAGAAAGGCCAGATTGTGTTATGAACAATACAAACAAAGAAATGATACTACTCAAGCATGGAAGGACAAGAAATAGGAAAAGTTTAACCAGCTGAAGAAAGGTTACAAACCCCCGCCCTTCAGGAACATGCCCAAACACTTCCAGGGAAATCCATTTCCCAGAAATGAACAGTTACAGCAGAAAACTTTCAAAGCCCCTAACATGGGAATAAAAGGAAGCATCGGTACTCCTAAGGAACCCCTGAAATGCTGGGAATGTGGTGAAGCCCATTTACGCAGGAATTGTCCCCGATACAATGAAACGAACAGAGTACTGCATAATATGCAAGAAGCATCCACGGTGGGAGACATTGGGAAAAGTTATCACCGAATTAATGCAACCTTGGAGGACCGATAGGCAGATCATCAGTCTGCAATTGTGGAAATTGAAGGTACAATCTCTGATCATACTTGTACTATTTTAATTGACCCGGGGGCAACTTTAAGTTACATCACTCCCAAAATGATGGAGCACTGTCAACTCACCAAGGTAAAGCACCCAAAGCCCTGGTTAGTTCAGTTAGCCACTGGAGCAAAGAGGAAGGTAACGGAATATATATCTGACTGTGAACTTCAAATACAGGACCACAAAACAAAGATTAATTTAAATGTGTTGCCTTTAGGATCTTACGACATGATAATAGGTATGGACTGGCTTGAAAAGTATAGAGTAGTACTGAACTGCTTTACCAAAAACTTTACCTACATTGCGGAAGACCAAACTCTAAGAACAGTGATTGGAAAACAGAAACCTGTTTCTGTTAGACAGATTTCTGCTATGCAGCTAAATAAGTGCATGAGGAAAGGATGCAAGATTTACGCTGTAAGAGTATCTGATTTACTACTCAATGAGAGTCAGACTTCCATAACAGAGCATCCTGTCTTAGGTGAGTTCCTAGACGTATTTCCAGAAGAAATACCGGGGTTACCGCCTCAACGAGAAATAGATTTCTCCATTGAACTCTTACCAGGATCAGCACCAATGTCAAAAGTACCTTATAGAATGAGTATCCCAGAATTGACTGAATTAAAGATTCAGATTCAAGAATTACTAGACAAAGGGTATATAAGACCTAGTGTCTCGCCTTGGGGTGCACCGGTTCTGTTTGTCAAGAAAAAGGATGGGACTCTAAGGCTATGTATTGACTATAGACAACTGAATAAGGTAACTGTTAAGAATAAATACCCTTTACCCCGAATTAATGATTTGTTCGACCAATTAGGGGGAGCTAGGATCTTTTCCAAACTGGATCTTCGATCTGGGTACCATCAGATTCGTATTAAAAATGAAGACATAAGAAAAACCGCCTTCCGTACCCGATACGGACACTATGAATTTGTAGTAATTCCTTTTGGGTTAACCAACGCCCCTGCCACATTCATGTGTTTAATGAATGGTATTTTCAACAAATATCTAGATCAGTTTGTGTTAATTTTTATTGATGATATCCTAATATACTCTAAGTCAGAGGAAGAACATGAACAACATATAAGAATGGTATTGCAAACCTTGAGCGACCACCAGTTGTATGCAAAGTTGGAAAAATGTGAGTTCTTTAAAAAGGAAATCCAGTACCTAGGCCATATTATTTCTGCTGAAGGAATTTCAGTCGACCCACAGAAAATTAAAGCCATAGCGGATTGGCTAGTACCGAGATATGTAGCTGACATTAGATCTTTCATGGGACTCACAGGTTACTATCGGAGGTTCATTGAGGGATTCTCGAAGATCGCCTACCCCATTACCTCACTACAGAAAAAAGGTATAAAGTTTGTATGGTCCTGCAAGTGTCAAGAAAGTTTTGAACGACTCAAGGAATTGCTGACCAAGGCACCTATTCTAAAAGTGGCAGACCCATGTAAAGAGTACACGGTCTGTACGGATGCAAGCAAAGAGGGAGTAGGAGGAGTACTGTCCCAGGACGGACACGTAGTGTGCTATGAATCACGAAAATTAAAGGAACATGAATGCAACTATGTGGTTCATGACTTGGAATTAACAGCAGTTGTACACGCACTGAAAATGTGGCGTCACTACCTGCTGGGAAAGAAATTATTGTTATTAACCGATAACACTTGCGTCAAGAACCTATTTAACCAACCAGGACTCAATGCCAGACAGGCAAGGTGCATGGCCTTCTTAAGTGAATTCGACTTTGACGTAAAACACATAAAGGGTAAGGAAAATACGGTCGCAGATGCACTTAGTCGAAGGACCCACGAAGTGTACGAGATAATAATGAGTCAACCAGAAAGTAATCTCATGGACAAATTAATAATGGCAAGCAAACTGGACGCAGAATACATAAATCTGCAAAGTAAAATTCAGCAAAACGAGATAAACATGAACGGGACAGATTTCAAAATGGATCCAAAAGGTCTGATTTGGTTCAAAGATAGGCTGTACATGCCTAATGTTGCAGAATTTAAATTGTTTATTCTAAATGAGATGCACAAACCTCCTTTTGCAGGTCACCCCGGGTGTAAAAAGATGATAACAGCCCTCAGAAAACAGTTCTTTTGGCCTAAATTAAAGACTGAACTAGCTGATTATTTATCTAAATGCTTGGAATGTCAACAGGTGAAGACAGATCATAGACATCCTGCTGGGTTATTACAACCATTACCAATTCCTGAATGGAAATGGGAAGTGATTTCACTAGATTTTATCACAGGTTTGCCGAGAACCCAACGACAACATGATTCCATAATGGTGGTGGTTGACAAGTTTAGCAAATCGGCGCATTTCATTCCGGTAAAAACCACCTACAAGGCAGCAGATATTGCAGAAATATTTCTAAAGGAAATATTCAGATTACATGGAGTACCAAAGATGGTAATTTCAGATAGGGATGTAAAATTTACCTCCAAATTCTGGAAATCTTTGTTTGCAGGTTTGGAAACCAGAATTAATTTCAGCACGAGTTATCACCCTGAAACAGATGGACAGACTGAACGTACAAATCAGATCATTGAAGATATGCTGAGAATGTACGTCATGGAGAGACCCAACAAATGGGAAGACTACTTACATCTGTTAGAGTTCGCTTACAACAACGGGTACCAAGCATCATAAAAAATGAGTCCATTTGAAATTCTTTATGGGAGAAAATGCACCACCCCAGTTAGCTGGGATAGTCTGGTCGATCGCTTATTGGTAGGACCAGATTTACTGAAAGACATGGAACAGACAGTCCAAAGGGTACAGAAGAATTTAAAGGTGGCCCAGGACCGCCAAAAGAGTTATGCTGATCTGAAAAGGCGAGATAAGGAGTTCTCAGTTGGAGACCACGTATACTTGCGGGTTAAAGCAAAGAAAAGCTCACCCCGGCTGGGGAGTTGCAGTAAACTGGCACCACGGTTCTGCGGGCCTTTCCAAGTACTTGAGAGGATTGGACCCGTAGCCTATAAACTGGCATTACCCGCACACTTAAAAATTCATAATGTTTTTCACATTTCACTACTAAAAAAATATATTCATGACCCCACTCATATTATTGATTGGAATTTGATACAGGAGGCTCCAGAAGGCGAGTTTCAAGTGGAACCTTTACGCATTCTGGACAGGAAATAAACAATACTTCAGAACCGAGCCATCGCTCAGGTAAAGGTACAATGGAAGCACTTTAGTCCTGAGGAGGCGACCTGGGAATTGGAAAGCGAAATGCTAGAAAGGTACCCGAAGCTATTCCCAGAACCGATGGATGAAGACTAGAACACTGAGGACAGTGTTCACAATAAGGGGGCAAGGATGTGACATCCCTCTCCAATGATGAAAAAACATTATGTCTGATTTTATTTTAAATTTATTTTTATTTATTTGAGATTATGCAATGAGGAAGCCAGATGAGAAATTGGCTGACTTAAGTCCTAGGAGGACTGATGTAAACAAACAATTTTATTCTATTAATAAAAGAATGAGTGGGAACAGCCAAGTTAAATGAGGAGATCACGCATGGAGAAGTGGGGGACAAGTTAGAGTTAGCCTCTGGGACATCAGAACAAGTGTCAGGAGTGTATTTAAGACACTAGACACACCCTGAAAATCAGGGATTTGATTAGCTGCGAAAATTCCATGAGGAATTGGCTGCTAATGGAAAGACCTAGGCAAAACTATAAAAGGATGGCATATGTGAGGAGGCAGGATGCTGCTGAGTATGCCAGAAGGAATTTCACTTGCTGTGTGAGCACTCTGTGTTAGGCAAAGGATTCAGGAAATAATACTGAGTTTGAGGCTAGCTGTTCACATTTCTCCATGCATGTATCTGGCTCGGGGGTGATTGCGGACAGACTTGGTGTTTGTACCTAATCTATGGTTGGGAGGAACGTGGCTGTTCCTACTGCATTCGGTTTCAAGTCCAGGTTTTGTTATCTCAGACTAGAAATAATTCTTGTTATTTATTTGACTCCCTTCTGTTAAATATAGTACTATTGTCGACCAAGTAAATTCTGTCATTCGAATATTGCTTGATCTGTATATTTTACTGTGTACTTCTATCCGTGGTTACAACTCGATTTATAAAGCCCCAATAAAGAAAATTATATGGTTTTACTTTCATATTCTTTTATTTGTTTGCTTTAATTAATTGGAGTCTAGGGGATAACTGTCGACCTTCTTATACCTTACGACGGATAAAGAAAGTATGGATCGTAAAAATATAGAAAAACTCTATACAGAAAAATTCCATGATTCCATGTCTTTCGGTTATTTTTGTTTTATTATTTATTACAGAGGGGATTTAGGGGATAGTACTGAAACGAGGTAATATTCCAGTTTAACCGTATATTATAGAAAAAAATTTTATAGGGTTAATCCTCTTGGTTCGAAGGCCAACAATCCTCATTGTTCCCTCACCAAATAAATTTTAAACGCAGGGGATAAATCCCGAACCTTTCCTTAAACTCAATTTACAAAAGAGTTCTGAAAAGGGGCAAGTCACAAGTTAATTAGGGTTTCTGTGATACGATATGCACTTATCGATGGTATGATTTTCCTTTAGAAAACAAAACAATTATATATATATCAAAATTCCGATCCTATCGTATTTTTTATCATTACTGTTGTATTATATTGAAAATATTTTATCAACAGTATGAATTCTGAGGAAAACAAAATATATTTATATATAAAAGAATCCCTATCTTTATCAGTTCGCAGATCTGTGTTGCTATGAATTATTCCAGGCAAATGCCTCACAATATATAGGAAATAGTGTAGCTCTCCAGACTTTGACGAGAAAACTTATTCAGACCTAAACAGGAAAATACTACAGATCCACACCGGTTGGATGATAAATTACTAAATTGAAACGAGTCTTCCTTTATCATTCATTTCATCCTGTAAGTAATCCATTCATAAAATAGAGATAGACGAAAGCTACAGGCACAGAATCCCTTTAAAAAAACGTTCTGCCTCACGACTGATGATTTAATGATCTTACTACGCAGGCATACTGAGAGTTGAAATCAGCAAATACTGAGAATAGAAATCAGAAAAATACTGAGACAGTTTGTTAACATATCATATAAACAAAATCGTTTTTCCAGCGTTAAACCCTGAGGTCGTGAACCCTGTTCGTCCATTCATTGCATTAAAAGAGTTGTCCCGTATTCCTACAGATTTCGAACCATAATATTGTAAAAAGAACCTCTCGGGAGGTAAACAATAGACTACCCTGTGTTTTAAACCTAGGCATTTTTTTTGTGCAATATCTAGAGACTCGTACCACAGAGTTAATTATAACAAAGAATTTACTTCGGGTTCAAAGACCCGGCCATCACGAATTCCTGGAGTTTTTCCAAAAATATATAAAAACGAACCATGACTTTGAAACTATAAAATCTCTGTTGCCTTGAAGGGAGTCTTCCCTAGTTTCCTGTCTTCTCAGGAAGGCATAGTAGCGATACCACTTACCAATAAGAAAGAACCCAGCTGCCATCTGCTTCGTCTCGAACTGGAAGCACCTGCCATTATTAACAAACAGTATATTAGAAAATTTGTGATAGAAACATACTACAAACAATCAACTAATAGACATTGTCAAGTTACGATTCGGTATGTTACCTCCGAAGCATTTTCGTTGTCAAATTGGCTGCGTCCTCAAGGTAGGGAGAACCCAAACTCTGGAGTAGTTCCAAAATAGTCATTCCCCCTCATTACAATAGAAATTACAGAGATAAATGAAGGATTCAGGGCTATCTTCGAATCGCCAGGGTTTGGGATGGACATAACAGTGAAACCCCAATTCCAAATGAAAAATAAATGAATGGCTTCCGAGAATTTCGAAGTCTGCTGAAAAGTGTGTTAACCCAAACACCGAGACCAAATAACCCTGTCCTTCCGGTGCAGGTGGCATCGCAGCATTCAACATTGTACATGTAGTCACATGGCCTTGCTGAAAACAATGTTTTCCCCAGTACGGGTACCCTGTCGAAATACAAGTGGCGTCTTTCAATTGCAAGTGCTTTGATGATGCAAGTTGGTTCCTTTACTACACTAGACTCGTTGATGGATGTGACTTACCCTGTAATAAATTGTTAGGTTATTTTCGTTTTGGAGGGGTTACGTTTTATGCATAGAATTAATTGAAATCACCTAGATAACTAAGACATGATGGAACGATCAAACCTCTACCAACTCGGAGTTTAATAACCATTAGTTGAGCTTTGGAGAACTTAAGAGTTGGGGGTTTTAAACTTATACCTTATTGGTCTAGTGACTTAATGAGGATATAGTTACATTAGCACATTGTGATTCCATTAGGAACTTTGTTGAATGAATACTATGTGAAAACACGACTTTAAGTTATAGGTATAAAACTTTTAGTCGTGGGTGGTTAAAATATATCCATACCCTGTTACGATATCATGGAGACGCTCCGACATTATGGAAAAACCCCGGAAACATAATAATCTGCATGCCAAAGAGAGTGAAGTATTAGCCGTAGCTAAGTAAGTGGTATGTCATTTAATAACCTTCTATCTAGTGGAAGAACAAGGGAAAGACATCAGTAAGCTCAATGTCACAATAGCATTAACAAATTAAATACAGATAAGTATAAAAACTATCTTCTTAAGTACTGTAAAGTGAACTGAAATTTTTTTTTTTATGGAGTTTTGACAATGTGAGTACTTATGTGTTTACTGTGAGTTATAGTTAATCAAGAGGGTCCGACTGACCTGCCCTTGCGCCAATCATCAATTGCCATTTTTTTTGTGACTTTCCTTCATGGTTATATCAAATTGTGAGATTCATATATGCAATGATTCTAAAAGGTTTTATTGGGTTGTAACAGTGCAACATTCATTAAGGGTTATGTTGGATTGCGACAATGCTACATGGTTGTCACATAAATTATGAAAATCATATTTCGAATGTTTCTTAATGGTTGGGTTAAGTTAAGTTTGGCACGTTCAATAATGTTTTGTCGCATTGTGACATTAATCAAGTTTCATGTTGGAGTATGATGTTCATCAAGGCTTATATTGGAACGTGGCATTCCTCCATGGTTATGATTTATTATGGTTATTTTCCTTTAAAAAAATTTGTTGTATTGTGACATTATTGTATGTTTATGTCACATAAATTATGACATTCATATTTAAAATATTTCGTAAGGGTTCAGTTATGTTTGCTACATTCCTTAATGGTTTTGTTAGATTTTGACATTTATTAAGGTTTATGTTTGATTGCGACATTCATTGATGCTCATTCATTCATTCCTTCATTGTGGTGTTCATTAATTAATGTACTACTTAACCCATCCCCCTTCAACATAGTAACGTCACAATGCTTTTGTCGAATTGTGAAGTTCATCATGTGTTATGTTTGATTGTAACATTCCTCCATGCTTATCTTAGATTGTAACATTCATCTTTCCAATGTTCCTCAAAGCCTAAATCTTGGATTGTAATATAAATTGTGTCCTCAAGATAATCTCATAGTAGCATAATATTGCAATGTGACGTTTCTCACGTTCTATGTTGAATTGCGACATTCTTCCATGGTTTTCTCAAATCGTAACATTCATCTTTCCAATGTTCCTCGAAAAGTTTATTGGATTGTAATATAAATTGAGTCCTCATGATAATCCCATAGTAGCACTTGAAACATCTCTTCATGAATGTTATGATGTGACATTCCTTTTTTTTACTATCTAGTTATAATATATAATTATAATATCACAATTTAATAACTACTTTTACTATGCAACAATATCAATGACGAATGTCATAATGGTACAAAGTTACTAATAAAATAAAATTATTATTATTATTAAATATAATAACCATTATGTGATATTAAAACAAAAATATAATAAAATATTAATGTGTTTATTATTAATTATTAATATTTTATTAATACAATCATTTATTAAACAATATTACTTTATTAACACTATGCAAATACTTAATACTTCTAATTTTTATTTGAGTTAAATATCATTTTTAATTATTATTCAACAATTATTTTAACTATATATAAGCTAATTTATTGTTACTTTTCTTCTTCTTATTATTTGATAATAATTATTTTAACTATAAATACTATTATTTTATTATTACTTTAATTATAAAATTTTAATTAAATACTATATTCTTATAATATGATAATATAATATAATATTATTGAAAAGTATTATCATTATACTTAAAAGATATTATTATTTATTAAATTATTAAATTACAACTAATTAATTCATTAAATATTATATTTTTAAATATCTTTATATATTATCATTATATTAATTTTATTTACTAAAGTATAATACAATATTATAATTAAAAAATAAATTTTCAATATATTATTATATTATAAGTAATTAAATAATATTATTTTATTAAAAAAAATATTATCAATATGCCAAAACATATCATAATGTATCAAAATATTTCATAACATTTGACATATCTCCAATATTAATAAATTAATATTGTTTAATTAAATATATAATATAATATAATAGTTAATCATTTAAATAATATTATTTTATTAATATAATAGTAAATAAAGATATTAAAAAACAAAGTATGCCTTACATATATAATAAATAATATTGGAAATGTCTAATGTTGTGATATGTTTGGCACATTTTATAGGGAAAAACGCTATTAATGTGTCCCAATAATAATGTTTTTTCTATAATATGTTTTTCTTATGTTAATTAAATAATATCATTATTATTATTATTATTAATTAATTATATATTATAATTAATTATATATTATAATTAATTAAACAATATTAATTTATTAATATTAATTTATCGAAGCCCACATGGTATGGTGGATTTGGTTGCGATACCAACAAAGATCAGAAAGAGTGCGGATGAAGAAACATTCATAGAGCATATGAAGGAAGTGCATGGAGATGTAAGCAAGCACATTGAGAAGAGAAACACAACATATAAGTTGAAAGCCAAAATAAAGAAGAGGCTACAGTCATTCAGAGAGGGAGACTTAGTCTATGCACACTTGAAGAAAGAGAGGTTCCCGACAGAAACATATAACAAGCTCAAGCTGAAGAAAATTGGACCATGTAAGATTCTGAAGATGATTTCAGACAATGCTTAAGTATTGGAACTACCGAAGGAATTGAACATTTCTCCTACGTTCAATGTATCATATCTATACAAGTATGGAGAAGGTTTAACAAGAAGCAATGAAGAAGTGTCGAATATCGAATGGACAGGGCAAATTCCAGATCGACACAAAGAAGAGATCGCCAAAGTAGTGGATGAGCATGAAGTCGGACGCATATGTAGTTCACGGAAGAAAGAGTACTTAGTCCGATGGAGGGATGATGAGTTGAATGAGGCAACATGGTTTCAGAGGGAGAATATAGGAGACTGATGGAGGAGTCAATTTCTTTTTAACCTTCGGAGACTGATGCAGGGGAGTCGGGGCCTAGGAGAAATAGTTGAAGTTGCTCGACAGAAGAAGGTCGACTAGGAAGATTTCTGATGACCACTAGTATGAAGAAGATTGGAATTCGAGCAGGAATATGTCGAAGTGTGGTAAACATAAGAGAAGGTGACGAGGTCGAAAGTCGATAGGATGGTCGAACAACGACATCGACAGAGACATGGCAGAGGCCAAGTGAGGGGGATGGGGTGGATCTGCAGCCATGGAGTCTAAGTGAATTCGATGAGTTAAGTCGAGAATAAACACGTTAAGATGTTCTCCATGACGAAGTGAGGACCAATCGGAAGAGGAAAATGATAAGACCGACAACTGTAGAAAAGTCAGAGAAGTGTTGTAGTCGAGGAGATCGACCTGCAACCATTGTGAGTTGTTGAGAAAGTTAATGGTAGTTAAGAAGGTGGTTGGAACCAGGCCGAGTGTCACCATGGGAAGAGGTTGTGTAGGAACATAAAGGGGCACTGACAACTGTAGATTGACAAGATCAGGAGCAGAGCGGCGGACAGAGTAAGGTCATCTCAAGGAAGCCAAGAAGGGTGGACCTCGGGAATAATAGTCGAGTAGAGTAGAATACTGGTGCGAAGATGTAGAGTGGGGATCGATATTTCTTTTGTTCTTCATATGATCGGATTACTGAGAGGATGACACATAGAGGGAAGAAACACACCTATAGAGTAGAGATTTACTTCTATAGATTGTAACAGGCTAAGGCTGAGTTGTCTACTAGTTTGCATTTAATTTTGTAAATGGTCGAAGTAATAGAAGCCAATCATCAAGTGCCATGTTTTTTGTGACTTTCCTTCATGGTTATATCAAATTGTGAGATTCATATATGCAATGATTCTAAAAGGTTTTATTGGGTTGTAACAGTGCAACATTCATGAAGGGTTATGTTGGATTGCGACAATGCTACATGGTTGTCACATAAATTATTACAATCATATTTCGAATGTTTCTCAATGGTTGGGTTGAGTTAAGTTTGGTACATTCAATAATGTTTTGTTGCATTGTGACATTAATCAAGTTTCATGTTGGAGTATGATGTTCATCAAGGCTTATGTTGGAAGGCGGCATTCCTCCATGGTTATGATTCATTATGGTTATGTTCCTTAAAAAATTTATCTTGTATTGTGACATTATTGTATGTTTATGTCACATAAATTATGGCATTCATATTTACAACATTTCGTAAGGGTCCAGTTATGTTTGCTACATTCCTTAATGGTTTTGTTAGATTTTGGCATTCATTAAGGTTTATGTTTGATTGTGACATTCATTGATGTTCATTAATTCATTCCTTCACTGTGGTGTTCATTAATTAATTTACTGCTTAACCCATCCCCCTTCAACATAGTAATGTCACAATGCTTTTGTCGCATTGTGAAGTTCATCACGTGTTATGTTTGATTGCAACATTCCTCTATGGTTATCTTAGATTGTAACATTCATCTTTCCAATGTTCCTCAAAGGATAAATCTTGGATTGTAATATAAATTGTGTCCTCAAGATAATCTCAGAGTAGCATAATGTCTCAATGTGACGTTCATCACGTGCTATGTTGGATTGCGACATTCTTCCCTGGTTTTCTCAGATTGTAACATTCATCTTTTCAATATTCCTTGAAGACTTTATTGGATTGTAATATAAATTGAGTCCTCAGGATAATACCATAGTAGCACTTGAAACATCTCTTCATGAATGTTATGATGTGACATTCTTTTTTTTTACTATATAGTTATAATATATAATTATAATATCACAATTTAATAACTATTTTTACTATGCAACAAAATCAATCACGAATGTCATAATGGTACAAAGTTACTAATAAAATAAAATCATTATTATTATTAAATATAATAACCATTAAGTGATATTAAAACGAAATTTTAATAGAATATTAATGTGTTTATTATAAATTATTAATATTTTATTAATACAATCATTTATTAAACAATATTACTTTATTAACACTATGCAAACACTTAATACTTCCACTTTTTATTTGAGTTAAATATCATTTTTAATTATTATTCAATAATTATTTTAACTCTATATAAGCAAATTTATTGTTACTTTTCTTCTTCTTATTATTCAATAATAATTGTTTTAACTATAATTACTATTATTTTATTATTACTTTAATTATAAAATTTTAATTAAATACTATAATCTTATAATATGATAATATAATATAATATTATTGAAAATTATTATCATTATACTTAAAAGATATTATTATTTATTAAATTATTATATTAAAACTAATTAATTAATTAATTATTATATTTTTAAATATCTTTATATACTATCATTATATTAGTTTTATTTACTAAAATATAATACAATATTATAATTAAAAAAAAAAATTCAATATATTATTATATTATAAATAATTAAATAATATGATTTTATTAAGAAAAATATTATTAATATGCCAAAACATATCATAATGTATCAAAATATATTCAAAATATTTCATAACATTTGATATATCTTTAATATTAATAAATTAATATTGTTTGATTAAATATATAATATAATATGATAGTTAATAATTTAAACAATATTATTTTATTAAAATAATAGTAAATAAAGATATTAAAAAACAAAGTATGCCTTATATATATAATAAATAATATTGGATGTGTCTAACATTGTGATATATTTGATACATTTTATAGGAAAAATGCTATCAATGTGCCGAAATAATAATGTTTTTCCTATAGTGTGTTTTTCTTATATTAATTAAATAATAATAATATTATTATTATTAATTAATTATATATTATAATTAATTAAAAATATTAATTTATTACTATTTTGGAGACATGTCTATGCGCCCACTTGTTACTAGAAACAATCACATTAATAATATTGATATGTTCGAATATGCCGATAGATTTAAATTTAGCACATACTTTGGGGAAAAACATTATCAATGTGTCAACTTTATGCCTATCAGTGTATTTGTACACATTATTACTAATGTGGTTTTTGCTATTTTTCTTTCTTGATATAACTCTCCTGGAGAAATCATCTAAACCGGTGAACTTTTATGTTACATGAAGAAATTCCAATTAAGACCTTACCATAGAGCACCCACTTATTCGTTGTAAAGTAATATTTTCTACAGAAAAAATTGTTTGAATAAATATGTAGTAGCTATTTTCTATCGAAAAACAACATTTGAATAAATATGTAGTAGAGATTTAATAAATAGTTGGTAGGCATGTGGACATAGATAGCTATGGTTGTTGTGCAACATTTTTTCGCTATAGAACTAAAAAAATTCACTTCAGAGTCCCTCGCCTCCCTCTATCACTCCAAGGAGGAAGTCAAAAGGGTACACTTTCTTTGCATTTCCATGATTCTCTAATCTACTTTTTTGATACACATCTTTTAGATTGCTCATCTAAGAGTTGCAACTTGCAAATTTTGGCCTAAGCATGATATCAGATCAAACAAAGCAGAATAAGGAAATGGATGAAATATTTTCATGATGGGAGCATCGGGTTTCATTCGCTCATGGCTCATCAAGATGGTCCTCCAGAGAGGCTATGCTGTCAGAGTTGTTATTTGCACCAACCTAACTGGTATATCCAGTACTAATTACTAGTGTTCTTACAATGTAACTTTATTTTACTTATTTGGTTTTACATATGAAACACTCAAAGCTTATGTTGGAATGCGACATTCCTCCATGGTTATGATTCATTATGGTTATGTTCCCTAAAAGGTTTATGTTGGACTATGACATTATTGTATGTTTATGTCACATAAATTATGACATTCATATTTATAATCTTTTGCAAGGGTTTAGTTATGTTTGGTACGTTCCTTAGTGGTTTTGTCAGATTGTGACATCCATTAAGGTTTATGTTGGATTAAAAATTCATTGATGTTCATTCATTCATTCGTTGTGAAGTTCATTAACTAATGTACTTGCTTAAACCATACTCCTTCAACATAGTAATGTGACAATGCATTTGTCGCAATGCGGCATTCATCACACACTATGTTAGATAGTAAAATTCCTACATGGTTATGTCAGAGTGTATTATAACTTTATGTTATAATATAGTTCCCTTCCTCATTACAACCATGTTTTTATTTCGATTCATCTGCAATAGTCCTACATTGTAGTATATTAAGTGGGATGTTGGATTGCGACATTCACCCATGGTTTTCATCTTTGTTATGTTCATCAAACCTTTTACTGGTTATGTGACATTGCGACATTAATATTTTTCAATAGTTTTGTTGCATTGTGACATTCATCAAGTTTTATGTTGGATTGCAACATTCCTCCATGTTTATGTCACAATCTCAAACTCATATTTTCAATCTTCCTCGAAGGTTTTGCAAGTGTTTTGTCACATTGCAACGTTCATCAAGTTCTAAGTTCCTCAATGTATTAGTAATGTTATGATGTATGTCTTAACCCTTTATGGACCTCATACATATTGTTGCTTTCGTTACATTCCCCAATATATTTCTTGCATTGTGACGTTCATCAAACTTTATGTTGGATTGCGACATTCCTGCATGTTTATGTCACAACCCGAAATTCATTTTTCAATGTTCCTTGAAGGTTTTGCAAGGGTTTTGTCACATTGTGACATTCATCAAGTGCAATCTTTGATTGCAAAAATCATCCATGGTTTTCATATTTGCTATGTTCCTGGAAGGTTTTATTGGTTATATCACATTGTGAAATTCATATTTTCCAAGGGCTTTGTCGCATTGGGACATTCATTAAGTTTTGTGTTGGTTATATGGAATTGTAATGTTTTTGCAAACGGTTTTGTCGCATTGTCACGTTCATCAAGTTTTATGTTGGATTGTGACATTCCTCCATTATATGTCACAATCTGAAATTCATATTTTCAATGTCTCTTGAAGGTTTTGCATGCTTTTGTCACATTGCAACATTCATCAAGTGCAATGTTTGATTGCGACATTTATCCATGGTTTTCATCTTTCCTATGTTCCTGGACGGTTTTATTGGTTATGTCACATTGTTACATTCATCTTTTGAAATGGTTTTGTCGCATTGTGACGTTCATCAAGTTTTATGTTGGATTACGTCATTCTTGGATTGTAATAGTGTAACATTCATTAAAGGTTATGTTGGATTGCGACATTGTTGCATGGTTGTCACATAAATTAAGGCATTCTTATTTGGAATGTTTCTCAAGGTTTTAGTTATGTTTGGTATATTTCTTAATGGTTTTGTCACATTGTGACATTCATCAAGGGTTGCGTTGGATTACGACATTGTTGCATGTTTATGTCACATAAATTATGAGATTCATATTTGGAATCTTTCACAAGGGTTTAGATATGTTTGTACATTCCTTAATTGTTTTGTCGTGCTTTGCAAAATTCAACAAGGGTTATGTTGGATTATAACATTCATCAATGCTTATGTTGGATTGCAACATTCCTCCATGGTCATGTTGCATTATGGTTATGTTCCTTAATGGATTTTTTCACATTGTGAGAATCATTATAAGGTTTTGCAAGGGTTTGGTTTAGTTATGTTTAGTACATTCCTTAATGGATTTTTCACATTATGACATTAATCAAGGGTCATGTTGGATTACGATGTCCATCAACGCTTAAGATGGACTGCAACATTCCTCCATGGTTATGATTTATTATGGTTATGTTCCTTAAAAGGGTTATGTTGGATTGTGAGATCGTTACATTTTTATGTCACATAAATTATGACATTCATATTTAGAATATTTCCCAAGGGTTTACTTATGCTTGCTACATTCCTTAATGGTTTCCTCACATTATGACATCCATTAAGGCTTATAATGGATTACAACATTCTTCGAGGCTTATGTTGGATTGCGACATTCCTCCATGGTGATGTTGCATTATGGTTATGTCCTTTAATGGATTTTGTCACTTTATGAGATCTTCATTATAAGGTTTTGCGAGGGTTTTGTCACATGACAATGTTAATCAAGTTCCATGTTTGATTGTGACATTCCTCCATGGTTATGTCACATTGTGAGATTCATGTCTGCAATGTTTCTTGAAGGTTTCATTGGATTGTAGTAGTGCAACATTCATTAAGGGTTATGTTGGATTATGACATTGTTGCATGGTTGTCACATAAATTATGACATTCATATTTGGAATGTTTCTCAAGGGTTGGGTTTAGTTATGTTTGGTACATTCCGTAATGGATTTTGTCACAGTATGACATTAATAAAGGGTCATGTTGGATTATGATGTCCATCAAGGCTTAGGTTTGATTGCGGCATTCCTCCATTGTTATGATTCATTATGATTAATATGTTCCTTAAAAGGGTTATGTTGGATTGTGACATTGTTGCATGTTTATGTCACATTTAGAATATTTCACAAGGGTTTAGTTATGTTGGTACATTCTTTAATGGTTTTATCATATTGTTCCATTCATTAAGGCTTATGTTGGATTACGACATTCATCGAGGCTTATGTTGGATTGTGACATTCCTCCATGGTGATGTTGCATTATGGTTATGTTCCTTAATGGATTTTGTCACTTTATGAGATCTTTATTATAAGGTTTTGCGAGCGTTTTGTCCCATGATGATGTTCATCAAGTTCAATGTTTGATTGTGAAATTCCTCGATGGTTATGTCACATTGTGAGATTCATATCTTCAATGTTCCTACAAGGTTTTATTTGAATGCAATAGTGCAACATTCATTAACGCTTATGTTGGATTGCGACATTGATGCATGGTTCTGACATAAATTATGACATTCATATTTGGATTTTTTTTGAAGGGTTGGGTTTAGTTATGTTTGCTACGCTCCATAATGGTTTTGTCACAATGTGACATTAATCAAGTGTCATTTTGGATTGCGACATTCATTAAGGCTTATGTTGGAACGTGACATTCCTCCATGGTTATAATTCTAATGGGTATGTTCCTTAAAATGTTTATGTTAGATTATGGAATTTTTATATGTTTATGTCACAAAAATTATGGCATTCATATTTAGAATCTTTTGTAAGGGTTTAGTTATGTTTGGTACATTCCTTAATGGTTTTGTCGGATTGTGATGTTCATTAAGGTTTATGTTGGATTACGACATTCATTGACGTTCATTAATCAATCTAGTGGCTTAAACCATCCTCCTTAAACATAGTAATGTCACGATTCTTTTGTTGCAATGCGATGTTCATCGTGCGCTATGTTTCATTGTGACATACCTCTATGGTTATCTCAGATTGTAACATTCATCTTTCCAATGTTCCTCAAAGGCTAAATATTGGATTGTAATATAAATTGTGTCATGATAATCCCATAGTAGTGTACTGTTGCAATGCGACGTTCATCACACGCTATGTTTGATTGAGACGTTCCTCCATGGTTATCTCATATTCTAACATTCATCTTTCAAATTTTTCTTGAAGGGTTTATTTGATTGTAATATTAACATTCATCTTTCAAATGTTCCTCAAAGGGTTTAATTGATTGTAATATAACTTGTGTCCTCAAGTTAATCCCATAGTAACTCTTGAATCATCTCTTCATAAATGTCATGATGTGGCATTCGTTTATTTTACTATATAGTTATAATATATAATTATAATATCACAATTTAATAACTATTTTCACTATGAAAAAAACGAATAACGAATATCATAATGGTACAAGTTAATAATAAAATAAAATCATTATTAAATATAATAATCAATATGTAATATTAAAATAAAATTATAATAAAAATTTAATGTGATTATTATTAATTATTAATTATTAATATTTTATTAATACACTCGTTAATTAAACAATATTATTTCATTAACACTATGCAAACGCTTAATACTTCAGTTTTTAATACCCATATGTATCATCAACACGTATTACTTTATACTAATATTTTAATTTTAAAGATCTTTATGTCATGAATATAACAATTTTCGTTATTATATTCTAATATTCTAATTAAATAATAATATTATCAAATATATTATTTTATTTTATAATTCTTAACGATTTATTTACTATATTATAATATTATATTTAAATAATAATGTTTTCAAATACACAATTTCTTATTGTTATTATATTATTTTAGTTAAATATCGTATTTGATTATTATTTAATAATTATTTTAACTATATATAATTTTAATTTATTGTTATGGTTGTTTTTGCTTTCTATTGTTGTTATTATTATTATTCAATAATAAAGTTTTTAACTATAAATAATATTATTTATTATTACTTTAATTATAATATTTTAATTAACTATTATATTATTATAATAGAATAATAGAATATAATATTATTAAAAAGTATTATATTATACTTAAATGATATTATTATGTATTAAATTTTTATATTACAATTAATTAATTAATATATTTACTAATATATCTTTTATTATCATTATATTAATTTTATTTACTAAAACATAATACAATATTATAATTAAATTTGATTTTTTTAAATGTATTATTATATTATAAATAATTAAATAATACCATTTTAATAGGAAAAATACATTATAATTTTTTTATCAATGTGCCAAAATATACCATAATGTGCAAACATATATTCAAAACATTTCATAACATTAGACCTATCTCCAATATTAGTAAATTAATATTGTTTTATTAAATATAATATAATATTTAATTGTTTAAATAATATGTTTTAAATAAATAGTTTGAATAGAATAATATTTAAATAATAAGATTTTATTAATATAATGGTAAGTAAAGACATGAAAAAAAATTATGTCTTGAATATATAATAAATAATATTGGAAATGTCTAACATTATGATAGATTTGACACAGAACAATTTGCTGGAAAGTGGAAATTGTCTCAGATAAAGAGAGGCCACTCTCTTCGTTATGTTGTTCTATTTTTTGCTAATGGAAGTATATGTTGGGGAGAAAGAGAGTCCGCTCCTTCCTCCAGCAGTTTTTTTTAAGGGGTGAGGAAATTAGATAGTACCTTAATCAAAAATTTGATAGGAACTTTGCTTTAAACAGTTTTCCTGCAAGTGGAAATTTTCTCAGAGCAAAAGGAAACCACTCTTTCCTCATTATGTATTATTTTGGTTTGTTGGAGCATTTGATCCTTCCTCTAGGGGTTCTATTTTGGGGTGGGGAATGTAGATATCAACATTTTAACAACAAAATTCATAGTAATTTTGCTTCAAACAGTTTGTTGGCGAGCATAAATTTTCTTAGAGAAAGAGAGAATTCTTTTCCATCAAATTGTTCTATGTTGGGGTGTTGGAAGCAAATGCTGAGGAGAAAGAGCGCCCGCTCCTTCCCTTAGGGGTTCTTTTTTAAAAGTAGGAAAATTATTCATTGACACTTTAAGCACAATTTGCATACGAAGTTTGTTTCAAACAATTTTCTGGAAAGTGGAAATGTTTTCAAAGAAAGAGTAGCCACTCTTTCCTCAAGTTGCGCTATTTTTGGGAGTTGAAAGTATATGCTGAGGACAAAGAGCATCCAATCATTTCTCCATGCGCTCTTTTTTAAGGGGTAGGGAAAGCAGATATCAGCACCCTAAGCAAAAATTTCATAGGATTTTTCCCTTAAACGGTTTGCTTAAAAGTGGAAATTTTCTTAGAGAAAGAGCGACCACTCTTTCCTCAAGTTATTCTATTTTGGGTTGTTGGAAGTAGATGTTGAGGAGAAAGAGCATCTGCTCCTTCCTCCAGGTATTTTTTTAGGAGTGGGGAAAGTAGATATCATCACTCTAAACACAAATTTCATAGGAACCATTTTCTTCGCACAGTTTGCTGGAAAGTGGAAATATTCTCAGATAAAGAGCAACCGTTCTTCCTTCAAGTTGTTCTATATTGAGGTTTTGAAAGAATATGGTGAGGAGAAAGAGTGTTTGTTACTTTCTCAAGGCATTCTTTTTTAGGGGTGGGGAAATTAGATATCAGCACATTAAACATCAATTTCCTAGGAACTTTGCTTGAAATAGTTTGTTGGAAAGTGTAAATTTTCTCAGAGAAGGAGAGGTCGCTCTTTCCTCATGTTGTTCTATTTTGGGATAATGGAAATATATGTTGGGGAGAAAGAGCGTCTGCTCCTTCCTCCAGGGATTGTTTTTAAGGGGTGAGGAAAGTAGATAGTACCTTAATCACAAATTTTATAGGAACTTTGCTTTAATATTTTTCCTGGAAGTGGAAATTTTCTCAGAGAAAGAGGTGACATGTCTTTCCTCAATATGTGCTATTTTGGGGTGTTGAAAATAGATACTAAGGAGAAAGAGCATCCACTCCTTCCTCCAGGGGTTCTATTTTTTGGTGGTGAATCTAGATATCATCATTTTAACAACAAAATTCATTATAATTTTGCTTCAAAGAGTTTGCTGGCGAGCAGAAATTTTCTCAGAGAAAGAGAGAACACTTTTTCATCAAATTGTTCTATGTTGGGGTGTTTGAAGTAGATACTGAGGAGAAAGTGTTGGTATGCTTCTTGTGATTCAGTTTTGGTGATTTTAGTGCAACAACAACAAAACCCCTTTTCACTGGCCCTTTCAGTATCAACCTACGAACAGGCTGAAGTCTCAGCCAAAGCGAATATGGGGGGTTGCAGAATCAAGCTTTTGTAACTATGGCAATGTGTAGATGTGGTTAACAACCTCGCTATGAACCCTCTCTAACATCAACAAAAAAATATGGTGAAGAAATGACTTCACACTTCACAACTTTCGAACAGTATACAGAACTACAGTGAATCTCTACCGTATTCACCAGTTATCTATTCATTCATCATTCTAAGTGTTCCTCCATAAAATTCATACATATGTATTCCATTTACTTAGTATTCAACTACCATTAACATATACATGAGATAAAATACATAAACACACCATAAACCCGCATGCAAAGTGCAACATAAGCTCAAATACATAGTCACATAGATTTATATGGTTCACTCCCTAGGTAGGAGCTATCGCCACAGGAACTATTCTTATATTGACTTGGAAGGGTAACAGTTCCAGTCTATGCACTCAGCTGCAGACTCTTCTCTACAATCAGATCTCTACACACTCATCTGTAGAGTATGTTCTCTCTCTTTATCACTGCTCTTCTATTACACTTAATCCAACCGATAACACTAACCCAAAGCCAAACCTTCCTCATACAAAACTACCCTTATATATATATGTGCCAGAAGGTCACATGTTACAATAAATATGGGCCAACCCCCATAGTACCCAAAACCCAAAATCCCATGTGGTTCTCCTGTAGACCACACTAAGATTTAACTTTGATGTCCCTTTGGCACTACTTCCTCTAACTCTGGCACTTTATCTATCAGTGCACTTGTCGCTTCTATAGTGGTGTGCCCTTTGTACCACTTTTCTTCATAACTTCCTGCTCCTATAAAAGTCAGGTCGCTGCTCAACCCTTAACTGCGCTAAGCACCTCTGGCTGTCCTTAGTACTTTGTCTTTGCTAAGGAAACAAGTCCTTTCCTTTTGACTGTACTTCACTCCATACCCTCTTCCCGGGATTTGAACAGTCTCTTTTCTCCCAAAAATGGTCAATGTCGGGCCTCACCTAATGTACTTTGTGTTCATAACTTCCTCTTCTTTGGCTGCACCCAATAGGACCCTAACACTTACTTATGGCTCGTCCCTGAGCCACTTACACTAGGCTTTGCTGACTTCGCATTGCTTGGGGTCTTCACCTTTGCTGCGAAATCTTGATATGTTGTGCTCAGCTTCGCAACAACCTCTTTTGTTTCCTACTCATATTCCTTCACTGTATCAAGCAACATTGCAAATATTGGTTCCTGCATCTGATCCTTAATTGTGCTCTCTATTGTGCAAAACTCTTGCAGCTTCACCTCAATTTATTCGGAGAGTGCCAATGCCTCCTCCTGCATTGGTTGTAACTTTTTTGAAGTCTTTGCTTCCTTTGTCCTTAAAGCCTTCAACTCTTTCTGAAGCTCCTTAGTTTCTGTGAACTTTTGTATTCTCTACCTTGGTGGTAATTCCTTCATTACCGTGTTCAGTGTGTTGAGGTCCTTCTGCTTTTTTTGGAACTCACCCTAGATTTTCTATATGTCTGGGTCTTCTTGTAGTATGGACCATGACTTGGTCAGTTCTTCTAATAAATCTTGGAACCTCACAAATTCTATGCAGATGCATTTAGTCAAAGTTTTTAGCTCTTTCGTTCTTGCTGCCTTTACTTTTGGTGGAGTGCCAGGTTGCTATCTAGCCTCCAAGTCTGCAATATTTTCCTTATATCCAATTTCCATGACTTCCATCTTTGTTTTAAGATTGTCGAATGCAGCACCAATATTGGGTATAATCTCTTCTACTTCTGGTTCTTCATTGAAGTATGGGATCTTTGCGCAGAATTCTTCTATGTCCTTCTTCATCTTCTTTTTCCTTTCACGAGCATATACTAGCTCATCCGTATTCAATTGAAATTCATTCTTCAACTCATTGTAGCTCTCTTCTAGCTTCAGATGCTGGTTGTATGTTATCATGTCCCTATCTTTGATTTCTTCTACGTCCTACAAATTTTGATCATGAAGTCCTTCTATAGGAAACATTCCCACGTTAATATCTAAGTGCACAAGCTGCTTTTCACCTTCAGTGATTTCGTCGGATGGGAATATGAACTTTGTTGGCTCTATGCGCACCAGCCTAGGTTGCATTGTTAGTGCAGGTGCTTTCATTTTTCTTCGGCTTGTCTCCTTTCGTCTATCTTCAGAGTTTGATTCTTTCATTATTTCTCTCTATACTTGCTCTACTCTTTCCATCATACTTTTCAGCTTGGGGATTATTTCTGCCATGCTTGTTTGGAGCTGCTCTTGCTTCTTGTCTTTTTCTGCAAGTGTTCCTTCAATATGTGCATGGAATCTGGTTGCGATGTAGTCATAGTCATCATCTTGTAACCTTGCGTCAAGTGGACTCTTATTCTCTTTTTGCCTCTTTATTCTTGACCCCTCTGACACATCTGTGGCGGGGTTATTTCTATTTTATCCTACTACCTGATCTCCATCCTACTGTTGTTCTTTCTCTTCTTCTTCCTAATCATCGCCTCATTCAGCACCATATTTTTCTCGCTGATCACTGTCATTGGTGCTATGTTCAGATGTCATCAACAGTGATTCTAGCACATCAATTTTTCATTTTGATGTCCAATCCTCAATAATGAGGTCAATAATCTGCGCATCTAACTGATATTGACCCTGATACCATTCTGGCTTCATTGGCTATTTGGGATGTATAAATATTGAGTGGAGGTAAGCCATGAATCACATTTTCCGGATGTATACTGATGTTATCTCTTTTGGAATGTGTAGAGTGCACGTAATCACTTCACATAACTGTTGGTAAAATTTGTATAGTTGAACATTGTTCAGCCGTTGTCTTTCTGGCCTCTCATTACTCTACATATTTGTGTACCGAGGTCCATGACAGTCGCCTAAAAACACCAATACAGTATGTTGGTACTTTTGCTCGATCTATCCCACAAATGCGATGAGGACTATCAGCCAGCTGTAGTGAAACTGAAAGCCATTTTCTTGTGCACCCACTACATAATCCAGAAACTCATTCAACAGGTATCTTGCCCAGTTGAATGGTATCCCCTCCTTAGGCTTATCATCTAGGGAGATCATAGCAACCGGAAGTTCTGTCAATCTACATTTTATTAACACTCTTCCTACGAGCAATTTCACTGTGAACCTCGTGGCAATATCTTGAATTTGGTCTTCCTGACAGCCTCAAGTTCCTTTAACTAGTCCTAACTCGCTCTTCATTTGCTTTGGGACTTCTTTATATTTGTTCTTACCCATGAATTCCATTATGGGGTCAGTACCTTATTTAATCATATGGGTGATCATGTAGATCATATTGATATGTATATCTATCCCGTTGTCTATCCACAAGTATCCTTGGTGCATGCATGACAACAACACATGCATGATGACTGTTAGCTCTAGATTTCGCCCGAAGTGCGGAATTCTTAAAAGGTTCAACAGTACTGAAGACTGTAATAGTGCAATCCAATCCTGTGGTTGTATAGTTGTCTACTTAGTGCCTTCATCAAAATTTTGGCACATATATCTGTCTTGCTAGAACTGCGGATACTTTTTCGAATCCAGCAGGTTGTAATCTACGAACTTCACATCCAAGATATTACCCATCAATTTATTCTTTTCCCGAACGTGGATTGACATTAGTAGAATGGGAATATCATACAGCATTTTCCTCTTTAATACTACCACCGATGCATCATCCTTCCATGGAAGAATGTATTCGGGTATCAATAGAATTAGGCTCTTGTGAGATCGGTTTTCCTGCTTTTCTCTTGGTATTTCTGCATCCCGAGGCTTCTGTTGTTCTTTGTGTTTTTGCTTATCCTTCTATTTGGATTCCGGTGCATGATGAGGTGAGGCTCTAGAGGACCCACCCTTCTCTTGATCTTCTTTCTTGACAACTTTTTTCATGACTGCTTCTAGACCAGACTGTTGAAATTTATTTAACACTTCATGTAGTTCTGCTTGCTCAAACATGTACTATCGGAATGATCTGTTCTTGACTAGTAAAAGCCCATAATTTACTCATGGTAAAACAAGTAACTGTGTGCTTCTTTACTATTTAAAGCCATAACCCAAACTGGGACGTGCTCAAAAAAATGGCTAAGTTAACATTAAATACTATGTCCATTGTCCAAATATATCTTAGATATTGTTCCTTTCCTTTCATTAAATGTGTCTTCAATGGACAAGTATGCCTTAATGCCAAAAAATCTAGTTTCCCAAAAGTACTATGTAACGGCTAGTTTCCGAACAAAACTGTAATGACTATTTTTCTCTAGCTTCATTGAAGGTTAGGTGGGTAGCGAATCTTACTTCACATTCGCCTTCGCTTGATGGAACTTCGTAACACTACCCCCCTTATTTACTTCACAACTTGAATTGCTATGTGTGCTTTGCATCACATCTTCAAATCTGTGAGCTTCACATTATGCCAAAACTATTGTGTGCATACTCTACTCTATGTTTAGTGCCCAATTTCAAATGCACTTGATACTTAAACAATATTGCGTTGTCTAATTTATGGTTGTCGGAGTAGGGCCATCCATGTAAGGCTTTAACCTACTCCCATTGACAAGTCCTTGTAATTTTTTCCCAAGTAATGTTTCTAACTGCATTGCGCCACCATTGGTAACATGTTTAACGGTGTATGACCCTAACCAATGCATTCTAAATGTTCCAGTAAATTTCAAAAAATTGCTACCATAGAGGAGAACAAGGTCTCCTACCTGGAATAACTTGTGTTTGATATGTCTATCATGCCATACCTTTTCTCTAGCTTTCTGCACTTGTTGGTGAAATCCTGCAATGAAGCGGTCTTCCTCCAATCCGATCATCTGCAATAGTCTCTCATCCATCTTTTAAGCATCAGCCATGTTTGTGAATGCTGCAATTCTCAAGCTTGGTACTATGTGTTCCATGGGAATGACAACTTCCTGTCCATATTCTAACCTAAAAGGTGTATGACTTGTCATGTTTTTACAAGTTGTTCTATATGCCCATAATATTGCTAGTATTTTGAGATTCCAATCATCCCTATTTGTATTGCATACTATGGTCAATGCATTAGCTTTTGGATGATATGGTGTACTATTCTAATTATATATCTATAATTCTTCTTTCAAGGCTTCAATAGTTTTGTTCAAGAAGTGGGTTCCCTGATCACTCATCAAAATTTTTGGACATCAAATCTTGTCAAGATTTTCTCAAAGATGAACTTTGTTGCTATATTTGTGCTAAATTCCTTTAATTGTTTTGCTTATGCCCATCTGGTTAGATAATCTGTAGCTGTAATGATATATCCTGAGCCAGTTCTCTTCCCTGGTGGGGTAATGGGTCCCACAAAGTCAACAGCTTTATCAAATGTTTGTAAATTCCACTGTGGCATTAATGGCATCTCATCTCTACGAGATGGCTTTCCTGTTCTCTGGCATACATCGAAACTCCTCCAATGTTCCTTTGAATCTTTATGTATAGTAGGCCACCATAGTCTCACTCTCAAAATATTTTGCGTGGTAGCTTTCCCTACATAGTGTCCTCCAGATACTCCTGAATGTGCTTTAGTGAGTATTATAAATCTCTCATTCTCTAGTACTCCTCTACGGAACACTTCATCTACTCCCAATTTATATAATTGTCCTGCAATCAAGGTAAAATAAATTGATCTTACCACTAACTGTTTCTTTTGCTAGGTAGTGAATTCTATAGGTGCTAACCCTGTACATAGAAATTCTACAATGTCTCTGAAATAGTCATCTGCTATGTGAATAGAAAACAACTGTTCATATAGTAGATTATCCTCCAGATTATGAGGTTCCTCTCCTAAATAAATCCTTAGAGATGGTTAGGTCCTGCAATCAATATTGATGGCTTCACTATGATATCGAAATCATATTCCTGAAAAAGTAGAATCCATATGCATATTCTTCCCCCTAACACTAGTTTGTTGACCAAGTATTTTAAAGCTGAGTGGTTAGTAAACATGCAAATTATGAACCTAGCAAATAATGCTTGAATTTGTGCAATGTGTACACCATGGCTAAGCCTTCTCTCTCTATTGTGGTATAATTATTTTTTGTTGAATATAACTTTCTACTAGAAAATGAAATTGGATGGCCTATGCCTCCATCACCAGGTTGTGCTAATACTATGCCAAGTGCTATAGATGAAGCATCTATGTGTACATGAAATGGCTTATTCCAATTAGGAAAGACTAGAATAGGTGTTGTGGCCATTTTCTCTTTCAGTGAATCCATTCCTCTTTGGAAATATTCAGTCCACTCGTACTTCATTTTTTTTTTTAATAGTTTCTCCATAGGTGCATTTAGCTGCGCGTATCCCTTAATGAATTTCCTGTAATATCATATGTGTCCCAATGTAGTGCATAGCTACTTAACTGAATTAGGCGGTGGGAGATTTACAATGATAACTATCTTCGCTAGATTAACCATCAATCCTTCTTTTCATACTATGTGTCCTAACAATATGCCATAAGGAACACAAAAGACACTTTTTTAAGTTCAAAGAAATCAGATACTGTCTACACTTTGCTAACATCATCCTTAAGTTCGCATGATGGTCCTTCAAAATGCCAAATACAATCCAGTCGTCAAAGTAAACTTCCAGGAATTGATGAATATAATCCTTAAATGCAACTACAACCACTGTTGAAAAGATAGCATGTGCGTTTTTCAATCCAAAAGGCATAACAGTCTATTGGAATGATCGCCATTCAGTAGGAAATGGAGTCTTGTGTCTATCTTCCACAACAATTATGATCTGATGGTAGCCTATAAATCCAGCAGTGAAAGAGTATGCCTCCTATCCACCTACATTATCTAGTACTTCATCTGTGAATGGAGTCAGAAATGGGTGATGCACAGATGCATCATTCATTTTTCTAAGATCCACACAATTTCTATTTTCCCCTTTAGCTTTCTTGTCTTGAATCACCATGGGACTTATCCATTCTGACTCTTCTACTGGTTCAATGATCCCTGCATCCAACATTTTATCAATTTTTGCTTTCACTCTTTCTTTATATATGGGGTTCAATCTGTAAGGTCATTTTTTGATAGGCTTCACATCATTCTTGATGGGTATTTTCATAACTCCCAAGTCACCTAAAATGGCTTTCATTTCAGAAAAAATTGTAGGAAACAAATCTTGATATTCGCATAGTAGGTTTGTGATCTGTCCCACTATTTCTTCATCCCAATAATCCCCAATAGAAGTGAAATTTGGTTCTTCATCCATGTTGATATTGATCGTTTTGGTCTTAATGGGGTTACTCATATTTGGAATTTCCAAATCAGGTCCTTGTACATCGCGTTTTGCTTCAGATTTCGGTATATTCACATCACGAGGGTCTTCATTTTCATCTTCATCCAATGTAAAATTATAACACTCAAGGGCATGTTCCAATTGTATTGCCCAATCTGGTTTGTTATACATAGGCAATGTGACATCATCAAATATCTTCTTTTTAATGATCTACAGAGCCTCATTAATGCTCAGACAGTCATCCTCAAAACTGAAAGTTAACTGATTTTTTTTGTCATTATGTGCCAATATGTTGTACCGTGTCGAAGCTCTGTTTCTATATACTAGTTCTTTTCTATTGGATCCAACGTGTGCACAAAAATATGAACCCACTTCATTTTTGGTATATGTCTCCATGCTTTCAAGCAAGATTCTATATGATCTCTGTGATCAGTCTGTCCATTGTACTTTGCTTGTACATTCTTAGTTTG
The DNA here is from genome assembly GCA_027924585.1 of Larix kaempferi. NCBI lineage: Eukaryota > Viridiplantae > Streptophyta > Pinopsida > Pinales > Pinaceae > Larix > Larix kaempferi. The sequence goes on along the minus strand of BSBM01000358.1, from coordinate 2,445,360 downwards.
TTCAACAAATATAACTTCCATTAAGTGCTTACATTCTTCCCATGTGATTAATTTGTTCTTGTGCATATCCCATCATCTAGCAGGTTAATCTTGCAATGCTATATCTAGAGATGATAACCTATGTTCATATGAGATTGATGCTATATATTCATGAAAGAATGCATGTATGGTACTCAAACCATCATAAACAGGAACTGGATTACCTTTGTTCCAATCCAGCGAAGTGACTTTGTCATCCTCGCGCATCATCTAGTTGATAATTCATGCATTCTACTCTACTAATTCTCTAGTCCTGTGTCTGACTCTGATACGCAGGAACTATCACATATCTAGCTCAACATTTCATCTTCTGTGGGATTAATGTAATCTCCTTGGTTAACCATCATCTTGTAGATGTTATATATTTATTGAGCTCTGTATTCCTTTCTTATTGGCTCAAGATACCTCATTCCTTGTGAAGGATCTAGGGGTGCAATAACCCTGATATTCCATCCTTTAAATATCATTTTTTTTCCTTCAAGTTGATAATTGTGAGGTTATAAATTTCCCAATCAATCCCTAGTAGTGAAAGATAAGGATCACTATCATTTATGATCTCAATCACTTATAAGTCTGCTTTACTTCGCACTCCATCAATATCAGTAGGAACACCTGATAGACTCCCAAAAGGTATAACCTTTTTCTAGTTAGCTTATCTCAATTGTATAGGAGACCAAGATAGCTTTTGTTTCCCCATAATATTCCATTTTTTTTCAGCACGTTCACCTCTGAACCCAAATCCAGTCTGACCTAGTTCATTTCAAAATCTCCAATCTGCGCAGTTAACCTCGTTTCTCTTTCTGTTCTTTTATGGTTCTTAATGTGATGGACTGCTCTATGTCCATCGTTTATTGTACTACAATTCTCCTAATATCCCATTACATTCTATAGTTCCCTTAAGGCATGCTCATGCCTTAGCATCTTCATGGAACTCTGTAGAAATTTTGTTATAGGACTTGTCTGTTCTGGCGAAGCTCACGACCCATCATACAATACTGGAATACCTAGTACAGGTGTATGATTACTTCACAAAGGGATCCTTTTCTTCGAAGCTCCCAGGTTCTGAAATTATTTCCTTGCTTCCATGCATACTTCTTTTTCTCTATTAGGGTCAAATATAGGTATATTTCCAACTGATTTCCTTACCCAGTGTCTATAGGTAGGATTTGGTATGTTTATATGATTATCAAAAGTCGAAGCTTCATTTCTCTTAGCATATCTCGTTGAAACTCCACTTCGCATCACAACGTGGATGTTGTGATATTCATTCCTTTTATCAGCTGCGATCATCTGAATATTCTGGTTCTATCCTTCTGGTCTTTTTTCTTGCATTTTGCCTAGAAAAATGGGACATGCTTCAATGATATGGTCATAGGATTTACAATAATTATAAGTAGTGTAAGGGTTCTGACAATCTATTTCCAAATGTCCAAGTTGAACACAATTATAAAAGACAATCTAACATCTACCTCGTCCTTGGCCAGTATTACGTCCTCTTTCTCTAAATCCACCATGTCCTTTGTATGTACCCTAATCGTACTGTGCATTCTCATTGTTGTTCTGTATTTCTCCTTGGACTCTGTATACATCATGCTTTCTTTCTATCATGAGGTCATATGCTCTACAGTTGGTGTCATCATGGTCAACTGACTTACAAAATGTGCAGTACAAGTTATTTGGTGTCTATACATACTTCTGGAGTAGGTAACAGTCCTTTGTTCGATATCATCTACATCGATAGATCTCGTACCATGGTCCTTGAGATTGATTTAGTGGGTTTGGTGCCCCAATAGCTAGGTGTTGATGCCTGGAAAATCATAGCATCGACAATAGGGACTCTCCCAAATGAATAATCCCAACTAGATAATTCACTGTTTGGAATGGGGAATCCATCTGATTAACGGTTTGACTATCATAAATATTTTGTTGAATTTACCGATTGTGGCACACCCACCATTTATATTTTGTTTAAGTATGAATAGTGCATATTCCCTAATCTAACAGATGCAAAACCTATAATTGAAAGGAAGAATCCTCACAAGTGATTTGTAGGTTCTTACCTCCCGTCTTATCACTTCTACCTTATCAACCAACTAACCCTATTATAAATTAACTAATGTATCCTTGCAAGGAATGGAATTTAATGAGAGTAATATCTGAGAATGCTTATATAAATCCAACATATACCTATTAAGATAAAGTATTAACATTCATAGAAGAATGTTAATTTTTCGATAATTTCATTCAAACATTATCGTAGGATCCTACTAAGAGAATAACATGCACAACATAACAATCATAAATACAAGATATACATAGTTTCCTTGGGGAAAACCAAGAAGGTGAAAAACCCCACAACTTCCTCAGAGATAGAATAAGCCACAATACAAGATCAGAATGATCAAACCCAAAAGATAGATGTCTCGAGCAGGTACTCCTCCTCCACTAGTGTGCACTCCTCTCTCAACTAATGCGAGTCGGATGAGTGAGTGAATGAATAGAATGAGAGACACAACCTCTCTATTTATACACTGACTTGACCTGCCAATAACCTAACAGGGCCAACTTCTTAAAGAAGTTGAATAACCCATCCACATGACTCAACTAGCACCGACCCCACACCGGTGGTCTAATAACCCATCAAATCTAAGTTGCGACACTTGCAACACTTGCGACACTTGTGACACTTACAAATACAAATGATGAAATTTATGATTGGAGGAATAATACATCTCCATCATCAATATAATAATGTACAAGTGTAATACATAGAATAATATCTTCCAAATTTACAAATACATCAACACTCCCTCTTAACTAGGAAGGTATTCTCTAGACATAGATCATCAATACATATCGGCACAAGTCTTCAATTTTGGAGATGGATCATCGTCACTGGATCACGGAGCATCATCATCACTACTTCTATACATCGACATCTCGATCACTAGGCTATCTCATAATTCTTCTCGTCATAGGAAGTTCTATAGAGCCAACCCTTTTTCATGCTGGTTGTAGGCCTAGTCTCATGTAGGTCTTCATCATCTTTGGCCATACTATGGAATCCTCGAGACTGATTACGTGTGTCAACAAAACCTTAAAAGATCATCTGAGCACATACTATCGGATCTCCCAGGATCTTTTACATGTGACCATCGCAAAACCTCGAAAGAGGATCCTAGCACAGACTATAGGATCTCCTAGGATCTTTTCTATGTGACCACCACCACAAAACCTTGAAAGAGCATCCTAGCACAGACTATAGGATCTCCCAAGATCTTTTCTATGTGGTTAGGCAAAACCTTAAAAGAGTGTCTTGCAACTTGCAAGAAATCTAAAGAGCATACCAGGACTTTTACAAGCACATAGCTCAACCTATCGGATCTCCAGGACTGATTACATGCCTCTAGTAGCAAAACCTCGAAAGAGCATCCGAGCACAGACTATCGGATCTCCTAGGATCTTTTTTACGCTACCTGTAGCAAAACCTCGAAAGAGCATCCGAGCACATACTATCGCATCTCCTAGGATATTTTCTATGCTACCTACACAACCTGTCCATGGCCAATCTGTAGCAAAACCTCGAAAGAGCATCCGAGCACAAACTATCGAATCTCTCAGGATCTTTTACATGCTACCTGTACAATCTGTCCATGGCCAACCTGTAGCAAAACCTTGAAAGAGCATCTGAGCATAGACTATCGGATCTCTCAAGATCTTTTCTATGCTACTTGTACAATCTGTCTGTGGCCACAGAGTATCATCCTGATATTCATGATCATACTAATCATCATCATATAGTACATCATCCCGATACACATCATCATCACATGATCACCCTTATCATATATACAGCATCATCCTGATGCATATCATCATCACATGATCGTCCTGATCATCATCATAGCAGAAACTGGATCATCATCCTAATGATCATCACACAGTGCTTACATCCACAGCCATGGGTAGGATCCTCCTACCACCATGCTTGGAATGGTTCCTCCAAATGTGTCCCATCACTTCTTCCTCGAAGTATCTTCTATCTGAAGAACGCAAAGACTCTCTCTGAAGTACTCAAACTTCACTTTGGCTAGTGGTTTGGTTAACACATTTGCAATCTGCTCATCCATTGCAACATACGGGAGCTTCACTACTCCTATATGCACCATATCCATGATATAGTGATATTTGATCTCAATGTGCTTCGACCTATCATGGAACACCAAGTTCTCAGACAACTTCACACAACTCTGGTTGTCACAGAAGATACAGGTAGCATCCAATTGGATATCAAATAACTCAGACAGTATCTTCCTAAGAGATACTACCTCACAACTAAATGAACAAGCTGTGACATACTCTGCTTCGGCTATACTCAGTGCTACGTAGGACTGCTTCTTTCTAAACAAAGAGATCACACCTGATCCCATACTGAAGCAGCACCCCGAAGTGCTCTTCCTATATGCAGCACTGCCTTCCTAATCTGAATCAACATAACCCTCCAGGTTAAACTTTTGATTCGCATCATACTTGAGGCCCATAGTCAACTGCACCCTTTAGGTACCTCAAAATATGCTTTATAGCAATCAGGTGAACATGTCTAGGGTTTGTCAGAAACTGGCTCAAGGTGTTCACTGCAAAGAAAATATCTAGTCTCGTGTTCATTAGGCTCATCAAGGACCCAATCCTTTGACAATACACCATGACATCAACCGACTCTGATGAATCATTACTCAATAGCTTCAGGTTCAATGCAATAGGTGTGGCCAAGGCCTTGCATTCCATCATCCCAAACTGCTTTCAGATCTCTACTGCATACTTCCCTTGTCCAAGGAATATTCCATCTGCACTCTGCCACACCTCTATACCTAAAAAGCAATGCATCATACCCAAGTCCTTCATCTTGAACTCGGCAGTAAGCTTCCTCTTTGTGTCGACAATCAATCTATCCTCACCTATCACAAACAAGTCATCCACATACAATAGGAGTATCACTGGATTCCCTTCCCCAACCTTGTAGTAAAGGTTGGAATCCGCTTTACTCTTGGTAAAGCCCAAACTGGATAGGAAGCTGTCTATCCTACCATACCATGTCCTAGGAGCTTGTCTCAAGCCATATAAGGCTTTCTTCAATCTGCACACATATGACTCCCTCTCATGTGTCTCAAAACCAAGTGGTTGCTCCACATACACTTCCTCTTCGAATACACCATTCAAGAAAGTTGTCTTGACATCCATCTGGTGTATCTTCCATTTCATCACTACAGCCAGGGCAAGTAATATTTTGATGGAAGTGTATCTAGCTATAAGTGCAAAAGTCTCTTCATAATCTACCCCCTCCTTTTGGGAGAAGCCACGAGCCACAAACCTTGCCTTGTATTTCTCTATGTTTCCATCTGCAGCATGCTTTATCTTGTCGATCCACTTGGAAGTCAGAACAGACTTCCCTTTTGGTCTTAGGATCACATCCCAAACATCATTCTTCATAATCAACTGGTTTCCTCAATCGTGGTATTCTTCCATTACTGCATCCCAGATCTTGGGAAGTTCAGATTCTTCAATATCTTCAATAGATAGTTTTCTTTGAACTTTGTTGTTGGAACAAATGTTGTAGTCCTTCTTTTGTAGGTGATTATACATGATCTTTCCTACAAGTCAAATTCAATTGCATGATTATAAAATTCTGATAGATTACATAACAAAGTCTTACACATAAAGGCATATGTTATACAATCATGCAATTATCTTAGCCAATTCTTCAATACAACATTCATCCATATCCCATATTCATACGGTAACTTTGTAGATGCCTTCCACCTCTACCAAAATAGTGTTAAGAGTTTGCACTACTCCCAACATGTCAGTAAAGAGGTTTCATTCTAGATAAGTAGCAATGGAATGTTGTACAGTGCCACAGGCCACTTACCCATCACATGCATATTAGTAGTATACTGCTGATTAATGCAATTATACTAATATGCATAATACACAACCTAAGTCTAGGAACATAAGTATATACATCATTGAATCAATATTATTTAAACAATCAGATATACAATTCAAATACTTATATTTGTTTCTTTGTTGGGTGGACTCCCTCTAAATCTTTTCTTCCTTTCTGTAACTCCATTCTGTTGGGGATTGTGAGGTCAACTGCCTCTTAATCCCTGAATCAATGCATAACTTCCTAAAGTCTCCTAAAGTGAATTCTCCACGATCGTCGAATCTAAATGTCTTGATTTTTTTTAGTGTGGTTTTCTATCAAGGCTTTGAATTCTTTGAATTTGCTGAATACTTCATCTTTGTTCTTCAAGAAACAAATCCAAGTCTTCCTAGAGAAATCATCATAATATACATACCCACTCAGAGAACTGGATGACATCAGACTACATACATCGGAGTGAATAATTTCCAAGATTCCTTATGCCTTGCTTTCACTGATTGGAAATGCCTTCTTTGTGTTCTTTCCTTTTGCACATGTAACGCCCCATATTTTGACTAGGTGTCTTTATGGGTTAGACACCTTTCACTTTATTTGCTTGTTATCTGTTCGACTCAGCTAGATGGAGTGAACTATATTTTCGGCATGTTAGACATCATGATATGCTGCTACTATGTTTAGGATGTTGCTATGTCCATGTTGATACTACAGTTATGATGTTACTATATTCATGCAGTTATTCAGTTATGATTATCATGAGGTTCATTGCTTTTATGATGAAAATATATGTGTTAGCGTTTTCATTGATGAAATGTGAAATATATGGTGTTGTGCGTGAGTGCCACCCTATGATGAAATTGATAGAACTGTTATATTCCATGCATACCTATGATGAAAATGTGACGTGAAATAAAATGATGTTGATGATATGGATCAATTGGTGATAGAAGGGAAATGCTTGCTATAAAATGTGTATTTTGCGGAATACTAACCTACAGGACACAAGGGATAGGGGATAGCCGGATACTTGATCTGATATATGGATGAGAACCTATCCATGCAGCAAACCTTAGCAACAGAAATTGATGATACGATGACATGGACCGATAATCTCGATAGCAGCAGAGTATGATTTGATAAAGGTGTAGACCCGGTATGTTGAGAGGAATGGATGTGTTTCCCACCCTATGTTCCTATGATACCCGAGGTCGTGGGAGGGCCGTGCTGAGACATGCTCCCCATGTATGTTGTGACGACGATGGTTGGATGCCTACTAGGGGAGGGTACGTCCATTGTTCAACCGACGCTATCGCTGTCAAGTTCTATGTGATGAGGTCGATGAGTCCGACATCCACTTTTTGTACTAGCAGAGGAGGGATAGGGAGGATGTGGACGTAGGTTAGGATGGGAGGATATGATAGTACTGTTGAGGGTTGGGTATTCGTTGATCTTGAGTTAGTGGTAGTAGGTAGCTTTCCTTGTACCTGATTGATTGAACTAACGTAATCATAAAAATAATGAAATGAAATCTTAAAGGTTAACTGATAAAATTACCGATGATGTTTTAGTAATACTATGATGAATGTATACTTGTTCAGTTTTCATAAAGTATTACTAGTATTAGTTAGCTGTTATGCATAGGAAATATGGCGTATGTTTATAGTACATGTCCATCTTGTGCATACGATGGCCACGCATGCACATTATGCACATGCGCGATAATATTGGTTACAACATACTTACCAAGATTTAACAATGTTATAAATTATCATAGATAACTCAATTAAGTATTTAATGAATGATTTAATTAGTAAAAGATTATCAAGTTCTAATGTATAAAATAAGTTAATTAGTGTTGTATGTAAACATTGTAATGAACAATTAAAATAAGTGTCGTTAATTGTAAGTACCCTCAAATAAAGGTGTCTTCAATATGAAGTATGATAGTTAAATATTAATACTAGAAGAGTGTGCTAGATAACTGTTGATCATGATTAAATCAACCATTAAGTATATTTCATTATTTATACATAGAAGTACTATGTTGACACTTATTGATTAAACAAATAAATATTTTAATTACTATTCACAATTTATTTAATTACTATTATTACTAATTATTATTGTTGTTATTGTTATTATTTAATCAATAATAAAATAATAATCCCTTTTATAAAAACATAATGGATCGAATAATTTATTAAATAGATTATTCGCTTAATTAATTGATAGAATTAAATAAATTATTTAACAATTCCACTACTCGAGAGAAACTTGGATGATTTAAAAATATATATAATCCTCAATTTACCTTGAAAAGGGAGATGCATTAATGATTTGTACTTCCAATAAAACCATGACAGCTAGGGCGGTGGAGTGATAAGGAAGTTTGACTTTATGATGGAGGAAAAAGTTTTCTATAAAGAGGAGTTTTAACCTAGTAGTTGGGGGTTGGTTTTGGAGGAGAGGAACACTTAGTATTTTGGAAAAAGGAGGAATTCCGAGGAGGGGGTTAACTCGAAGCTTTGAGGAGGTGGGAAACTCAAAGAAATTTTGAGGAGGGGGTTAACTCAGCGAATTATTACCATGGAGCTATGGAAAGAAACTAAGGAAGGTTGCTCTCGAGATTATCGGTCTGTGGGCTCGGGGGCTAGGAAATCCGTTGATTTCCTAGCGTCAGCACAATAATAGCTGATCGGCAGGGTGGACACATCATTTTGGGTTGCTAAGGTAACTTACAGAATCCACCACGTAAGTCTTCTGATCTTACTACAAATCTACGGGTCCAGGTATTTTACTCAGCTAGCTTAAATAAATTGTATTTCCCTTTTATTTTCAGATTATGCATGTTAAAAGTACAGAGTTGAAATGAAATATTTAAGTTTATGTTTACTTAAATTGTAGAGACATATAATCATTTAGATAACAGAGACATAGACGGTGGAATTTTTCCAGAAAACATAGAGAAAACTTGGTATTTACATGAAAATACAAATAGAGACCCAGTGCCTAGCGAGGGCACTACATTTGGTATCAGAGCTTTGGCTCAAACCCTGAGACCTTAGGGCCTAACTACACCTGGAAATTATAGTGAAATTTACTAGAAAATAACAAACAACGGGATGTCTGCAACAAAAGGGTAGATAACTTGAATAGCCCTTTTCTATTATTTATAAAGCTTAACGGAAACAGAACTTGAATATATATATATAATTTTGAAATTGTGTGTAAACCTAGCATCCTCCACCCCGAAAATTGAACATAAAGTCTGGAGAAAAGCTAGGAGGCTACCTGGAAAGTAAACGAACTCCCATACTCCAAATCTATGGCGGATTGGCATATTCTTCCTGCAATATAACAGAAAACTAGGTTAATAAATGTATACTTATGTGAAAAATATATATATATGTTTTCAAATAATGAAAATGTATGTACGTAAAATGCAGGCAATTATAGCCTAAAGACCAACATATTTTATGAATCATATTTATGAATTTTATAATACAGTTAGATCGATATGAATTTATTATTTTATGTTTGATGTAATATTTTAAATATTATAAATAATCATTGAGTAATTTATAAGTGTAATTTTAAAACGTAAGATAAATTTTAATCTATTATTACAAAAGAATAATATTTAAATATAGATTTATAACAAAATTTGATGTTGTAAGTTTACATAAATATGGTTTAATAAATAGCAATGTGGTGATTGGATATTAATGGGGAGAAACAAAAAAAAAATATTTTTACAATAAATAAATAAGTATAACAATATAATAAGATATTATTTAGATATTTTATTAACATATTTATTTTATCATATTTGAATTTCTAAAAATAAAAAATATATATATATATATATATATATATATATATTTAAAATAAAATAAAATCTCTTTTCTTCCATGAATAGGGAATACTTTTGATGCCACGAGAGGCGGTTTCCGCATCATCCCTTGAGCGGTTTGCCTTACCGCTTTTTAATATGTGGATGTATAAACAATTAGACACGTGTGATGGTGGTTTTTCCACCGCAACCACCAACCATCTTTATCTTGCGTGCAAGTTGACAACGCGGGACGGTTAGAGAGCTGTCGACCTTCCTATATGACTCTCGAAAACCTCCAAACCAAACGAACTTTACCACGTCGGCACTACCGAGAGTTCTAATGATCGTCCAGCTGGGATGACCTCCAACACGAGTATATAGCTTTGGACGTTTCTACAGCCTGCCTGTATAATCCTCATTTTCCCAACAAATATGTGCAATGATTCTACCTAATCAATGTAAACCCACCCTAGATATGAAACAACATGCAGTGAATGTTCAGATCTTCCATGAAATAGGAGACAAGTTGTTTGAAATGAGAAGATAGGCACATTTGGAATTTTGGGCTCGTATGGAAACTTTAAATGAAAAACTAGTACAAACTATCAAAAGCGTTGAACCATTTTAGTAACAGAGGCCATATAAGAGAAGCAGTTGTATGAAATAACTAACCAAATTCTCTAGCATGGTGCTTAATATCCGATAGATCAAACAGTTAGAAACTCATCAAGAGTATGAAATAACATGAACCATGAATATTTACCATAAGGGATTAAAGGTCATTAACATCATCATACAATCATTGATCCATGAAAGAAAATCAAACTAATGAAAAGATAAAATTTCAGAAATTGTTTATTACTTAGTTAATGATTGTGTGATTTATGAATTATGATTAATCATCCACCAAATGAAGACTTCCAAAATTATCACAAGAATTACTTAGCCGATGTAAGATAATCAATTTAAGCACCATCAACCAAGTAAACTTTAGATGCTCCTGCTGTGATGTGTTATTAATTATAAGAGCAGATTGCAGAGAATTCCAAAATTCAGAATCATACCCACTTAATCAAAACCAAGAGTGATTTAAATGAAATGGATATTTAACCAAGCACAAATTATTCCAGAATTTATTAATTTACTGTTTAGTCAATGTTTCGAGAGCATATGCAGTGTTAAATCAACATTAACGGAACATAAAATACTAATTTATCTCGTTGTTTATAGATTACTTAATAAGGCAGAAAACCCAGAAAATTTCAAGCACTTCAAAATTGCATTTAGATCAACAATTTAGTGTGTTTGAAGGGGTTATAATGGATTATTTACCAGTATGCAAAATCCGAAATTAATGTGTTGTTGTTCTAAAGCATTTCCAACCACATAAACAACAAGAAAAACTTGAAATTTTCAGGTTTTTACGTCGGAATTAATTGCAGATTTTTTTTTAACCCATAAATTTGAATAGATTTGCTAGATATGGCTCTAAATAATTTCTTGAATTGTTTGTTATAGTTCCCAAAAGTCAAAATTAGTAAGTTTTGACCCAAAAATACTACTGAAAATTGGAGAAATAGTTAGATCTAGTGCCAAGAAATTTCTAGCAGTCTTAATCTAGCTTAAAACTCTCAAAATAGATATGTAGAGATGTATTTTTAGGGTTGATTTTTAGGAAAATTTCAATAGTGAAAATGTCATAAAAACACAGCAGTACAATGGAGAAGTTATAGATGCCAGGGATACTGAGAGTGCCCAGGCAAAGCAAAGAAAATTGTGATTGCCCGCCTGCCATCGCTGGTTCTTTCAAGTCCAATTCAATTTTAAGTGTACAAAAACTTAAAAGCAAACAGCATAAAGCAACAGCTAGGCAAGAAACCTAGAGACGAGGCCCTCCAGTATGGCCACGGCGTTGGAGATAAGGCCCGTCCACCATTCGGTCCCATTACCTAAACGCATAGTTGGTATCTTTATCTTTGCTCCAAAACAGAAGTGGATATCTCTGTTTCATTAGGAAGGATCTGGAGCTGCGTCAGGGTTTCACCTTTTTCTATCTCTGCACAAGTTTTTTTTTTTCCCCATTACAGCCTTGGCTCTTCTCCCGTGGACGAGAACTCCCCCTCTTTGTTACTTAAACTGTAACCTTTCGAAGGATTCCTATGAGTCTGTTAAATCCCCGCATTTCTATTGCCGGTGGCTTCAACACCGAACCCTAAACTTTGAAGACGCAGACAAGCCAGCCCGGCGCAGATGGCTATCACGGGCTTCCACACGAACGTTGCAGCCACCTGCAGGGTTATCGTGTGAGTGCTTAGTCCTACTCGCATTATTGTCTACTGCACTGTGCTTAGTCCCTCTCGCATTATTCCCTAAATGGGTTGCCAGAGATGAACCACCTCGCTTTTTATAACATTCCCAAGGGCGGTATCCGCATCGGCCATCGGTGGTTTCTTACACCACTTTTCGAGCATGCGGACGAGCTGGGAGGATTACACGTAGGAGGGTGGTATTCTTACCGCAACCACCTCTTTCGTTAACTCCCAAGCAGGTTGATGGCGCGGGGTTCACCGTGAGCTGTTGATTCCCTTCTCCACTGCTACGTCCATGATCTTCATAAGAGCCACGTCATTCGTTTAAGGGCCCATGCATTACCCATCCTCCATCATCCACATGCCAATCCAAGGGGCCCCACGCATCCTCCACCATCCGAGTGCTCAGCACCAAGAGCTCCGCAGGTGACCGAAGGCTAAGCCCAAGGCGGCCCATGCACAACACTGCTGCCCAGCTCTATTGAAAAAAAAATGATTGGCCCATCCCTACCACTCGTCAACTGAGCGCATATCCATGCGACCAAGGACTAAGTCCAACGGGTCGAGCCTGCACACACGTTGGTACAGCGCGAGCGCCCAAGCCTTCTTTATCGCAAAAAAAAAGGATTTAATGGGCCCAGCCCTAGCACTCGACAGCTTACCAAGAGACCAGCGACCAAGCTCAAAGGGCCCACGCACATCATCCCAGCGTCAAGCTAACACAAGACCACTCCCTCCTATATTCGTCCAAGCAAAGCCATGGTCCATAAATCCATGCCAATAAAATAAATGTATCGAGTCACCATAAAAGACAAGCATCTAGTTTCCAAATGTCAAATCTAAATTTGCATAAATGTAAAATAACCGATAAAATAGGCTAATGCCATCCTTAGTGGACTAATTAAAATTAAGGAAAAAAAAAAATTTCATAAATAAAACCTATTTTTCCAATGTTTCCAACATTAGTGAGCTTTGTAAAGTCCATTTCTTTAAATTAAAGCAATCTCTATGGAAATGGGAATAACGAATGTCACTTCAATTGTATATATACATATACATGATGAACATCTTAGCATAGATGCCTTTTTAAATAAAGTTGGATTCTATGTTCCTATAATTCTTTGTAAATAGCACCATAAACTAGAGTGAAATGGCCACCATGGGTTCTTGTCGCCCCTAGTTGACTAACTTAATTATATAACCACCTTATATTACTTCCTAATATTTCTAGTTTTTTTTACCGGTTGATGAGAAGATAAAAATTAGTATATGTTGGTGTTGATATGTGATCTATGGGTGTGTTAATTTATGATCTGTTCATATTTTGATTTATGATTTATTTTATTGAAAATACAACACATAGGTGTGTTGATATATAATCTATTTGTGTGGTAAGTTGGTGAAATTTGTATGAAAAAAAAATTATACCATATTTTATCGCAATATGTGACCATCATCTAGGACTGTAGAAAGGAATTTACTTCTAAGATGTGCATAGGATAGAGCCCCAAAGTAAATTAAATGACTGAAACATAAATCTATTAAAGAGTACTTAAAGAAAAAAAAAATGGTTTCTCTTTCCGTACATGGCTAAGTTTTAGGAAGTCCCTTAAAAATAATTCACAAGCCATGCAGATTGACGACTCAAGAAATAATGGGAGAAGATCCCAAATTACTCATAGATGTAGATATATATTATTACTCATTTCCGCTAGAATGTATCAATTATTAACTATTATGGTTGGAGAGACATATCTTCTAGGGTTTCTTTTTTTATTTTATTTTTATTTTTTTTTCACACAAAGGAGAGAAACTTATTACTGAGGTGATCAGGATTCCCTAATTCCTCATCCTAAGATATAGGACACAATAATGGGCTTGGTAGAGAACCGATGTATTTTAAACATAAGTTACATGAATTGGGGTTTATAGATTTTGCACCTATATACCATGTTCCTACTTGGAGGAATAATAGGGGGGGATTGAAGGTGTAGCCAAGAACTTAGAAATATTCTCAGTTTGCAAAGGATTATGAATAAGGTTGATAGAATCAAATATTTGGTGGTTTTGATTGGATTTTTATCATTATGTAATTCTTATATAATAAGATAGGTAGAATGATAAACCACTTACTTTATTCAAATCATGTCTATTGTTTCTTGAATAGGTAGAGTTTAAAATTATGAAAGAGAAAGAATTGATGATATTTGATCAAAGTTACAATGAGTGATCCAATTTCTAGTCCATATCTACTTTTAAAAGGTGAAGAATGCAACTTTTCTTGTGTCTCCAAAAGTGAGAAGAGTTGGCCGATAAGGACTTGAAATCAATAGAAAAGGATTTATTGGACATATTTTAAAGATTTATATGTTTGACATTTTCAATGAGAAAGGTGCATGGAAATAAAATCCATATAGATCGAGAAAATAACTAATTTGCAAATCATAGCAAAAATGTGAATGCTTTCCATGAAATGAATATTTTGAGATTAGAATGATTCACAATATTTCCAATCTAATTAGGCTTTACACATATTCCAAGTATTTACAACGAACGTGTAGTGAGCAAATATATTGGGAGTTTTAAAGGTTGCAACCTATATTAACATCTCTATCTCTTTAAATGCAACATTCCTAGCCCTAATCCTGAAAAATAACAAGACAAATTCCTTTAATCAATTTAGACTTGTATACCTATGTAGTTCCTTATATAATTTCTTTTGCAAGGCATTAAAAAAAAATTACCGTCAATAAGGTCTCCGGGAACGCTATTTCATAAGAGTAATGTGCCTTAGTAGAACATAGGAAAATTTATGACTTTCAGCAATTGGGGCAGCTCGTGAAGACATCCATTCAATCAAGTTAAAAGTTTACCTATCAATTTCCTCCTAAAAACTATTGAAAGCATATTTAAAAAAAAAAAGGGGGGGGAAATCCATTTATTAGAAGGGAAAAGAAGGCCAAATAAAATCAACATATTATTCACCTCACTACTAAATCAATGAATCCTACTTGAAGGAAGCCTTAGGTACAACTAAACACATCATCCAAATCGTTGAAGCATCAATTCTGAACTCCTTAAGCGAAAGCAACTGCAATATTACGAGAGACTAAGAGCTTATAGATAAATAATGGGATGCCTTGATCTTAAAATTTACCTTTAATCAAATATGACATTATATAAATAATTCCCATTTCTTAATAAATATTAAGAATGATAATTGACGATAGACATCAATAAGATTTGAACGTTATGAAAGGAAATAGTGAGTAGATAAGAAGGGGGTGTACGCGTAAGATCAATTAGGATATAATGATAACTACAATTAAACTATAAATTGATTATGGCGAATAAAGAGTAAGGTGGATAGAACATGATGGTAACATTTAGGCATTCTAGGCATAATACTGAGATCCAACAAAAGGATTTATCCAAATGATTCTTTAATTATTAGAATATACATCATGGGATAAAAGGAGTAAAAGCCATAGGATAATATCGGCATCTTCGGTCAAGTCAAGCTAAGTAGGACAAGTATGGCCAACACATGCTACTTGCAAGAATGAAGAGTTTATGTGTCAAGAATTTCCCTGCATTATTATAACCATAACTTCGGGACGAAGTTTCCTGAAGGGTGGGTGTATGTAACGCCCCATATTTTGACTAGGTGTGTTTATGGGTTAGACACCTTTCACTTTATTTGCTTGTTATCTGTTCGACTCAGCTAGACGGAGTGAACTATATTTTCGGCATGTTAGACATCATGATATGCTGCTACTATGTTTAGGATGTTGCTATGTCCATGTTGATACTACAGTTATGATGTTACTATATTCATGCAGTTATTAAGTTATGATTATCATGAGGTTCATTGCTTTTATGATGAAAATATATGTGTTATCGTTTTCATTGATGAAATGTGAAATATATGGTGTTGTGCGTGAGTGCCACCCTATGATGAAATTGATAGAACTGTTATATTCCATGCATACCTATGATGAAATTGTGACGTGAAATAAAATGATGTTGATGATATGGATCAATTGGTGATCGAAGGGAAATGCTTGCTATAAAATGTGTATTTTTCGGAATACTAACCTACAGGACACAAGGGCTAGGGGATAGCCGGATACTTGATCTGATATATGGATGAGAACCTATCCATGCAGCAAAGCTTAGCAACCAAAATTGATGATATGATGACATGGACCGATAATCTCCATAGCAGCAGAGTATGATTTGATAAAGGTGTAGACCCGGTATGTTGAGAGGGATGGATGTGTTTCCTACCCTATGTTCCTATGATACCCGAGGTCGTGGGAGGGCCGTGCTGAGACACGCTCCCCATGTATGTTGTGATGACGATGGTCGGATGCCTGCTAGGGGAGGGTAGGTCCGCTGTTCATCCGACGCTATCGCTCTCAAGTTCTATGTAGTTAGGTCGATGAGTCCGACATCCACTTTTGTACTAGCAGAGGAGGGATAGGGAGGATGTGGACGTAGGTTAGGATGGGCGGATATGATAGTACTGTTGAGGGTTGGGTATTTGTTGATCTTGAGTTAGTGGTAGTAGGTAGCTTTCCTTGTACCTGATTGATTGAACTAACGTAATCATAAAAATAATGAAATGAAATCTTAAAGGTTAACTGATAAAATTACCGATGATGTTTTAGTAATACTATGATGAATGTATACTTGTTCAGTTTGCATAAAGTATTACTAGTATTAGTTAGCTGTTATGCATAAGAAATATGGCGTATGTTTATAGTACATGTCTGTCTTGTGCATACGCTAGCCACGCATGCACATTATGCACATGCGCGATAATATTGGTTACAACATACTTACCAAGATTTAACAATGTTATAAGTTATCATAGATAACTCAATTTAGTATTTAATGAATGATTTAATTAGTAAAAGATTATGAAGTTCTAATGTGTAAAATAAGTTAATTAGTCTTGTATGTAAACATTGTAATGAACAATTAAAATAAGTGTCGTTAATTGTAAGTACCCTCAAATGAAGGTGTATTCAATATGAAGTATGATAGTTAAATATTAATACTAGAAGAGTGTGCTAGATAACTATTGATCATGATTAAATCAACCATTAAGTATATTTCATTATTTATACATAGAAGTACTATGTTGACACTTATTGATTAAACAAATAAATATTTTAATTACTATTCACAATTTATTTAATTACTATTATTACTAATTATTATTGTTGTTATTGTTATTATTTAATCAATAATAAAATAATAATCCCTTTTATAAAAACATAATGGATCGAATAATTTATTAAATAGATTATTCGCTTAATTAATTGATAGAATTAAATAAATTATTTAACAATTCCACTACTCGAGAGAAACTTGGATGATTTAAAAATATATATAATCCTCACTTTACCTTGAAAAGGGGGATGCATTAATGATTTGTACTTCCAATAAAACCATGACAGCTAGGGAGGTGGAGTGATAAGGAAGTTTGACTTTATGATGGAGGAAAAAGATTTCTATAAAGAGGAGTTTTAACCTAGTAGTTGGGGGTTGGTTTGGGAGGAGAGGAACACTTAGTATTTTGGAAAAAGGAGGAATGCCAAGGAGGGGGTTAACTCGAAGCTTTGAGGAGGTGGGAAACTCAAAGAAAGTCTGAGGAGGGGGTTTATTCAGTTAATTATTACCATGGAGCTATGGAAAGAAACTAAGGAAGGTTGCTCTCGAGATTATCGGTCTGTGGGCTCGGGGGCTAGGAAATCCGTTGATTTCCTAGGGTCAGCACGATAATAGCTTATCGGCAGGGTGGACACATCATTGTGGGTTGCTAAGGTAACTTACAGAATCCACCACGTAAGTCTTCTGATCTTACTGCAAATCTGTGGGTCTAGGTATTTTACTCATCTAGCTTAAATAAATTGTATTTCCCTTTTATTTTCAGATTATGCATGTTAAAAGAACAGAGTTGAAATGAAAGATTTAAGTTTATGTTTACTTAAATTGCAGAGACATATAATCATTTAGATAATAGAGACATAGAAGGTGGAATTTTTCCAGAAAACATAGAGAAAACTTGGTATTTACATGAAAATACAAATAGAGACCCAGTGCCTAGCGAGGGAACTACAGCACATCCTTTGCAAACACCTTCATTCTTTGACTAGATTTCGGGAAGACCTTCTACTGCTTTTCTTGCAATTGTTAGTGCCCTATAGTGCACATGAGCAATCCTTCTATGCCAAAGTTCACTTGGATCCATGGATTCATGTACCATGGCATGTTCAAGTTGTCCCTTCAATTTGTACAATCCTCCCTCTTACTCTCCAATCACTACTGCATCATCTATGGTCTTACCTTTTGGCCACATAAGTACTTGGCCATCCACAAATGAAACTCTCATCCCTTTTGCATCCAAAGATGATATGGAGAGAAGATTCTTCTTGAGTCCAGGTACATATAGAACATCTTTAATTTTTAAAGACTTCCCAGAGTCTAACTTGTAGGAGGCTTCACCACTTCCTTTTATAGGGTATTGATAGTCATCCCCAAGTTTCACCTTGTGAGGTGACTCATGTTTAGATAGGTCCATAAGAGATTCTTTGAATCCTGTCATATGTTTATAAGCCGCACTATCAATAAGCCAATCATTACACCCATGTGTAACAGTACTTGTGAGAGCAGAAATTAGAACATATTCATCGTCACTTGAAGAGTCTTCACTTTCTACCTTAGACTTCTTCCTAGGAGGTTCATCATCCTCAGAAGCATGAGCATGATATCTCTTCTTGTTGTTCTTGTTGTTGTTCTTGTTTTTGTTCTTATTGAAGATTTGTTTATTCTTGGGACATTTTGAGGACTAATGTCCTTTCTCATCACAAGTGAAGCATTGAACACAGGAGAGATCTTTCTTCTTCTGATGGAAGTGATGGTGTTTCTTGCTATAAGATTTCTCCCTCTTGAAATCACTTCCCTTCGTGTGTATTGTGAGGCATTGGTCTTCACTTCCCATCTTTTCTTCTCGAGTCACAAGCCTAGCTTCCTCTTGTGAACATTCCTTCCATAGTCTACTGAAAGAGATTAATCTCTTCCTAGCACAAATACCTTGGATGAAGGAGTCCCATGACCTAGGTAGGCTATTCAATGTGATCATGGCAATTTCTCCATTTTCCACTACTTCATCCACAGCTTCAAGTTGTTCTTTGATTTGAGAGACCTTAGTAAAGTAGGATTGGATGGTCTCTCCAGTCTGTAACTTTACCCCTTTCAATTGATTTCGTAGAGTCATCTTCCGATTTATATTCTTTCCTTCAAACAACTTAGTCAAGGAGTCAAACATCTCTTTAGGTGTCTTTAGGGAAGACACATGAGGTATGAGATGGTCTTTTATAGAATCAGCAATGATCCTCTTGGCTTTGACCAAGTTCTTCTTGTGTAAGGTCTTAGCCTCATCTCCCTCTGGAACTAGAACCTTTTCTTTTATGTAGGTGTCCAAATCATTCTCTTCTAGGATTAACCCAATCCTATAAATCCATGCTCAGAAGTTGTTAGCTCCTTCAAGCTTGTCCTCAAGCTTGGTGTGGTGAGACATCTTAATGAGAAACTCAAATGGAAATAAAATATTTAGGTCCTACCACTTGATTTGCTGAAAACTGGATCTCGAGCTGGATTAGGGTTTGTCATAGAGACCCTAAAAATTCCAAATTTGAATTCCAAAATTTTGAAAGGATAGAAAGATGCACCTTGCTGAGCTGATCAAGTTGGTATACTTCAAATTTGAAATCTGCAAAATTTGACCCCTCAAAAATTGCCTTGAAACTTCCAGATCTTCTAGACAGGATCCCAAACTAAGGTTTGATAAAGCCCGGGGTTCTACCCAGCAAAAGAGTTCGATCTTGTGCTCTAAAATTTGATTTTTCTGAGGAGCATCCAGCCATGGTCACATATTCCAAAAATTTCAACTTTTGAAGAAACCCTAATTTTCCACCTTTCCGATCAAAATCCCGATTTAGGGTTCGATGAAGCCTGACCTTCTTCCCAACCAAAAATTTTGATCTTGGTCTCTAAACTTCAATTTTCTTGAGGAGTATCCAGCCATGGTCTCAGATTCTAAAAATTCCAACTTTCTTTGAAACCCTAATTTCCCGCAGTAGTGACAGGCCAAAAACTGAAAGTGCTCAGAATTGAATTCTATCTCAACAGAAAGATGCACCCTTCCAAGGAGAGTCAGCCTAGCCTCCTGCCTTTGTTGATTGGAGGAGAGAAACCCAAAAATTAAGAAGCCCTAGCTTTCGCGGTTGCACAATGTCTTCTTCTTAGCACCACTCTGATACCATGTTAATTTTTCGATAATTTCATTCAAACATTATCTTAGGATCCTACTAAGAGAATAACATGCACAACATAACAATCATAAACAAAAGAGACATAGATTTTCCTCAGGGAAAACCAAGAAGGTGAAAAACCCCGCAACTTCCTTAGAGATAGAATAAGCCACAATACAAGATCACAATGATCAAACCCAAACTATAGATGTCTCCAGCAGCTACTCCTCCTCCACTAGTGCGCACTCCTCTATCAACTAATGTGAGTTGGATGAGTGAGTGAATGAATAGAATGAGAGACACAACCTCTCTATTTATACACTGACTTGACCTACCAATAACCTAATAGGGCCAACTTCCTACGGAAGCCTAATTACCCATCCACAGGACTCAACCAAGGCCGACCCCACACTGGTGGTCTAATAACCCATCAAATCTAAGTTGCGACACTTGCAAATACAAATGACGACACTTCTGATTGGAGGAATAATACATCTACATCATGAATATATTAAAGTACAACTATAATACATAGAAGAATATCATCTGAAGTTACAAATACATCAACACAGAAAAGATACAAAGATAGCTTTGTTAACATTTATATCCATTTATTACTCTAGTATAACACAAACATTTGCATAGACAAGTAAAATCATTCATCACCACTGAAATAATTCAATGAAGTTAGAAATATCTCACAACATGATTATGAACATAGGAAGAAATAATTCCAATCTGTCATTCAATACATTCCATGGAAATATCCATGCAAGCTTTACCCAACAAATAGGTCTTGATCATTAGTAGAAAAGTAGTTCTTTTACAAAATGCCTTTAGCATCTATTTCACAAGAAAAATCCCCCCTATTCTCATACCTCTTCCCCCTATTTAAATTACAAGAGGATTCGTCTTCATATGAGTAATTGTTTCACCTACCCTAACTCTTGGGATGCCCAAAATTTTGTCTCTTGTGTTTGCACAAATAAAACAGATAATTATTTACAAATTATATTATTTAGTTGGTGGGGCCTCTAAATGGGAAATATAATTATTCCATACTTCAGTTTCATGAAATATTATATCACCTTGTAAAGGTTCTAATAAATTTAAAGAAATATCATGAGTGGATAACTCTTTTCCCACACTTATTATTCCCCTAGTAGTTTCTCTATAATTTTCTTCCAAAAAATAAGCATTCATAGATGCCTGTCATATGTGTTGTTTGAGATCTTCTTCATTTAGTATGTCTAGCTTCCTTATGTACTACAAGTCTTCCTTTAGGCTATCTTTCAATTCTTTTATGCACTAGTCCTGGATGGGTAACTCGTACATATCCTGGGAAACTGGTAGATGGCATCTCTCATGCACTTGACAAATATCCTTGTTGATTCCTTCACACTTTGTGATAGATTTTGGAACTTATGCTTGTATCCTTCTAGCTGTTTTTTTTAAACTATCCAAAAGAGCTATATCTAGCTTGAGCTCTGCATCTGATTTGTTTAGCAAATGATCTGGAAAATATGGATGTTCTCTTTTCCAGGCGATCAAATTTTTTTATTTTGGGAAACATATTGTTCAATTTCTGTCTTACAACAATGACACTTGTAGAAATATCCCTCATCCTATCTATCATCTTCCGCATTTTATAAATTTCTCCAGCCAACAATTCCTGCAAATATCAAATATGTTATTGTATCTTGCAAGCATGCTCATAGAAAGGGGCTAGGTCTTGCTTTTGGTTTTGAGCCACTTGGACTTGCTCCATCAGGGATTCTTTCTCGCTTATGAATCCATCAATTTGAACTTGTAAAACTTATTTTTCAATTATCATTTCATTTACATGTGCTTGTAACCACTCTTTTTCACTGATTAACAATTACACCTGTTGGTTTGACTTCATTTCGTTTCTTCCAACTCATTTATGCAAGAGTAGAAGTCACTTCGATCACTTTCCATAATTACAAGTAACAAATTCAAAGCATCCTTTTCATTCTCCAAGTTATGATAATTCAACAATAATTTATTATTTTCAGATTCTACTGCACCTGTTTCCTTTTTAGCTCAATCCCTTCTCCTCTTGCTTTTACTAAGTTATCTTTCAACTTCAACATTTTTTCTTTGCTTCGTTCTAAGTTGTTCATTGATTTATCAACATTATCGGTGTTCGCTTGAGCAACTGCTATGTTTTCTGATGTGGTGAATTTGGGATCCTTGTGAGTACCTTCCACTAAGGTACTTTCCTTAATGGTTACCACATCTGGTTGTGTCCCCATTTTCAACCTTTTCTCTGTTATTCTCACGATAGTCTTCTGCTTGGGCTTGAAAACTATAGTATCCAAATTTGTTACTAAATGCTTCTTTGAAGGAGTAAAGGGGGTGATCCTAAGATCAACAAATGGAAGATGGCCTCCTGTAAGTGGAATCCTGGATATGTCAGGTAGATCTATGTCCATGTCTTGAGGACTATGATATTCTTCATGGATGCTTTCATCTTCCACAACTTTCTTGAATCTGGCTTCCTCCTTGTGTCTCTCTAACTCCGTTGCTTTCTCTACTGCTTCTTGCCTTTCCTTTCTTAACCTCTCCTATTCTGCTTCTTCCTCTTTCTTCTTTTGTTCTTCCTCCTTCCTTTGCTTTGCTTCTTCTTCTTCTTTGGATTCTTCTTCTTGTTTTATCCTTGCTTCTTCCTTTTGTCTTGCTTCCTCCTCTTGTTTTAGCTTTGCTTCTTCCGCAGCTATGGCTTCTTATTGAGCCTTCTGTTGCTCTACTTCTTTAGCCGTGTCTTTGGTTTGGCTGGAACCTGTGCCACTTTTTTGACCAAATCATTTGTATAAATCTGTCATTTTATTCTCTCTTCGGTATACCTCTTCATCCTTTAATAAATGATCTGTATACTCGAAATGGATCTTACACGATGCATAGTGTTGGGCGAACTTTTGTAGTTTGTCATTTCTAGTAAAAATCTTCTCTCCAAAGTGGAAAGCTTCCAATTATATTACAAACGTTTTTGCTCCTTTCACCTTAGGGAACTTATATGCTCTGATGACAAATGGAAGTGGCAGATAGGAAGCCTTCTTGTGCTCACTCAGAAAATGCCCCACCCCGTTGACAAAAACTTGTCGTACTGTTTGTGTACTACATAACCTGTGGCATATCTAGGCGGTAGAGATGGGGGTTTGGTTCCTCCGTACATCCGGATATAGGTTCCTTCAAGGGTAAAGTAATAATCCTCATATTCATTTATTACTGCCATTACATTGTCTGACAAGGAATTGGGATCTTCATTAAATATTAACCAGTATAGGGGAATTATAAACTCCTCACATATAAGCTTGTAGAAGCTCACATATTTATGAGCCCACATTATTTGGTAGGCCACATAAAGAGGGGTCTCAGCTGGGACCCAATAACATCCCAACTTGTGAAAAGGCTTCCTTATTAGTATACAATCAATCAAATAGGAGGACATAAAGAATTCTTCTTTTTTCAACATCATTCCTCCTTGGGCTGCTACTATAGCTGACGCCATACTTTCTGACATGATATCCTCCCAATTGAAGATGGTGCCATGTGAGGCCACATGATACATGAGAGGGACACATCTAAGCTTGTAGATATTCACATCTTTGCTTCTGAATATTCTACTCAACATTAATGCTATAATTCTGAATGGTGTTTTCAGATTTTGAGTGTCGTGCTCCCCACTTGCCATTTGTCTCAACTAATTTCTCGGAACCAACATTTTATTAGCATACTCGGAATGATCTATGTTCAATCCCTTGATCCAATCTTCTTCCATCATAAATTTAGGAGGTGGTATCTTATATGCTGCACTAATATGGGATGGTTGAAACGATGTTAATCCTCCTCCATTCGCACCATCTATAATTCTTGAGCCTACATCCAAGTGGGGTAAAATAAACCTGATTACTTACGAACACAGAAAATTTTATGGGTGGGTAACATCCTTATGAAGAACTGACTTTCTGATATTCTTGTACACCATCATTTATTCAATAGATGCATTTGGTATGTTTAGGTCCTGGATGAGGTGGTATAGCTCACCCCATTTATACTCATGAGTGATCCCCATTACTACTCTAGTATCCTCATATAAGGTTTCCATCATGGTCTCTAGGACAACCTCAATATTAGAATCGGATTCTACTACCTTGGTCTTACGCTTAGAACTTCTTCCTTGCATTTTTGAGTCTTGAGGTGAAAATAAAGTTAATGTACATAAATCAAACGTAAATGCAATAATCTCAAGCAAAATATGATAATGAGCATAGTATTCTGAAAATGAATTGTAGATGTATGATTTTTCAGTATCATTTACAAAAGAACTAAAATAGGAAATTCATACTTCCATAATGTCAAGTGTGTTTGGTTCTGAATGATTGTCTTGATGATTCCCTGATGCATTTTTAGATGAGTTTCTTCATTTTTCTATTAGCATGTCTATTTAACTGAATTTTGAGTCATAAACTTAAAATTTTATCTCACTTAGTGCCATATGCATGGATTATCGGGACTGGAATGCAACTACTATCTTATTCTTGGCACTGTATTGTCCAAACAATTGTTTTGATCTCCAAAATCCTCTTGTGCCACACTAACTATCAATTTAAGCATTCCTGTCCACTATTTAAGCATAATATATGATCTACTAAAACCACAAACATCCATTCCTCAGGGATTATATACATATTTTCTTATTAAGTTATTTTAGGTAGAGCATCAGAGCATCATCCATGACCAAAGCAGTGTGACTTATTCATCTGCATTATCCTGTTCATCATTGTAAGCATCTTCTTCCTACTAATTATCTAAGGCAATCGAGTAGGCAGTGGCCATGTTGTAAGACTAAACAGAATCAATCAATGATTATCGGAAGATTTGTCTCGTGGCACACACAGATAACAAATGGAATACTACACCCTTAAACAAATGATCACTCGAACGATCATAAGCATGCCCAAAACCCTAGGGCTAATAAAGGATACAACAATACACCCTATGAATAAAAACACACAAGAGAGAAACCCTAGTCAATGTAAGTGCATAAAGACTCCATGATAGTGAGCCTCCAAGTATGAAGATTGTTGCTAACTCATTTAGGGGAAATACCATTAATTAGTCCTGTTAATGCAAATAGCTAAGCACCCAAGGGGATAAAATGGGAGTTACCTTGGATCACATGGTGCCATTTATAACTTTTTCCATTATAGCTCATCTAGCATAGGAGTTTAATGCCAATAAAATATTCTACTAAAATTCCTGCCTGCCTGTCATTTCCCCTCAACAATGAGCAGTGGAGCAAGTTCCTAACCCAAACAATCCCTTGGGTTGAGGAGACAACTTCATGACCATGGGGCTAATTTTGGAGTTTCATGCAATTAATTAATTAGACTATGCAATAAATATTATCCTAAGTTTTATTATGCACATGGATTATTTAATTTTATGCATTTAATATTTGATGTGGAATAAATAAGGATAATGCTCGACTAGGGTGCATTAGAGGATGAGGCTGACTTGGAGTTAGCTCGAGGAAGAAGCAAAGAGAAAGATTCCAAAGCTAGGAAAATTAGGAAAAAGAAAGAAAAGAAGAGTAAATCAGGAAAACAAGCATAAATCAGAAAGCAGCACAAAATCAGAAAAGTCAGAAAGTCAGAAAAGAAGGAAAGTTCAGAAAAGAAGGAAAATGTAGAAAAAGAAGAAAAGAAGAAAATCCAAAGCAACACAATCAAAAAAGGAAAAATGAGGAAAGCAAAGCGAAAGCAAAGGAAGGAATGCAAGATTTCCTTATCCACTCAAGGAGGGCACATTCACCATGAAGAATTTCTCCACAAGTCACTTAGAATCTATAAATAAAATAATGTGCAACACATTCACATATTTTTTCAGTTTGAGAATTGGTATCAGAGCAATATTGCCTCATAAACTTGGGAGATGTGCCCCTGGTCAAGTTTGGGAGATGTGCCACAGATTTCTGTCAGAGGATGATGGAATTCATCCATTTTAATTAATTTTAATTACATGTCATGTATCTGATAAATTCAAATATGAATTTCAAAAGCATCATCATCCAGTTCAGAGTTCGAATCACCAGGCTTCCTATGAATTTCTAGAGCTAGGTTATTGTGCAGATGAAGAGATACCTTTCCATAATGTTCTGAGAGGTATTCTAGTCTATTTATGATGTAATTACAGTGAATTTAATCCTCTTATATCATTCATATCAATAAAAATTACAGAACTCATATTTCTCCACCCCTTCTACATTTAGCTAGAATTTGACTAGTTTCCAGTGTACAATTAATAAATAAATGAGTAGGAATCCAAATGAAGTCATTATTGTTTATGGAGTTGATTAATAGGTCATATGTAATGATACAAGTCCTAGTTCAGAAATTATTGGGCCCTTGAGTACTGTTTGGGAGCCCAGAATTTGCACTAGTTGAGTAGTCCTGGAAGGAAATTTTACTTATATTTGTGTGAGAATTGCTCAAAACCTTATGCAAATTTATGGAATAAAATTTTACTTTATAATGACTGTAATTTTATGATATTGAACCTATTTATTTCAAGAACACCCATCCCCATCCTCCAGTTAAATATCTCACCCATACTAGTCCACATATGCTGAGGGGCCCAAGAGTATTGGAGTAAATTGAATATTGATGATATTGAAACATCAATGGTATCAGTACATTGTGCATAGGTATCATCCAAAAATAAGAGCCTCACTTCCATCCAAATCCTTTTATCTAATCCATCTTCAGTCCATCTAGCTTCCACAATCACCGTTTTAATTAATTATGAGAAGTCTAGAGTTTTTGTATCACAATACTGAGTTGGTACATTAAATTGGTATCATAGAATGTTCCTATGAAACTTCTCTTGAGTTTTTTCTATGAGTCCAAAAAGATATTCAGATTCCAAGAAGAAATTTGCTTTGTCAGAAGGAGAAGAGGAAGAGGAGATACATTCTACTGAAGGGAAATTGCAAGGAGAATCAGATATATCTAACAATGAAGAGAAGGAAGAGTTCAAAATATTTTTTCAAGGCATGATGAAAGGCTTAAAATATATCTCCCACAATATTGTACATTCTGGAAAGGAGATAAGAGAATTCTTAGCTCAGTAGCTAGGAAGCAAGGTAGGAGAAGGGAGAAGCAATGGTACCCCACATGGAGAGGGGAAGAGAAATGATGGCCATATTTTCTCAAATATCAGGCCTCACAATATCCCTTATGAATTTAGGATGGAATCTCCATATTAATCCAGACCCACTATGCCCAAGTTCACTGAAGAAAAAAGAGAAGAACTTGGAGCTCGAAATGGAGGCCTTGCTTCATGGGAGGACAAATATGTTGAGTACCTTACTTTGAATGAAGAATGCAGAAGTGCCTTACCATTCAAGGACTTTTGTGATATGCAATACAAGTCCAACCCAAGAGGAGGCTACATAATGCAAAATCATATCGGACTCATAAATGCCATTAGTAAGATTTCTCTACCCTATTTTGATGGTTCTTAGAAATGTACTGCTAACTCTAGGATTCAAAAAATTGACACATATTTTCAATTGAATCTTATGGCTGAAAGAGATGCCATCAAGATGGATACCCTACACTTGGATGGAGAAGCAAATGACTGGTGGTTTCATGGCCTAAAGAGTCTTGGGAATGACCAAGTGACCACCTATGAAGAGTTTACAAGTGTGAAAATGCTCACAGTAGATCCAAGAGATGATGTAAACCTCACAATGAAAGAATTTAGGAATAATAGAAGAAGAATAGAGCAGTAGAACATAGATCCAAAGGTGCTCAGATAGAGGAAGAACAATTACACATGTTACATTAATCTGAATAGTAAAATAGTAATTATACAATGCTCAGGATTCGAATACACTAGGTGTGATTCGAATTAGCCTGCATGGATAGATCCAAAATCAGTGGAGTGTTATTAAATCACAACTAGAAGTCTATCTCATCATCGATGGAGTCATCAATGCACAAGTAACTGTCAACCATTAGTCAAACTGAGTCAAACTGAATGTGGTAGGTGTAACTGGCACATGGAGGTACTAACTGAATGAAGGAGGCTCAGTGGAGGGCACATGAGGAGCTATCCAGAGTTAGAATGGGAAGTCTAGTCTCATCGGATGTCCATTGGAGTGATATAGTTAGTTGAGAGTCAATATGTCCTTAAATCAAGGAGAGAACTAAGGATAACTCAACTAACTGGAGTTGTCAGTGAGAAAATGAGCCCTTCTCAAGTGGTGGGTGAGAAGTGGGTGCTTCCCTGTCTAGGAGGGATAAAACTATCTGAGAGAAGCTCCTGGGGCTAGCTAACTGAGGGCTAGGTGTTGGGACTGATGACTGGGATGCATGCAATTGCATGCATGCATGTAGAATGCATGTTGCATGCAGAAATTCATGCAAGACTGATAATGAAAATAACTGAAATGCTGGTGGGACTAAGATGGAGTATAGGAATATCCTAGCAACAAGAAGGTTGCTGAAAGGTTTGAAAAAAGAGATCCTGAGATCACCTTCATAGAACTAGCACATGTGAAGCAAACTGGAACTCCTGAAGCTTACATCTCTGAGTTCCAAAAATTAGTTGTGATGGTCTCTGATATTTCAGAACATAGGCTTATTTTATTGTCCATTGAAGGGTTATCAGAACCTTTCAAAGGCTTGGTGAAAGCCTACAGACCCAATACCTTACAAGATGCACTAAGTCGAACTAGAGACTTGCAAGACTCTCTTCCAAGGACCAGATTTCCTCCAAGGATTGTTGGTCCTACTCATCTCAAGAACCAAAGGCCACCCATGAAGAGTCCTTCTAGAAATTTTAGAAAGGATAACTATGCTAAGGATAAATATGAATTGAGAAGAAGGAAGTTGTGCTTCACCTGTCAAGAGCCATGGGTTCTAGGACATAGATGTGCCAAAGGAAAGGTGCATTACATTGAAGTTGACTCAAAGAGTAAAGCTAAGGAAGAAGAAGAAGTGGCCCCATTAGATGCAAAAGTGGCCTACGAGACCGCATAAGAAGAACCTACTCCAGAGGTGAGAAAGATTGCAGTACTCTCAGGAGTGCCTCGCTACCATACACTCATATTCAAAAGAGTGTTTCAATGACAATCAGTCACTGTGTTAGTGTATGGAGGATCAACACACAACTTCATTGATTCAAATTTGGTTGAAAGAAGGAAGCTACGCACTGAAAAATTTGGAGGCTTCTTGTTATCATCCCAGGTAACCATTCCATGAACTGTTGTAGATGGATTCCTAAATTGCAGATTTGTATAGGAGAAGATACTATTACAAATAGTTTTTATGTTGTTAATGTGGCTAATACTAACATGGTTTTGGGAGTACAATGACTGCACTTGATTGGGAAGCATTCAATAGACTACCGAATCCATGAAATGACATTCAAGGGAGAAAATGGAAAAGAAATAGTGTTGAAGGGAATCAACACCTATCCCAAACAAGTGGTGAGTGCACATAGTATGATATCCATTCTAAGGCATGAAGATATTGAATGGGATTCAGAATGCCTAATCACCACAAAGGGAAACTCATTTTAAGTAGCCCATTATCTTAAAGACATTCGAAAGCTTCTCCAAAAACATAAGAATGTTTTTGGGGACCTTCCCAATGGTAGGCCTCCAGATAGAGGAGTGGAGCATAGTATTGATTTAGAGATAGGAACCTCACCTAT
The DNA here is from genome assembly GCA_027924585.1 of Larix kaempferi. Taxonomy (NCBI): domain Eukaryota; kingdom Viridiplantae; phylum Streptophyta; class Pinopsida; order Pinales; family Pinaceae; genus Larix; species Larix kaempferi. Next base: position 2,415,165 of record BSBM01000358.1, on the reverse strand, counting down.
CAAGGTTCATCCCTACAAGTACCCAAAAATATTCAAGGACGAGATGAGCGAACCATTGAGGAACTGCTTGACCTGGGGTTCATAAGACTGAGTTCAAGTCCTTTTGCCTCATCGGTAGTCCTTGTGAAGAAGAAATATGGGACCATGAGGATGTGCATAGATTATAGATATCTCAACAAGAATACTCCCAAGAATAGATATCCTATTCCAAGGATTTATGAGCTTATGGATGAGCTACATGGGGCCAAGTAATTTTCTAAGATTGATCTTTGATATGGATACCATCAAATCGACATGTAAGAAGAAGACATACAAAAGACCGCTTTTCAATGTCACCACAGGCACTTTGAGTTTCTGGTTATTCCTTTTGGCCTAACAAATGCACCTACAACTTTTCAATCTTGCATGAACAAAGTGTTTAGCAAGAGGCTTCGTAAGTTTGTACTTGTTTTCTTTGATGATATTTTTATCTATAGTAGGACTTGGGAGGAACATTTCCATCATTTGGATATTGTACTAACAATTTTGGCTGATCAATATTTTTATGCAAAGCTAACCAAGTGTGAGTTTGGAATGACTGAGATTTTTTATCTTGGTCATGTGATTAGTCAGGATGGAGTTAAGGTTCACATGGAAAAGATCCAAGCCATTCTAGATTGGCCTAGTCCTAAAAATATCACTAAACTAAGAGGATTCATTGGTCTATGCACCTACTACCAGAAGTTTGTCAAAGGTTTTTCCAAGTTGACATATCCTTTGACAGATCTCACTAAGAAAGGATCCTTCCATTGGTTGCAAGAATCTGAACAAGTGTTCAACATAATAAAGGAGGTAATGAGTAGTTGTCTTGTTCTTGCAATTCTAGATTTTTCTCAACCTTTTGTTCTTGAGTGTGATGCTTCAGGGAATGGTATTGGAGCTATCTTTATGAAAAATAAGCATCCTTTGGCCTTTGAGAGTAGAAAATTGCATCCACATGAAAGGTTGTATTAGCATGCACTAGTCAAGTTTAGACAGTATTTGGTAGGAGGTAAGTTTATAATCAAGACTGACCACAATAGTTTGAGGCACTTCTTAACCCAAAAGGAGCTGAATGGTAGAAAACAGAAGTGTGCAAGCAAGGTACAATCATTTTATTTTGAGACTGAGTATAAGAAGGGTAAGATGAACATTGTAGTTGATGCACTTTCTAGAAAACCCACACTTGCATTGGTGAAATTTCAAGATGATTGAAAAGTACAAGTTGGGGTAGAATACACCAAGAATCCATTTGCTTGAGATTTATTTGATGGATTAATTCATGATGATGCTTGTAATATTCTTAATGATGTAATTTATTATAAGGATAGGATATTTGTAGTTCTAGAATCCATACTAAATAAGAAGATTCTTGAAGCTTCCCATGATGTGCCTTTAGCAGGACATCCGGGGTTTGTGAAGACTTATAGTAAAGTGAGGGAAAGGTTCACATGGAAAGGGAGGAAGAAATAAGTGATGGAGTATGTTAGATCATGTGTGTCATGTCAGAAAAATGAAGTAGAGAATAGTCATCCAGCAGAGCTCCTACAACTACTCCCCATTCCTGAGCAAAAATGGGAGAGTGTATTAATGGATTTCATCACAGGGCTGCCCAAAATCCAAGGTAAAGATAGTATTTTTGTTGTGGTTGATAGGTTGAATAAATATCCACATTTATTTACTATCACAACTAATATTTTATCCAGCCCAGTGGCTGAAATTTTCATCAAATACGTCTTCAAAATTCATGGCATACCCAAGTCCATCATCAGTGACAGGGACGGTAAGTTTACTAGCAATTTTTGGCAAGAATTGTTCAAGTTAGCAGGGACAAGTTTGGACATGAGCACTAGCTGCCATCCAAATGCTTATGAAAAAACAAATAGAGTGAACCAATGGCTGGAAGGGTACTTAAGAAACTATGTCACTCGTAAAAAAAAATTCATGGACCACTTGGCTCCATTTGGGAGAATTTTGTTACAACACTACTTTTCATCTCTCGATTGGTATGTCTACTTTCAAAGCTCCATATGGATATGATGCACTTAATTTTTCTGATCTAATATTTGGTGATTGTAAGACACAGAAAGAAAAATATTGGCTCAAAGAGAGTCAAGACATACTCAAGACTCTCGAGGACAACTTGCAGGTAGCACAAAACTTGCAGAAAGTACATGCAGACAAGCATAGAGTTGAGCGAGCTTTCCAAGTTGGATATTTTAGGCTACATCCCTATAGACAGCAATCATTGAACTCTAATGGGGATGAGAATTGGCATCCAAGATTATATGCCCCCTACCTAGTTTTGAGAAAAATCCGGGAAGTGGCTTATGAGCTAGAGTTGCCTCTCGACAACCAGATTAACAATGTTTTCCATGTGTCTTGTTTGAAGAAAGCAATAGGGAAACAAGTCAAATCTTCACAAGAATTTCCACCCCTTTATGATAAAGGAAATTTGGTGGTGATCCCTGAGAGGATTTTGGAAATCATAGAGAAGAATCTAAGGACTAGAGTCCTTAAGGAATTTTTGGTGCAGTGGGAAGGTCTGCCGTAGTGAATATTCTACTTGGGAAGGTGAACATATCTTACGACATCCCAGTTTGAAATTGCTTGAGGACAAGCTATCTTGGGTGGGGACAAATGTCATGTCCCCTCAGCAACAAGAAGTGGAACAAGTTCCTAACCTAATCAATCCCTTGGGTTGAGGAGACAACTTCATGACCATGGGGTTAATTTTGCAGTTTGAGGAAATTAATTAATTAGACTATGAAATAAATGTTTTCCTAAGTTTTATTATGCACATGGATTATTTAATTTTATGCATTTAATATTTTTATGTGAAATAAATAAGGATAATGCTCCACTAGGGCGCATTAGAAGATAAGAATGACTTGGAATTAGCTTGAGGAAGAAGCAAAGAGAAAGATTCCAAAGCTAGGAAAATCAGGAAAAAGAAAGAAAAGAAGAGTAAATCAGGAAAAGCAACATAAATCAGAAAGCAACACAAAATCAGAAAAGCAGGAAAGTCATAATAGTAGGAAAGTTCAGAAAAGAAGGAAAGTGCAGAAAAAAAAAAAAGAAAAAAAAGCAAGCAATCAGAAAAGGAAAAAGGAGGCAATATTCACATATTTTGTTAGTTTGAGAATTGGTATGAGAGCAATATTACCTCATAGACTTGGGAGTTGTGACCCTGGTCAAGTTTGGGAGATGTTCCCCAGATATGTATGAGAGAATGATGGAATTAATCCATTGGAATTGATTTTAGTTGCAGTTCCTATAGCTGATCAATTTGAATTTGAAGTTCAGAAGCATCATCATCTAGTTCAAAGTTCGAATCTCAAGGCTTCCTATGAATTTCTGGAGCTAGTTTCTTGTGCAGAAGAAGAGAGACCTTTCCATAATGTTCTGAGAGGTATTTTGGTCTATTTATGATGCAATGATAGTGAATTTAATCTTCCGATACTAGTCAGATCAATAAAAATTACAGAACTCATATTTCTCCACCCCTTCTAGATTTAGCTAGAATTTGACTACTTTTTAGTGTGCAATTAATAAATGAATGAGTATGAATCCAAATAAAGTAATTATTGTTTATAAGGTTGAGTAATATGTCATATGTCATGATCCAAGTCTCAGTTCAGAAATTTGTGGGCCTTTGAGTACTTTTTGGGACCCCAAAATTCACACTAGTTGAGTAGTCCTTGAAGGAAATTTTACTTATATTTTTGTGAGACTTGCTCAGAACCTTATGCAAGTTTTTGGAATGATATTTTACTATATAATGAATTTAATTTGATGATATTTAACCTATGTAAGTCAGGAACACCCATCCCCAGCCTCCAGATAAATATTTCACCCATACTAGTCTGCATATGATGAGGGGCCCAGGAGCGTTGGAATAAATTGCAGCTTGTTGATATTGAAACATAAATGGTATCAATACATTGTGCATAGGTATCATAGAAAAATCAGAAGCTCAATTCCATCCAAATCCTTTGATCTAATTCATCTTCAGTCCATCTAGATTCCATAATCATTGTTTTAATTAATTATGAGAAGTCTACAGTTTTTGTATCACAATACTGAGTTGGTTCATTACACCACCTAATTTATGGTGTTGGTACCTAGGTAATGCCTCCTGTTCCAGGTGCATGTAGGGTTGTTTCATCTCACTAGCATAATTTGATGACGTAACGTAGAAGCACAATTCATCACTCATTGGTAGGCAATGATCAATTGGCACTAGTTGAAGGGAGCAGAGGAAGCACGAGCACGAATCGAACCGAATCACCCAATGTTAGACCGGTAACATAGCATAACTGAGAGCAATGATACTAACCAATTGATGGACCTGAAATGGCCTTATGAACCCTAGGATTGCTAGGTTATGGCAGTAAAATGCTTGGAAAACACTAATAAACAATGGTGAAAACACCATTTGGATAGAAAAAGACCTACCTAGCAATGCACAAGTGGTCCAAATAGGCTCTTCAACGAAGTTACACATTTTTTCCTATCGTCTGGTGAGTACTCCAAAATGACGTTACAAACAATGTGGCAATCAAGAATTTGAAATCTTTTTATATACCAAATATAACCCTAGGAATAAATGTGTTAACGGGGTCAAATCACACTGTTTTAGACCATTTTTTAATTTATGCCGAAAAATTTTCGGACCACTTTTTAATTTATGCTAAAAAGTGTTTGGGCATGTTTCAGATCAAGACTCCTTCAACACCGATCCTGTTTCGGCGACTGTTTCCTTTGGCACCGATGTGTTTCAAAACACTTTATCATTTGTCACCGATCTCATTTCGGAGCGGCTTCAATTCTATGCCTAAACTGTTTGGGAAAGAAAACATTTTTTACGTCGATTCTGATTCGGATGATTTTTGAGTTCGGTATTGAAATGTTTCGGAGTGAAAACCAAGTTTACGTTGATCAAATCATATGTTTTTTTTATCGGCACAACCTCCCATTCTACATCGGATTTTTCGGTGTGTATTTAATTTTGTTTCGAATTTATCGATGCAAAATAGGATTTATGATCCGATACAAAGACCTTCTCAAACAATCAAAGATGAGGAAAAATTTCATGGCTGCATCGACGTAAAATCTAACTTATTATGATCATTCTGGGACTCACTTCCTTTTGACTCTGTCGGTGCAAAATAGGCTTTTGCTCCGACCATTTGAGTGCTAAATAATAAACTTCACCAATCTTTTCGGTGTGAAATTGAAATGTCCTCCGATAAGGCCTATTTCCTTTGTTCTCCAACCATTTCGATGGATAATTCTATTTTGCTCTGAAACACAATTCTTCTCCAAAACATCTGAGCATTTTAGCGTTAAATTTAAAACCTCTCCTATCGTTTCGATGCAACATTGGATTGTGCTCCGACCATTTCGGCAGAAAATTGAAAACTCTCGCAATCTAGAAAATTATTTTTTTCTTTTGATTTCAAAAAACTTCTAAGCGTCAAACAAAAGTAAGCAGATAAAATAAAACAACACTCTAAGTAAATTAAAAAAGAAGGAGGGGCCCTATAAATTTACAAATTTTTGGGGATCAGGTTGCAGCTGCAACATGAGTTAATCTCTAAATACAGAACAATGTTCCTTCAAATGTCCTTCTCCTTTACATTTAGTAAACCAAACGTCTTCTCTTACTTCTTTTCCTTTTTGTATATCTTGTAGCTGTAATGTCAAGTTTTCTAGTTGTGTCTATATTTGTACCATACCTGCGCTAGGTTCTCCTATGGGCGAAGCTTCTAGCTTCATCGCAATTTCCAATGATTTTGTTTGCGAAGAAACCTTATGTTGCATCAATGGTAATCTAATGTGGGGCAACAACGCAGCTATAAACCAATTTTGGTGCTGTTGTAGTGCAATGTCAAAGATAACCTGATCCAACAAGGCTTTGAACTTCTGATCAAATTCCCACACAATCTCATTAGGTTTCTGTTTTATTTATTTCAACTCCTTGATGCATTGAGATTATGATTTAAGCTTCTTAAATTCTCTAATCAACGCGACTTTGATGTCATCTAGTGTTTTTTTTTTATCCAACAGAGCATTTCATGAACCATGTTAAAGCTCTATCTCTGAATGTAGTGATTAGTTCGGCTTGCTTTATATCACTGTCTTGTACTTTTTTAATGCTCAAGACATCATCACAGAAAAAATAATGTTTCTATAGATCTTCTAGGATGGTTACTTTAAAAACAAGTAACTTTATATCATCTTCCATTCTTCTTCTAGGAGGTGTAGGGTTCTGAATTACTACAATACTACTTTCGGAGTGAAATGGTGGAGGTATACCACCACTCGACTGATTCCTTGTATTTATTCCTGCAATATTACTATTACTAGTGTTCTGTGAACTAGTAGTATTTATTTCAAGAGCTATAGGTTTCTGTAGGGTGATAGGATTATAGCCAATATGTCTAGGTTTTGTCTCACTATCAGACTCATCCTGAGACAATTTTCTATTACTCTCTAAATCCGTTTCTAGGAATGTGCGAGGTTTAACTTTGAGAGACCTCTTTCTAGTGCTATTTTTATACATTTTTCCACTACGTAGAATTCCAATATCTTTGTTTGTGTCACTATCTGTGTATTTTAACATTACAAAATCAATCCCTAGGAATCTGATTGCATTGTTAATACACCTTTTTCAGCTAATAGCATTTTAATGCATAAACTTAGGTTTTTCAAGTACTTACCTATAAATCCCTTGAAAAGGTATCTTTTGATTGCGTTATAGGACTTCAAAGTGTCCACAACAAAATCTATAATGTAGCCTTCCAAAAAGCTATCCAACCAAAAGTCTACTGCTCTAGAAATATGGTTAGTAATCCCTTTAAGCCTCTGTATCAACTCTAGATTCCAAAATGTAGGTTCTCCACCCTAGAAACAATTTTTTCTTTCTGCTACTCTAGATATCCACTCATGTAAATTGTTAGCAAAAGATGCGAAGAAAACTTCATACAACTCAGTAAATATGTATCTATGAAGCCATTGTTTTGTAGTAAGCCGAGGATGTATGTTTTATTTCTTTGAAAACTCACGTTCTGTCTGACTCACCCAATTATGTATTTCACTCTTCTCTAGATTCCACATCAGCATGACACATCACTAGAATATCAGTCCAAATTTGGCAACAGAACCATTTGTTGGTTTTCTCTTGTGACCCGGGTTCAGTGATTCAGTGATTTTACCGCATCAACAACAAAACCCCTTTTCACTGACCCTTTTGGGATCAACCTGCGAACAGGATGAAGTCTCAACTAGAGCGAATATGGGGGGTTACATAATCAAGCTTCTATAACCGTGGCGATGTGTAGATGTTATTAACAACCACTAGGAACCCTCTCTAACATCGACAACAAAATATGGTGAACAAATGACTTCACACTTCGCAGCTTTCGGGCAGTATACAAAACTATGTTGAATCTCTACTATATTCACTAGCTAGATACGCATTCATCATTCTAAGTGTTCCTCCATAACATTCATACATATGTATTCCATTTACTTAGCATTCAACTACCATTAACATATGCATGAGAGAAAATACATAAAGACAATAAACCTGCATACAAAGAAGAACATAAGCTTAGATACATAGACAAATAGATTTACATGGTTCACCTCATAGGTGTGAGCTACATCCACAGGAAATATTCTTATATTGGGTTGGAAGGGTAAAAGTTCTAGTCTGTGGACTCAGCTGTAAACTCTTCTCTACAATCAAATCTCTATGCACTTAGTTGTAGAGTCTGTTCTCTCTCTTTATCACTACTCTTCTATTACACTTAATCCAACCGATAACACTAAACCAAAGCCAACCCTTCCTCATACAAAACTACCCTTATATATAGATGTGCCCGAAGGTCACATATTACAATAACTATGGCCCAACCCCCATAGTAACCAAAACTCAAAATCCCCCGTGGTTCTCCTGTAGAACACGCTAAGCTTTAACTTTGATGTCCCTTTGGCGCCACTTCCTCTAACTCTGACACTTTCTCTATCAACGCACCTGTCGCTTCTGTAGTGGCATGTCCTTTAGACCACTTCACATCATAACTTCCTGCTCTTATAGCAGTCAGGTCGCTGCTCAACCCTTAACTATGCCAACAACCTATGGTTTTCCTTAGTACTTTGTCTTTACTAAGGAAACAAGTCCTTTTGTTTTGATTGTACTTCATTCCATACCCTCTGCCCGGGATTTGTAGAGTCACTTTTCTCCCAAAAATGGTCAATGTCAGGCCTCTCCTAATGTAATTTTCCTTCATAACTTCCTCTTCTTGGGACGCGCTGAATAGAAAGAGCATCCGATCCTTCCCTCATCGTTTCTTTTTTAAAAGTGGGAAAAGTAGACATCAACACTTTAAACACAATTTGTATACAAACTTTTCTTCCAATAATTTTCTAGCAAGTGGAAATTTTTTTAGAGAAAGAGCGACCACTCTTTCCTCAAGTTGCTCTATTTTGGAAAGTTGAAAATATACGCTGAGGAGAAAGAGCATCTACTCCTTTCTCCAGGATCTCTTTCTAAGGTGTAGGGAAAGTAGATATCGACACCCTAAGCCAAAATTTCATGGGATTTTTCTCTTAAACAATTTGCTTGAAAGTGGAAATTTTCTCAGAGAAAGAGCGGCCACTCTTTCCTCAAGTTGTTCTATTTTGGGGTGTTGGAATTAGATGCTAAGGAGAAATAATGTCCGCTCCTTCCTCCAAGTATTTTTTTAGGAGTGGGGAAATTAGATATCGACACTCTAAACACAAATTTCATAGGAGCATTGCTTTGCACAGTTTGATGGAAAGTAGAAATATTCTCAGAGAAAGAGCGACGAGTCTTTCTTCAAGCTATTCTTTTTTGGGGTTTTGAAAGAATCCGGTGAGGAGAAAGAGCGTTTGTTCATTTCTCTAGGTGTTCCTTTTTATGGGTGGGGAAAGTAGATATCGGCACATTAAACATAAATTTCGTAGGAACCTTACTCGAAACAGTTTGCTAGAAAGTGGAAAATTTCTCAGAGAAAGAGAGGCCGCTCTTTCCTCATGTTATTATATTTTGGAATAATGAGAGTATATGCTGGGGAGAAAGAGTATCTGCTCCTTCCTCCAGGTGTTCTTTTTATGGGGTGAGGAAATTAGATAGTACCTTAATAAAAAAATTGGTAGGAACTTTGCTCTAAATAGTTTTCCTACAAGTGGAAATTTTCTCAGAGCAAGAGGCGACCACTCTTTCCTCAATATGTGCTATTTTGGAGTGTTGAAAATAGATACTGAGGAGAAAGAGCATCTTCTCCTTCCTTCATGGGTTCTATTTTGGGGTGGGGAATGTTGATATCATCATTTTAACAACAAATTTTATAGTAATTTTGCTTCAAATAGTTTGTTGGCGAGCGACAATTTTTCAAGGGAAACACTGTGAAGACAAAAAAGAACCACGCAGTAAATATATATTTTACTTTTTTCTTTGGGACTTCGATGGACATACAATAGGAAGCGGCAATTTGTTTACTTCTCCAAGGACTTCACTTCATGGGAGGTAAACTTCACTTCGACGAGCACTTTACATCACAGAACTCTTAACTTCGCGTAGCACTTTTTTTCTTAGTGGACTTCTTAACTTCGAGGAGCAATTTTTACTTCGTGGACTTCTTAACTTCACAGAACACTTTTTACTTCACGGACTTCTTAACTTCGCGGAGAACTTTTTACTTTGCAGACTTCCTAACTTCACAGAGCACTTTACTTCACGGACTCTTAACTTCGTTGGGATTCAACTTCGACGAGCCTAGTCTTAAACAAGCTTTATATTAAAATGTTTCTTGCTAAGACATACAAATCACTTTTCATGGCTTAGTAACTTAAGATGAAATTCAATGGAATAGTGTTAAGGAAATCCCACTATATCAAATAACCAAAACATTAAATGAAACTTACATCGAAGTTATTCTGCATTAAAACATAACTTTACCACTGTGAAATATTTGGGAAATCTTGATTTCTTTTACAAACCATAAATGTAAACAACATTCACACAAGTAAATCTAGAGAAGATGTGCGGCATGCAATACTCAACATTCTTGAGAATGAATACACAAAACTATAGACTTATATATTACTGCGTTAAAACAGGGAAACTTCGTCGCATTACACATAGATGGAATTTACTTCGATCTTTCACCTTTTACAGAGCTTGGGCTCTTAATACATTTCAATACTATGAGCTTGAGGTCATAAACACATCGCAGACATTTTTTTAATCTCATTTCTCTCTTACTCTTATTTTCAAATCTTTTCTCTTCTCCCTTCTGTCTTCTCCTCCCTCTCTCTTTTTCTCATATCTTCTTTTTCTACATATACACAGACTTGACTTCGCTTCACTTGGAAGATACTGAGTTACATTAAAGACTGTAATTAATCTCTACCTATGAATTTTGACTTGCAGAATACAAACACAGCTGAGTAAATACAAGGAAGTGTGCACGAAGCCTTCTGACAGTTTGTATGACATATTTGCCCTTCTACAGACTCTGACCGAGTCATGCTGGGATTTGAAATACATCAACTCGTTATTCATTTTTCCAACAATTTTCTCAGAGAAAGAGAGAATCCTCTTTCATCAAATTGTTCTATGTTGGGGTGTTGGAAGTAGATGTTGAGGAGAAAGAGCATTTGCTCCTTCCCTCAAGGGTTCTTTTTTAAAAGTGGGAAAAGCAGACATCGACACTTTCAACACAATTTGCATATGGACTTTTCTTCAAGCAATCTCTAGTAGCTAGAAATGTTTTCAGAGAAAGAGAGGATTCACTTTCCTCAACTTTCTCTATTTTGGGGAGTTGAAAGTATATGTTGAGGAGAAAGAGAATCCGATCCTTTCTCTATGCGCTCTTTTTAAGAGGTAGTGAAAGAAGATATTTGCACCCTAAGCACAAATTTCATAGGATTTTTCCCTTAAACAGTTTGCTTAAAAGTGGAATTTTTCTCAGAGAAAGATCTGCCACTCTTTCCTTAAGTTGTTCTATTTTGGGTGTTGGAAGTAGATGTTGAGTAGAAAGAGTGCCTGCTCCTTGCTCCAGGTATTTTTTTAGGAGTGGGTAAAGTAGATATCGACACTCTAAACAAAAATTTCATAGGAACATTGCTTCGCACAGTTTGCTGGAAAGTGGAAATATTCTCAGAGAAAGAGCGACTGCTCTTTCTTCAAGTTGTTCTATTTTGGGGTTTTGTAAGAATTTGGTGACGAGAAAGAGAGTTCGTTCATTTTTCCTTGCATTCTTTTTTATGGATGGGGAAATTAGATCTCGACACATTAACCATAAATTTCGTAGGAACTTTGCTTGAAAAAATTTGATAGAAAGTGGAAATTTTCTCAAAGAAAGAGAGGACGCTCTTTCCTCATGTTGTTCTATTTTGGGCTAATGAAAGTATATGCTGTGGGGAAAGAGTGTCCACTCCTTCCTCCAGGGGTTCTTTTTATAGGGTGAGGAAAGTAGATAGTACCTTAATCACAAATTTGATAGCAACTTTGCTTTAAACAATTTTCCTGCAAGTGGAAATTTTCTCAAAGCAAGAGGCGACCACTCTTTCCTCAATATGTGCTATTTTGGGGTGTTGAAAATAGAAACTGAGGAGAAAGAGAATCCCTTTGGAGGTAGTATCCAAGCTCCTACATTTAATGAGGCTCTTGTTTCCTTTTTTAGCGGTGCACATCCCTTCGTTGGCGGTATCCATGCTCCTACATTTAATGAGGCTCTTGTTCCATTTTTAAGTGGCCCTAATGATGGAAGTATTTCAAACCCTACATGCAATTCAGACCTCTCGGTGAACCTTTTTCCTCCTGGGTTTATTTAGGGATTTGAAAAAATATCCTTCACTATTCAACAAGACATTTTATCCCATCCTCTCATCTCAGAGTCCAGTCCTTCAGCTTTTCCAGTTTTTTGTCAGGGCAATAGGACGGTTCGACCCCTTCTCAGACCTTTGCTCTCAGTTCAATGGCGGGACTTGCAAACGGAATGGTGTTCCTAAATTCTAGTGTTAAAGACTTCAAACAACACCTGCAAAAGGTTTATGAGGAATTCTTCTTGGGTATCAAAGTGCACAGAGATTCAGCGGATGACATGAGATATATCTCTCAACAATTAAATGTCAAGACTCGAGAATTGTCGATTTGGAACGCGATTTGATTGAACTGATGGGGAAAATGGATATTATAAAAGATGAAATTTTGAATATGTCTAGGATGTCACATTGCAAACACTTCCAGGAATCCCCCTCTGTGAACATGAGAATTACTGAGGAAACCTCTGTTTAGCAGTAGGTTATTTTTTAGAAGAGTTGCATAGTTCGAAGAGTTGTTACCTCCATTTTGGAAAGTTTGAATGTTTTTTTTGTATCTTGTTAAATTTCCAATTTGTAATGGTTTATCCCTCCCTTGTAGTTACAAATAATAGGAAGAAAATCATAAACTATTAAAGAGCCAGATTGGGAAAGCTATTTATGCTCCTAGGCTCTCCTTTTTGTAATGAATGGATGTGCACAACCTTTTGAATACAAACTTAATTACCCTATTTCTGTTAAACAAAAAGTAGTCCGATTGTGGATTTTTCCTAATTCTAAATAACGTATATGATTTATGTGAAGATGTAAATCATTTAAAGAGCATCAAACCCTGCGAGGAGAATGGGGACAGGATGGAAAAACAACGGTTGATGCTTATATGTATGGACCTTTTTAGAAACGTTTCTTATCTCAGAAAGAGCGACCGATGCTTGCTCAAGGGTTTCGAATTTGGGTCCGGGGAAAGTAGATGGTAAGAAGAAAGAGCCTCAAAGCTCATGCACTCCATTCAGATATATGCATGTTAGATGGCTAAGGATACCTGCCCTTTATTGATTTTGCCTAATATAATTCGTAATTCAAATACGTAAAGAAAATTCATGTATAATATTTAACTCTTACTAATAATATATTATGTTGATAAATATTTTTAACCTCTATGGTCCAAGGGATCCTTTTAAAAAGGAGTTCAACTGCTCCTTCCTCAAACAATTAGTCACTCATTCATCCATCTTCGCTTTGAGATCCTTCTAATGAAATCAACAAATTACCTTTTGAGCATTTAGTGACACCTCCTTATCTCATGGATTTATTCTAAGCAGTGATTACATTGTATCCAATTAGGAAGGATCTTCCGCTCCTTCTGAAATTGATTCCTTCTAAAAAAAATACCATGGTAAATCTACATGATATTGTTGTTACTAGAACTCTGAACATTTTCTTCATAGAGAGGAACATTTTCTCATTTATCGTCTTATGGAGAATGATAGCATACAATAATTCTATTAAACTGTAGAGCATTGACTTATTTGATAATATATACTAGTGGAAAAGATTATTCTTTGTTTAAAATAAATATTATTTTTAATGTGCTCCCATTATTTTATATTTCATAAATCGCTTCTAAAATGGATTCTGGTTCTCAACAATGTGTCCTGTTATTTTATATTTCAGAAATTGCTTCTGAAATGAATGTTGGTTCTAAACAATTTGTGAACCTCCTTTTGAATGGATTGAATGTTGTTGAAGGAATCTCTTTTCCAGAAAGAAAAATATTGCATAATATCAACATTCATGATGGATGTATCATTGTAAATGTTACCAAGACTTTAAATGCAATTATCCCTATCCATCAGAAGGTGCAGATACATTGTCATAGGCAGTTTATGGTTATATTCAATGCAAGAATGCATATGAGATCATTAACCACATTGGATATTCTCTTGACAAAATGAGGTGAATGATATACCACTACAAGATTCCACCCCAAAATCCAACGAGAAAATCCGACAAAAAGGTCTGTGTCGTCGGATTTCACCTTCAAAATTACGAACTTTGATGTTTTTTTTAAAACTAAGTGAAGTATCTGTCGGATATTCGACGTCCCTTAGATATTTGGTATCCCTTGGATATCTGATGTCCCTTAGAAATATTGATCAATTTCTAATAAGGATATCTTACCTAATATTAAGCCCGTTGAGGTCGGATATCCGATGGCATTTGATATCCCTAGCATGTCGGATATCCGACGATGTCCTCTGAAAATATCAAAATATATATAAAAAAGATTTTGCAAATCTTGTTTTATCTAATGCACTTTCCAAGAACGTACTAAAACCCTGCCAACACAAATATCATTAGGGATTTGGGAGTCAAAACTGATCGAAAGAGACATTGTGATTGTGACTGTCTGGATGCATAGAGATGATGAAATTGTTGTACACACTTATGACTATTTGCATGCGCACCCGTTGATGAGTTTGTTTGATTGTGACAGTTTGGATGCGCATACATTGATGAGTTTGATGTGATGAATTATGATTAAGATAATATTAGATTATGTCGCCTGGCCGTTGGATGCTTGGGTTTGAGATAATGCAATAACATCATTGACATTCATTTCGTTTCCGTATTATGTTTTGCAATGGCTTTGTAATATTGTACTGCATACTAATTTTAGATCATGCCAATTGGAAAGTATTTTATAAGTTGCATGGGGATTAAAGTTAAAACAGAGGGTCGGTCATCGGATTGTATATTGGAGGTGCAAATATTATGAGACTGGTGTACACTCACTGTCATAATCATATTATGATAACAATTAAATCTCATTTCTTTTTAGATTGTGTAAAAAATCGTTTATTATTTTCGTTTAAGGATCTTTATTCATAGGTAAAAGGTTTTGAGATTAAAATTTCAAGCAATTTTGCTATATCACGATGGCTCAGTTCATGACAATAAGTGATTAATAACACATGTATATTATTGAACAAGGTGACTTGGTTAAAGACTCATATTCACAAGTAAAAGGTATTGAGTTCCAACCCCTAAGTGGTCTTGTTAAATGGATAGATTAACTATGTTTAGAAGAATAAAAAATCGATGGGATGCATACCTTGCCAAACACCTTGGTTTTGTGTTTTGGTTAAGGACTCCTGTCCATAGGTAAAAGATCCTTACTTCAAACCCCCAAGTAGTCTTGCTAAATCATAATAACTTTGTTTGTAATACCCTTATGCGCATATGACCATATAGCGTAAATATATGGTAAGTGGGTAAGTGCATTATATTCTAATAAATGAAATGAATAATAAAATAATAAATAGGTGCACTTGGGGTTAAATATCCATGTGAACACCATGGGGGCAATGAACCAATTAGAGGAGCAGTAGTAGAAATCCATATAAAATATTATTTAATTTTTTGTTGACAAGTGTCCAACTCCATAACCTTTTTATCCTCTTGTCTATGTCCCAAGCTTCTGAGGTGGGGCACCTGTTTCCCATGCAAATTGAATTTTAATATAATCCTTGGAACTCATTTATCAAAATCAGATTTTTGTCCAAGTCAGATTGCTATCATGAATTCCAAGGATTATCATGATAGCAACTGAGCTTGAAAATAGTGACAATCTATGTAGGGACTCGGGAGTCGAAACTGATCGAAAGAGACATTGTGATTGTCACCGTTTGGATGCACAAAGATGATGAAATTGTTGTACACACTTATGACCATTTGGATGCACACTCGTTGATGAGTTTGTTTGATTGTGACTGTTTCGAGGCACAAACATGATGAAATTGCTGTACTCACGTATGACCGTTTTGATGTTGACACGGCGTTGATGAGTTTGCTATGATGAATAATATCTCATGGTAATTATGAAAAAATCTGATCACCACACCTTTGAACAGTCATATAGTTCCTTTCATATAGTACGGTCCGATATCACACTAGTAGCACCTCCCAACTCCCAATGGTCATGTTTTCTCTTTCAGTCCACTGTCCATCAAAATCAACAACAATCCTATGGAACAAACATCTCTTTCAATCCATCGATATTTTGTCGCCTACTTTTTCATCTATTTTTATATGTTAGAATATTAGGTTTTATGCACACACATTTGCATACATATTATATTAATAAATAAATAATAATAATTAAATACTAACTATAAAAAAACAATAAATATAAATACAAAAAAAAATAAAACAATAATCAACAAAACTAACCTCCCTCAAAATATAGAACTTACCTCCCTCCCAGCCCGCGTGAACACATTTCACTTACCTCACCTTGCAAGAACTTCCAATACTAGAGGCCGCAGAGGCCGTCACTGAGGTGGTCGTAGAGGTCACCAATTCAGTTGCAGAGGAGGTTGAGGAAGTCGTGGAGGAGGTTGAGGAGGTCATACTGGAGGTTGAGGAGGTCGCAAAGGAGTTCGAGGGTTCCATTTGCACAAATAAGAAAACAATAGGTAAGGTATATCTCCATTCATTGCAATTGTTTTCTGGTACATTCAAATAAGAGTTTTGATAAAATATCCAGGTTTAACTTCGTGTTGTTATTTGCTTGGTAGGTGAATGATGGCTTTCCTCCTTTACGTGGCTTCCTAACTAATTCCCAATACCCTCGACTTTGTTGGCATTGCAATTGGTAAGTTCAGGGTTTTCCAACCCTTACCCTTTCCTCTCGCCTCTTATGGAGTGGTATTGTTTATGGATGTTTAGGAGGAACTGCCTGAATACCCTTTTGGGTTCACTAAAACTTCTTACAGTTCCTAGAAGGTCTCCATTTGGATGGACCATTTAATGAATGTAATAGTTGACCATTTTGTGGTTATATGAAACAGTAAGCCTCTTTAAAGGAGTTATGAGCTCCTGTTGTGTAAATTTGGGGTTTTGGGCAATCAATACAGTGACCTGCATTTTTCTATTGAACCTTGAACATGTATAAAGCAGTGTGGAACCTCTACATTTTCTTTATGAAGTTTGTATGGTTAATAATCTCTCTGTCCTCGATGTTTTGGCTATCATTGTTTTTTGACTAATATTTAAGAATGTGTTGACAAGGTGTTACACCGAAATCTTCCACCCTGTGAACATCAGCATTCTTTGGCCTGTAGGATCCATTTCAGTGACTCAGATCCATTTTCATCCTTCAGTGATACCAGTTTACCCTATTTTTCTTCCTACCCACATGTTGCATCACTATAGCATGCATACCCGCGAGTTGCATCCCTATAGCCCGCGGGTATCAAGTAAAATGGTAAAAACCACTATTTTATTACTTTTTACTCCCAAAAAGCAGTCATTGGGAGACCTTTGGCTCTCCATCTACCCAAGTAACGTCTCGATGAGTCCTTTCACCTACCTTTGAGAGGACTATATATTTAGAACATATGGCTTATGGACGAAAGGAAGAAGAGAATAGTAAAGGCACTCTAGTGGATTTTTGCCGTATCTTGAGCCTGCACTCATTGATCCTTGTAGTTGTGAACTAGTTATGTTCACCTTCCAAACTCCTTGCTAGTTTGAGTTTTCCTTTCATGGAGGATTGAAGTGGTGGAGGCACAAGTGGATTGATCTAGATCTTGGTTCAGATTGGTTGCCAGCAAGAGGTCGTATCACTTTGTACTTCTTCTTGTTCATTAATAGAAATACTCATATTCTCATCCATACATGGTGTGAATGTCATTTATTATACATTGGGTTACATTTGCTTATGATATTATGGACAATTGTTATTAATAATGTTAATTTCATTTATATATCACATGTACTTGCTAGATATTGGTTGTCAAGACTAATTTGCATATTACAAGTGCTTGGATGTGTGCGAATTGAAAGCTCCAACGGGGATCTACATCAAACGTTGAATCGAGGTTGGTTACATTTCTCTATTATTTTAACATTGTCATTTATAATAGCATTGTTTTGAGAATTGAATAGATTTCTGGTAGTCATCTGTCTATTGTGGTATTCCCAAGCCATAGTGAGTTTTCTCCAATACAGAAATGGTGACTCCACTGGGGAAAACATCCATGTTTGGGAAAAAAATTGAGCATTAGTCCATAATTAGAGTTGTTGTTTATCGAAGCTCTATGTCACTGATTGGCCATTAAGATACACTGTAGAAAACTTGCTTTTTCTAAGCCTCTGGACTCTTTATTTGACCATTTTCTTTTCCTCACCCGTGGGCTGGCTTAGTTCTTCCCACGTATACCCGCCTCTGTTTACACTACTGCTCGCAGGTACCCGCAGGTATTCCTTCGAAAGTAGCGTGTAACTCCGGCTTTTGTTGGTTTATGGCTATTGGTTGTTTTTGGGTGAGTTTGGTTGGTTCCTGAGTCTTTGTTGGCCTCTTTCTTGATTGTTTCATGCCTTGGTTGTGACCAGATCTCTTCGTTTCTCTTGGTTGAGCCTTCTTGGTTTTAGCCTCTTGGTTTCTTCTTTTTGAGCTCTTTCTTTTGGCTGAGTCTTGCTGTTTAGGATCCGCTGGGTTGTCTTAGTGATCTTCTCGGCACTTTAGTGACTGAATAGTAGGATTTTGCTTGCATTTTTTCATTCCATATATATTGAAAAAATACAAAAATATTCATTTAGTTTTTTGCATTTTAATTTCTATTTAGAAGAGAAAATACAAAAATATTTTATTTCCATGTACTGCATTTTGCATTGAGTGCTTGTTTCCTTCATTTTAGGTTTTGCTTGTGCATTGAAAAGATAAAAGTTTGCATATTTATTTCGGAATTGTTGGTTGATTTTGCATATTAGTGACATTGTTTTATTGGATAGATGAGTCTAGGATTGGACAATGTTGCATACTATTGAGTCTACACATCACTAGTTTCATGACCATATCCCTTGAGTAATCACAGCCAGTAAAATTAGCGCTTAATCATAAAATTGATTAGACTTATTTTATTTATAGGGTACACCAACTAGCATAGGTTTAAAGTCTTGGAATAGATCATTGTGAGTTAACAATCCAAGACTACTGAACAAAACATTAGGTGTCTGACCAGGGAGTGGAGGAATCCATGGTATAGATCGGTGTTCTAAAAAATGCTCTACTCATTCCAGAGTTAAGCACGACATCACAGGAGATTGGTTGAGGAGATATCCCTCTGATACCGGCTGAACGTGGGAGATATATCCAAGATTTGTTCGTATCTGTGGGTACCGAAGGTTTGTCCTCTTGTGCTTCAGGCTTAGCTACCCTGCCCATACGATGGGTCCCACCTACGACTGTCCCCCTGAGCATTGGTTATATTGCGGTAAACATAGTTTCCTTGCCTAGGTACTGCATAGGGTACTTGCAGTGGTTATGTTGTTTGTGTCCTGAGTCAGATAGGGATTGGATAGAACAGTTGTGTTCATGTAGTGGACTTGACCCTGTCAACATAGTGAAGCCTGGGTGTCTCTATAACTGATTTTGTTACCTCCGGCTATAGTTTGGGAGTCTCAAGCCTCTCCTAGGCAAGACATACTGGCTCTAGTGTCGGGAGCTCATTTAGCCACTCTATTTGTCTACTCTTGGCTATAGTTTCTCTAGGTGTGTGCTTTTGATTTACTGTTTTTGATCGATAGTTGGTCTTTAGGAGACGCTGTGTCTCTCTCCGGAGAGAAAATGGTGCGGAGCCCTACTCTCCGCCGGTCCCATCATTTGGCTGGTTTAAAGCCACTCAAGGTTACACGTCGTATTACTAGAGGATGTCGGAGGGCTCCCTCTGAGTCTTTGGATTCTTATGAGACTTACGTTGAGGGCTAAATGGCTGCACATCCCGATATCGGGCAAGGATTTTCTACTCCTTCGGGTAGAGTTGAACATACTTTCGATCCCTAGACTCCTCTTGAGGATTGGGGAGGTGATCCACCTGAGACTCAGCCTGGTTCTATTTGGCCTAATCCACTTGACCGGGATCCGTTTGATCCTTCGAATCTGGATAATTATCTTTACGGGATGCCCGACTTACCCGAGGAGGAAGAACAGGACAAGCCTTTCGTTCCTTCGTTTCCACGCGATTTTAGATATAGGAGGCCTGAGACTCATGATGATTCCATCCCTATGGTAAACCCCACCACACTCTCTTTTGGTATGCCTAGTCACAATACTGTCGAACCTTCCACTATGGTTGGTACTCATGCTGGCACTAGTCAAAGTGTTAGCCATACTATACCCACTGGGGGCACTACCCTAGCTAGGGGCACTACATTTTCCACCCACTCACATAGTATGGGGACTGGTCAGATTCCTAACCATGAGAATGTTGGAACGCGACCACCTCCTAAGAATACCCAACCTAGTCGGAATGTTGTTCGAAACACGACTTGCCATCCACCACCTAATACACATGTCGCTACTCATCAACCCAAGACTGCTTTTGCACATGATACCATTCCTCCCAACCATGGGGGTGGACACATACCACATACTTTTTTGTCCACTGCCGCCGCTAGTACTCGTCATGTAGGGGGTGGGAATATTTCCTATCCACATGGACATCACACCACCAACCCTGCTACTGGTCACACCCATATTGGACCTGGGAATACTTCTCATGCTTATGGTCATCACATGACTGCTCAAGCTAATCCTAATATTGGGGGTGGGAACATACCATACCATTACGGTCAATACAACATGGTTCCCACTATGAATAGTGCATATATGCCCCATACCCATGGTGGCAACCCTTACTACAACACAGTCGGTGCTGGCCACCAGAACCACCCACCACCCCAATATGGTGCTCAAAATGCACATATACCTGCTTACTCTCAAATGGGTCAGGAAGGGGGAGGTTATCCATCTTATGGCCATGGGAAAGCTTACGGGCTGTCAGGTCCTCATTATCAGTAGTTTAACCCTCATGGTCAAGCTTTTGGTCCATCTTACAACACAGTTTTGTTTAACCAACCTTTTATGGGGGCTTATAATCAAGCTTTCCAGCCGCAGCTCCCATTCCTTGCACGCTTGAATCTCTTAGATCTTTCGAAGCTCACAAATAATCCAGTGTGTCACAACCCTAATTGGCCCCCAGTGGCTACCAAGCTCCCTTCAGACATTCCAAAGTTTGAAGGGAAAGGTGGTGAAGACCCAGGAGATCATGTCATGACATTTCACCTTTGATGCTCCTCCAACTCTTTGAATCATGATTCCATTCGATTACGACTATTTTAACGCACCCTCACGGGGGTAGCCGTGAAGTGGTATGTGGAGTTGCCCGAAAACACCTATAGGGGATTCAATGAGATTGCTTTGGTTTTCTTAGACCATTTCCAGTTGCCAATTCATTATGATACGGGTACTAAGTTGTTGTCCACCTTCTGTCAGAATAAGGCCACACATATTTCTGACCACGTTCAAGAGTGGCGTCGACGGAAGAGATTGGTGAAAGCCAACATTCCTCCAAAGTTCCTGTTGGAATGGTTCCTTAAGTCTTTACTCCCATACATTGCTAAGGATGCTTCGATGTCTGGAATTGTGACTGAGGAACAAGCTATCTTGAAAGTCCAGCAGTTAGATCTACTTTATTCTCATTCTAGCATTTGGTATGACATTATTCCTGACGCACCAAGAACAAGACATAGGCTCACGTCAGTTCCTGGACCACATGCCGATGGCATCGTGGGGTCCGCATGTGTCAAGCACTCTATTTGCAGATAAATTAATACCAAACACACAGAGCATATGAAATTTATTGTCAACCCAAGAAAGTCTTTTTATTTCAAAGGACAAGTGCACAATATATGCTTAAACACAGAACCATTAGAAGTGAATACTTTTATCTTCTATCATCCATGTTCATCCCAAGAATCTATGCAATCCCAATTGCCTTCTAACTGCTATACTATAATTCTTTTCTATTATGCATCAAGAGGAAATGGTATCAGATCTAATCAACAATTGCAGAAAGGAAATCTCATTTGCATTCTAAAATAATCACTTGTCTAATCTAATCAAACTGGGAATCATAAAGCATAAACTGAACATTACTCTAGAATTTCAAATGGAAGAGATTGAAGCAACTGTTCTAAGAAACTGAATTGCAAAACAGAAATCAATCAACACATAACAAGAAAGCTAAATTGTAAGAGCTCCTGGGATCATGTCTCAACTGTAGGATGAACACGATAGTGTGAACAGAAATTGAAATATGTAAAGCAACCCTGACTCAGTCGACTGTTACTCTATACCATTCACCAATCTCACAGAAATGTAATCTTTTACTGAGAAATCCACACAATAAATATTGTTGCTGCGTACAAAAGAAAGAACAAAGCATCACACAACAAGAAAGATGAAATCCTAATTTAACTCGGCAATCTCTGTGGAAGACGGGCCCAGTCTTCACACAGAGACGCTGGTTGAACAACACTCTCTTTAACTCAGAAGTAACCCCTTATATTAACAGAAGAATGAGTACACAGTTTGGCTTGGCTGCTAATACAAGATAAATTAATTGTTGCTGTCCAACCCCTGGGTCGAGGCAATTTCCCATATTTATACATACAAATTGTAACATCCAATCCTATAATTGGGCAGCCATGAAGATCTCTGATCTTCAGGCACCCCAAATAATCTAGCTGTTACAATGCGTGGTAGAATAGAAATATCCAAATATGAGATAATTATTAATTGCCCCCAGGAGTGGCGGTCCTTTCAGCTCACAACTAAACTCGAGCAGCAACACACTTAAGATAGCAAATTCTGTTACAACTGCCCTGTCACTACAGTGTCTTGATGGATGATTCGAGCCCCAAGGAACCTTCTACAAAGAATGAACGTCCCTTCCTTCATGACTTGTTCAGCTCCGATCTTCCTGCATTCTATTTGTCTCAACTACCTTCATAAATCGCATCATGTTAGCACAATTTAAGAGATGCACAGCTTTAATTATCACAATCATAAGTATTAATACAATAAAACAATAATCGGCCATACCTTGGTAATTTGGGGAATAAGATAAGGACAATAAGTCTAATTGCCAAGGTAATTGGTGTAGGACAAGGGCAGGGAAGATGATAAATGATGGTCAAAAAGGGCCAATTCTGGGCTCAACATCTCCCCCCAACTACCCTGTTGCATGTCCTCATGCAACAACCTGCATCTGAATCTTGAACTGAGCTCTGTCCAGGAGAGAGGAAGGAATGCACGGGACTCAGGAATCTCATCTATCTTTTGAAAGGCTTCTGTGAGTAACCCAGCATCTTCCAACTTCACTGTTTCCCTTCCACTGCTACTTGCTGATATCTGGGAATTCACTTGGTGTGGTGGGAATCTTTCTGCAGTATCATTATGCAATGCCTGGGGGAGTTGAAAAGAAATCCTCAATCTGAATCCAACTCAATGACATCTCTAGGAGGTGGAAGCACTGGTTCTTGTGGGACAGTGTCTTCCAGCGCATCTAATGTTAACAGGAGAGTTGCTGGTTCTTGTGTAACAACAACATCCTTTAAACCTTCTTCAGCAGCTACCTTTATTGCTTTTGGAGACACTGGTTCTTGTGTAACAGTGTCTTCTTTGTCCTTATGCTGCTGAGACTAGATATCATTTTCAATTTGTAACTCCTCCTCCAAGATTTCAGTGTCACCTGAGCATGGTGTCTATACCTGTTCATCTTCACTCCTCTGTGTATCAGGAATGATATCCACTCCCAGGTTATCTTCCAACTGCAATTCAGGAGTTCTTGCTGCAGCTTCCAAGGATGTTGGTTCTTGTGTAGCAACATCCTGGCTTACCTCTTCATCCTTCTTTTGCTGCAACTCCTCTTCTATGAGTTCTGTATCATGGGAGCCCTTTGGGGTTACAACCCAAAGTTCATCATTAAATTCCAGAGTATCCTCTGTCCCAGCTTCTTCTCCTGTCTGCTTGGCCGGTTGGACAATTATATTCAGGGTTGCTGGTTCTTGTGTTACAGCATCCTGTTCCAATTTATCACTGTCCTGCCTTTCTGTCTCTCCTTCTAAAATTATTATGTCCTGGGAACGTTCTGGGGTTACAGCATAGAATTCTTCACTAACCTCCAAAGTATCCTTCATCTCCATGATCTCTGTATCGTGGGAACCTTCTGGGGTCTCACTATATTCTTTTATAAGCTCCAGAGCATCCTTCATTCCAAGTCCTTCTCCCATCTGTTCTATAATTTTTATGTCGTGGGAACATTCTAGGGTTACCATGCATTCCTTATAAATCTCCAGGGCGTCCTCCACTCCAAGTTCTTCTCCCATCTGTTCTATAATTTCTGCATCATGGGAAGTGGCAGCTGCAGCAAGGATGTTTAAAGGTGCTGGTTCTTGTGTGACAGCACCTTCTTTTTCCACTGCTTTCCCTACTGTGGCTACAGGCTGTTGTGCTGAATAAGTGCTAAGTAAAATTTTATGGCCTGCTTCCTTAAAGATTTCCCCACAGGTGGGGCAGAGTATTCGCTCATCCTTTTCTCCAGCTCCAGCAGAAGCTAATTCCTCCACTTGGTCTGCAGCCTCTATTAATGTGTACATTTTTCTTCCACCCTGCTTTCTGCAGGTTTCCTTCCAAGTTTCCAGCTCTCTTCTAAGTGCTTGGAGGTCCTCTTTCAGCATTGCATTCTCATACAAGAGTCCCTCAATTCCAGGTTCTTCCTCCACTGGCCTTTGTGGAGCATCCCTCGATCTTGGTGTAAGGATTGGGGGCTCAACTTGTGTCTCTAAGGTTGCCCATTTTTTCCTAGCTGCCTCTGCTGCTGTGATTGATCGAGTTCGTTTCCTTCTGATTGGTGCTACTAAATCAAACTCATTGGTGGCCCTCTTCCTTTTTTGTGGTGTTTTCTTTTGTGCCTTTTCTTTTTGTGGTGTTTCTTCTTGTGGAGCTGGAATATAGGGGGGAAAAACTGAAGTTAAAGGAATATTTCCCTGCCCCCTATGCTGTTCTTCTTCAATCACAGCTCCTCCTCCTACCCACTCAGGTGAAGACTCGATTGTGACCAGCTCAATATCTTCTTCCATTGCTCTAGCTCCGTCATCTTCAGGTTCCATTGTCGCAGCATTTGATGCTGCTCCAATTTCACCTTCTGCTGTCGGAGCTGTCCTGTTATCTAGGTTTTCCACGAAGGTTTCATCTACATTGTCTCCTGATGGCTCTGTTTGTGCTTCCCCTTGCTCTCCTTCAAATGTAGTGTCATCCCCCACTGGTTCTGCTTGTGCTGGGGATTCATCCACCTCGAATGGCTCTGACTGTGCCCCTGGTTGTTCTTCCTTTGTGGTTTTACCCACCCCAGATGGTCCTGCCTGTGACCCCGATTGCTGTTCTTCTCCCATTTCATCCCTCCCCCCAACTTCACTGGAGGAACTCCGGTCCTCCTGTTGTGGTGGAGCCTGTAATTGCGGCAATGGGATGACCCTCAAGGGAACAGGTTGTTGTGGTAGAGTTATGAATTGTTCCCAAGTTATATTATGTTGGGAAAGGGTTCTTACAATAATTAACTTGATAAGGCCATGGTGGGTGAGAGAGGACAGTGGGTGCTTCGCAGACTGAACAAATGTTGCCATATGACGCAAGTCGTGCAATAAATAAAATGGAATATTCAACAAAATGCCATGGCGGAGATGAGAAAGCAAAGGAAGTTCAGAGTTATACACAGTTTGGTATCTACCTTCGCAGGTAATGTATTTCTTGAGGAAGACAGCAACCTGGTCCCGTGGCTACGGCAGTGACTTCAATGCAATCCCTCTCCTGGATGCTTCAACTTGCTCACCTGGAAGTAAAAATTCTTCTCGTGCAACCGTTGCGGGGACTCGACGGTTAAACCAAGGTTTTCCCACCATCGGGATAGCTGTAACCTCAGATATAATGACCTCAGAGACATCTATACATAGCCTCCACACCGTGGAGTGCGTTTTAGTAAGATTCAAGGCAAATTGCAGGGCTGCGTCCCGATCGAATCCGTCCAATCGCTCAAAGAACTCGACCCAGCCAGCAGCTTGAAAAATGGCCAGAACTTGCAGATTCTGTCTGAGTTCCCGGGTATTGAAAGGTTCATGGTGAACTGGAATGCCCATGGTCCTGGCTACAAGATGAGACTGCTATTCGACAGATTACAGGATCCCAGAATGGAAGTTGCAGCACAGAGAATGCACGAATCGTTGAGCGGAGACGTTGAGCGAATGAGCTAATTCGGAAAGTTGAGCACAGAGAAGCGTTTAAAATTTCCATGCCGAATTGGGGAAGGTGGCAGTTATTAGTATTACGTCGTACGAGGGAAAGGTTTAATCAGGTATAAATGGTGGTACGAGTGAAGGTACGGCCAATATCGTTTAAATGATATCAATGCTTAATCACGTGATAAATGAAAGCCATACCTTATAAAACTGTGCGTCGGAAGGCTGCGGAAACTGGTGGAGCATGCAGTTGGTGACGTCACGGAGCCGAATGCGTGTACAGTCAGCCATGGGATCATGATGACTCGGATAAGGCACTGATTTCTTTCACCGGTGAAACACAAGTCATCGCGTCCTGGGGGTTGGAATGATGAGTTCGCTGGCATGACTGGGATGAATCAGCATCATGATTAGCAGGTTTAAACAATTCTTCTGTTAACAGGGGAGTTACCACTGCAAGTTGCCAAAGAAATGATAGCGCGGCCGATGAAAAAGCTGTTGCAGCTGGCGGGAAAGAAGTTGCAGCCACCGAAAAAGAATTAACGGCAGCCGGAAAAAAAGAATTTACGATATCAGGGAAAATTACGGCTGTCACGGAAAATTTTTACGGCGGCGGGAAAAAAACTTACAGCTGGCGAGAAAAGATTTTACGACTATGGGAAATGTGTTGCAGCCGCTGGAAAGAAATGGCAGCTGCAGGGAAATGATGTGGCAGTGACTGGTCAATGAGGTGGCAGTCGCTGGAAAATGAGGTGGCGGCTGCGGGAAAAAGATGTTGCAGCTTCCGATGTTGCAGCCGCCGAAGTTGCAGTCGCCGAAGTTGCAGCTGCCGGAAAAGATTGACGGCTGACGGAAAAAGGACATTACGGCTACCAGGAAATGAAATGGCCGTGGCTGGTAAATGAAGTGACAGCCACTGGGAAATGAGGTGGCAGCTGCGGGAAAAAGATGTTACAGCTTCCGATGTTGCAGCCGCCAAAGTTGCAGCCGCCGAAGTTGCAGCCGCCGAAGTTGCAGCTGCCGAAAAAGATTGACGGCTGATGGAAAAAGGATATTACGGCTCCCGAGAAATGAAATGGCCGAGGCTGGTAAATGAGGTGGCAACCGTGGGGAAGATGAAGTGGCAGCCGCAGGGACTGGGGTTGCAGCTGCCGATGTTGCAGTCGCCGATGTTGCAGCCACCGATGTTGCAGCCGCCGATGTTGCAGCCGCCGATGTTGCAGCCGCTAATGTTGCAGCTACCAGAAAAAAATCGACGGCAAGCGGGAAAAGGGATTTTGCGGCTACTAGGGAAAAGGATAATGTGGTTGCCGGAAAAGGATATGCAGCTGCCGGAAAATATGTTGCAGCTGCCGAATTTTTTTTTTTTTTTTAACTTTATTTAAACAAGGACGGCACAGGGAGATTTTCATCTAACGGGCCCAAACTGGTCGTTCTCCTGGCGCTTCCCTGAAATTTTTTTTTTTTTTTTTAAAAACGACAGCAAGCAAAGAGATCAAATGCAAAAAAAAAAAAAAAAAAAAGAAAGAAAGAAAACAACAACTATACGCTACAGCAAGAAATTATTTATGTACAGCAAATACAGTTTTCAATTTAAGATTTGGCAAAGGTAGAGAAAAATTCCTGCTCTGGTGCCAATCGATAGTCTGGATCAGCAGCAATCTGTGAAATGAATGCATCTTTCGAAATGGGCTTCCGATACAGTCGCAGTCTGTGGACATTAGCAAGTAATGGTATACGGTTTTCATCAATGGTCACCAGGCGAACAGTGCCGTTGTCAAATACCCTGTCAACCAAATATGGACCCAACCATCTTGTGCGTAGTTTTCCTTTAAAATCCTTCTTGAATCTGGAGTCATATAATAGTGCCCAGTCTCCTTCACGGAAGATTTTCTTTTTGATGAATCGGTCATGCCAGTTAGATCTCTGTTGCTGAAGCAACACAGTTTGGTCTACTGCAGCTAACCGTTTCTCATCCAATTCATTTAATTGATTCAATCTTCTTTTCTGGGCTTCTGTTACATCCAGGTTCATTTCAATGGCTGTTTTCAGGGTCTTGATCTCAAATTCAATTGGAAAAATGGCACTCTTTCCATACACCAGATCATAGGGAGAAATGCCCATGGTGTTGCGCCAAGTTGTGCGATATGCCCACAGTGCTTCTGGAAGCCTGTCAGCCCAATCCCTTCGATGGCTTTTAACTGTTTTAGTAAGGATTGCTTCGATAACTTTATTAGTGCTTTCCACCTGACCATTGGCCTGGGGATGATAAGGTGAAGCTATCTTGTGCTGCACATGATACTTCTGGAGCAAGGATTCAAATTGGTGTGAAATAAATTGTGGTCCCCCATTGGTAACTACTTCCTTTGGTACCCCAAAACGGGTAAAAACTTCACTGTACAGAAAATCAATCACCGCCTGGTCATTTGCCTTAGCCAAGGCTACAGCTTCTACCCACTTGGTCATGTAATCTGTACACATCAAAATGTAAACCTTCTGTTTGGAAGGAGGGTTGATAGGACCAACAAAGTCCAATGCCCATCTATCAAACGGTTCTAGTACCACTTGGGGCTGTAAAGGCATCTGATCTGTCTTATTAGGTTGGCCCATCCTTTGGCAGCTGTCATAGGACTGAACATATCTTTTAGCATCTCTGAACAGTGTCGGCCAATAATAGCCCATCCGCAACACCTTATGCCCTGTTCTTTTGTCTGCAAAGTGTCCTCCGCAAGGTTCATCATGACAGGCCTTCAGTATATGAAAGATCTCATCTTCCCTTACACATCTTCTAATCTCAAGATCAGGTCCTGTGTAAAAGAGATGGCCTTTGAGCCAACAATACCTGGCACTTTGCTGAATAATTTTTCTTTTCTCTCGTTTAGACATATGTGGCGGAAGCTTCCCTGCAACCAAATAATTAGCAACATCTGCATACCAGGGTGAATGAGCTGAGAGTGCGAATAAATGTTCATCCGGGAAAGCATCCTCAACAGGTGAACTGTCATCACTGTTAGTAAATCGTGATAAAAAAATCAGCAACGACATTTTCTTTTCCAGGTTTATCTATAATAGTAATATCAAATTCCTGTAATAATAAAAGCCACCTAGTTACTCTGGCATTAGTGACAGGTTTGTTCATTAAATACTTAATGGCAGAGTGGTCAGTATGCACAAATGTAGGATACCCAGTAATGTAATGCCGAAACTTATTAATAGAATAAACAATAGCAAGGAATTCTTTTTCAGTAACAGTATAATTTAGTTCAGCAGGGGCTAAGTTTTTACTAAAATAATAAATAGCATAAGGTACTTGCCCATCCTGCTGTCCTAGTACTGCTCCAATGGCAGTATCAGAAGCATCTGAAGAAATGTGGAAAGGTATGGTCCAATTAGGTCCCCTTAAAATAGGGGCTGTGGACAGTTTCTCTTTAAGCTTATCGAATGTTGTCTGGCATGCTGCACTCCACACAAACTGTGCGTCCTTCATTAACAATGAAAACAAAGGAGAAGCAAGTTTGGAGAAGTTTTCTATGAATCTCCTGTAATATCCAGCATGTCCCAGAAAACTTCGCACCTCTTTCTGAGTTGAAGGAGTTGGTATATTTTTTATCACCTTAATTTTTGAAGGATCCACTTGAATACCATCAGTAGAGATGAAATGTCCTAATACCACCCCCTCACTCATCATCATGTGGCATTTTTCAGTGCTTAGTGAGAGGCGAGCCTGTTCACAGCGAATTAAAACTTTCTTTAAATTTTCCAGTGCTTCCTCAAAATCCTTGCCATAGGGAGTAAAATCATCCATAAAAACTTCCATACTATCATTAACCAATTCAGAAAATATGCCAATCACAGCTCTTTGGAACGTTGTAGGTGCATTGCACAAGCCAAAGGGAAGCACCCTGTAGGCGAACGTTCCCCAGGGGCAAGTGAAGGTGGTCTTATCCTGATCCTCTGGAGCAATCTGAATTTGATTGTACCCACTGAACCCATCCAGGAAGGAGAAGAACTTCTTCCCTGATAGGGTATCAAGTACCTGGTCAATAAAGGGCAGAGGAAAATGATCCTTTTGTGTAGCTTTGTTCAGCTCCCTATAATCGACACAGACTCTCCATTTACCATTTTTCTTGGGCACAATTACAAGTGGGGAAACCCACTCACTATCTGAAATAGGATAAATAAATCCTGCTTCCAAGAGTTTTTGGATTTCCTCCTTCACTATATCCCTCAAATTGGGGTTCATACGTCGTTGGGGTTGACATACAGGCCAGGAGTCGTTTTTAATATAAATATGATGAGTGCACAGACTAGAAGGAATACCCTTCATGTCTGTATACTCCCAGGCAAATGCCCCCTTACGTTCCTTCAAGAGATTGGTAAGGCGCATCTGTTCTTCTGAGGAGAGACCAGGGTTGATGTTCAAAGTTCTTCCAGGCTCTACCTCAATGGGAATGCTTCTCGAGTTTTTCAAGACTGGGATTATGTTTGTGTCATTGACTAGTGCTTCCTCCGTAAGCTGTTCTTGTTCTTCCTTACCAAGGGTACTGTTCAGGAGTTGATAAACTTCCTTATCTACTGAAGCAGGTTCGCTAATGAAGTTATTAATGGCATCGTCTTCTGTTTCGTTTTTGAAGGTTAGTGCCTTCCCTATTGTTAGTAATGGCTGAACATCCTCCTCCTCTTCCTGTTCTATCCAAAGGGAAGTTTCAGTTTCTAGACTCGGCCGTGCTGGAGGGTACAGGGTGAGGTTTTTGGTTTCCATACCATCAGATATAGTCATAGATCCTGATCGACAGCTGATGCAAGCATCAGCTGTAGCCAACCAAGGCCTCCCCAAGATCAATGG
This sequence comes from Larix kaempferi, assembly GCA_027924585.1. Classification (NCBI taxonomy): domain Eukaryota; kingdom Viridiplantae; phylum Streptophyta; class Pinopsida; order Pinales; family Pinaceae; genus Larix; species Larix kaempferi. The sequence continues at coordinate 2,384,300 of BSBM01000358.1, read as the reverse complement.
GTGTCCCCCCAGCTGTGATTTTGGTTGTAATACCAGAAAGTCGGCAGGATATTCCCATGAGTCTACTGAAATGACAAGATCGTCCAAAATCCCTTCGGGTCTGATGGTGGATCTGTCTGCCAATTCCAAGATGGTAGGGGTCAGTCTAATATTGGTGAATCCGAGCTTCTTTACAGTCTCCATTGTTATAACATTGATCGCAGCTCCTAAATCTACTAGTACGTTGGGTATCTGCGTTTGTCCTATGTGTACAGTGACAGTAGGATTGCTAGGATCCTCATACTTGGTTATAGGGGTTTTTCCAGTCATTAAGGCAGATAAATTCCCTATGACATGAACAGTAGGAGGATCTCTGGGCTTCCTTCCCGGTCTTTTAGTGCACAGGTCCCGAACAGTTCTAGCATAAATAGGTACATCTTGAAGAGCTTGCAAAAGGGGGATCTTAACATAAAGGTTCTTCAATTCTCCTAAGAGATTGAACTGAGGTTGCCCCCTATTTTTGGCAGCATCAATCTCTCAGGGTATGGTGGTTGCCCTACCAGCTGGGTAGGCTGCGTATTATCTGATTTCTCATTTAATGTTTCAGCCGTCCCATCTGAGGGATGCTCAGCACCTTCAGTGATAGGAACCGGATCAAATGGATGCTAGGAACTCTCTTCTTTGTCATGCACAGATGGTGGAATATTTTCTGAAATTACACGTTCTACTATCTTCCCAGACCGTAGGCGAATATCATTACAAGGTACAGGGGAAAGAGAGTAGGTCGGCATATTGAGAGCTTCCAATTGCTGGACTATTTTATTATTTGGGTTAGGGTTAGGTTGGGCAGGCAGCTGAGGTCGTATTGGTATGTTAGGAACAGGATTATTTTGCAGCTGCAGCTGCGACTGCTGAGGTGGGTATTGAGGATATTGATGAAACTGAGGATATGGAGGAGAATACGGGAACTGTTGAGGTGGAGGTGGTTGAGGAAACTGGTTCCCAGGATGGAAATTCCTCCATCCAGGAGACCATGACGTAGGTTGATGTGGCGGCTGTGTCCAAGGACTCCATGAATTATAACCTTGCATCGCAGATTGAGGAGAATTCCACTGAGCATAATTTGAAGGGAATTATGTATTCACGTTTTGCATATTAGTGTTCCAATTATTCAAATTATTCAAAAATGGAAACGAATCGGGAGACATACCTTGATTCCAAGGCTGCCAGGGTTTCTTCTGTGCAATGAAGTAGGCTGAATCCACTTCTGGAGTTGATGCCTGCAGAACAGCTTTCACCTGGGGCAATGTGGGACATTCTTTCATATCATGGTTCAGCTCGCACAGCTGACACACTTGTATTTTGTCAAGAGGACATTCTTTCAGTGGATGAGTCTTTCTACATCGGGGACAAAACACACCTAGTGTGAGATCCTCCACTGCCTGTCTTTGCTTGGCCTTCAAGACATCAATCTCTGAAGAGATAGAGCTCATCATTTCTGTTTTAAAATTTTCAAGAAGGTTGCCTATCTCCACACGTGTAGCTCCCCCATTGGATGACTTCTGAGTTCTGTCGAAGACATCACGTTCCAGCTTATCTCGTTTATTCTGCTTGTTATGCCTAGAAGATCCCCTGGAGTATCTCTTATATAATTCCACAATTGTCTCAAAAGATTCTTTAGAGATATCTCCCTTTCCTAGCAAATTTAACATGTCTAAATAGTCGTCCCTGATCCCTCGAAGCAGGATTATCTTGAGCACATCTAGTCCCATGTTTGTCTGCCCAGCTCTCTGCACATTGTACAGCAGCCTCTCTACAAAATCCTCCAAACTTTCATCCTCCTTCTGTACCGTCTTGAATAACTCCTCCCTTTTGTCCCTGGTGTTACAATATTCTTGATATTTTTCCAGGAACACTTGCTTCATCTTATTCCAGTTAGCGACAGTTCCTCCCCCAAGGCTCATGAACCATCGTAATGCATTGTCCTTCAGGGTGGCAGGAAAAAGCTTCAACTTTTGGGCGTCTGTGACATAATCATAGCTGCGACAGAGGATATCGAATTCAAAAAGGAATTCATCTGGATCTTCTGCCGCCCTGCCATGGAAACGAGGCAACACCGACGGTGAGATGTTTTTCATAGGAGCTGTCCCTTCTAGCTGCTGTATCGGGAATTGCAATGTAGCCATAGTTTCTTCTGGAAGGGAATCATTTTCATGATGGTATTGTACCACTGCTTCTTCCTCTTCGTTCTCATGTCTGTTATTCATTTTTTCTTTTGTATCCTCTCCTTCGTTTGTTCCTGCGCTCCTTACCTCAGTTGTAACAGCTGCGTATTCTTCAGTTGTAACAGCTGCGTATTCTTCAATTGTGACAGCTGAATCAGCCGTTCCTTCTTTAGCAGGGGTATATGCAGGAATCACAGCTGCTCCTGTATCTTCCACTGTGGATCCTGACGCTAGTGCTCCAGGATCAGCAGGGCCTCTTCTGATAGGAGTCTCCTGTTGACAAGTTCTGACAGCTGAGTCAGTTTTGTCAACAAGGTCGTCAATGAATGTTCTTCTACCCAGCGGTGGACCTCGACCACGACCCGAACCACCTGCACTGTTAGTAATTTGTGGAGTTTTGGGGGTTGGGAGGTGATCGCGTTTTACCCTCCTCGTATTCATGCGAAACAGATCATTCAAAAACAAACAAACAAAAAAACTGTCTAAAAGCGATTATCAGATACAACTAATGACTAGTGTTTAATTTCCATCCTTCCCCGGCAACGGCGCCAAAATGTCAAGCACTCTATTTGCAGATAAATTAATACCAAACACACAGAGCATATGAAATTTATTGTCAACCCGAGAAAGTCTTTTTATTTCAAAGGACAAGTGCACAATATATGCTTAAACACAGAACCATTAGAAGTGAATACTTTTATCTTCTATCATCCATGTTCATCCCAAGAATCTATGCAATCCCAATTGCCTTCTAACTGCTATACTATAATTCTTTTCTATTATGCATCAAGAGGAAATGGTATCAGATCTAATCAACAATTGCAGAAAGGAAATCTCATTTGCATTCTAAAATAATCACTTGTCTAATCTAATCAAACTGGGAATCATAAAGCATAAACTGAACATTACTCTAGAATTTCAAATGGAAGAGATTGAAGCAACTGTTCTAAGAAACTGAATTGCAAAACAGAAATCAATCAACACATAACAGGAAAGCTAAATTGTAAGAGCTCCTGGGATCACGTCTCAACTGTAGGATGAACACGACAGTGTGAACAGAAATTGAAATATGTAAAGCAACCCTGACTCAGTCGACTGTTACTCTATACCATTCACCAATCTCACAGAAATGTAATCTTTTACTGAGAAATCCACACAATAAATATTGCTGCTGCGTACAAAAGAAAGAACAAAGCATCACACAAGAAAGATGAAATCCTAATTTAACTCAGCAATCTCTGTGGAAGACGGGCCCAGTCTTCACACAGAGACGCTGGTTGAACAACACTCTCTTTAACTCAGAAGTAACCCCTTATATTAACAGAAGAATGAGTACACAGTTTGGCTTGGCTGCTAATACAAGATAAATTAATTGTTGCTGTCCAACCCCCGGGTCGAGGCAATTTCCCATATTTATACATACAAATTGTAACATCCAATCCTATAATTGGGCAGCCATGAAGATCTCTGATCTTCAGGCGCCCCAAATAATCTAGCTGTTACAATGCGTGGCAGAACAGAAATATCCAAATATGAGAGAATTATTAATTGCCCCCAGGAGTGGTGGTCCTTTCAGCTCACAGCTAAACTCGAGCAGCAACACACTTAAGATAGCAAATTCTGTTACAACTGCCCTGTCACGACTGTGTCTTGATGGATGATTCGAGCCCCAAGGAACCTTCTACAAAGAATGAACGTCCCTTCCTTCATGACTTGTTCAGCTCCGATCTTCCTGCATTCTATTTGTCTCAACTACCTTCATAAATCGCATCATGTTAGCACAATTTAAGAGATGCACAGCTTTAATTATCACAATCATAAGTATTAATACAATAAAACAATAATCGGCCATACCTTGGTAATTTGGGGAATAAGATAAGGATAATAAGTCTAATTGCCAAGGTAATTGGTGTAGGACAAGGGCAGGGAAGATGATAAATGATGGTCAAAAGGGGCCAACTCTGGGCTCAACAGCATGCACTCGCCCTGTAGACTTGGTAGCTAATCAAATGCAAAATTTGTCGCTAAACCAGTCTGCTCCCGGACAGGTTCACACCTTGTCCACTTCCACTCCGTTGTCTGATGTACACAATGTGCAATCAACGAAACCATCGGGTAACCAGTAGCCTGGTGGTAAGAAAAAGGGGAGAAATAATCGTAGGGGTGGAAACAATGGAAGTAACAACAATAGAAATCATAATACTCCTTGTAAAGAGAATGCCAACCCTCCTCAGGAAGGCGGTAATGCTGGTGAGGATCATAAACCTAGGCGCAAGGTGAAATTCCCTTGCAAGCTTTGTGGGGAGGATCATCTTACTCACTTATGTCCTTGTATTGAAGAAGCATCAAAGCATTTGGCACAGAGCCCAGCTGTGCTGAAGGATCCCCTACCTCATCACCAGAACATGGCTTCGCATGCTCCCACCAATCGTTATGGTACTAATGAAACGACAATGTCTTCTTCCAATACTAGTGGTTATGGATGTGTGAATATGGTTCAGTAGGAGGTTTGTGTTGCTACTCGTCAACGTGATTATGGTGCACCACAACCGAATTTGGGGAATGAGCCTCCCCCTCCTCCTGGTAATTCCTTACATATCGAGAAGCCTTCTATTATGCCGCGGATACCAAAAGGTGTTCTCAAGTGCTTCACGCATAATCCTAATGCTCGAGCCACCCAAAACTACTCCATCATAGAAGATTTGGGCCAAACTCCGTGTACCATGTTGGCTCTTGAAGTTTTGCAAGCTTGTCCTTCTCAGAAGCATGCCCTTTTGAGTGCGTTAGGAGTTCAGGATGGGGGAAGTCCTAGTGTTATCAAGTTCGATACTATTGATGTCCAACCTCACTTGCCTTACCACGTGGTTTTTCAAATCTAGGTGGTTTGCCTTAAGAGCTTCGTCAAATGTACTATGGTTGATGAAGGTGTTTCTACGTCAGTAATGTCGTTAACTTGTTGGAAAGCTCTTGGCTCTCCTCCTCTACTCGCATATAGAACTACACTCACTGCATTCGATGGTAGATCTTTTACGCCACATGGAATTATCCCTTCCCTTGTTGTCTCCTTGGGAGGTAAGTCCGTGCCTATTGAAGTCGAAGTGGTTGATGCCCCCATCGACTACAACCTTTTACTGGGTCAAAACTGGATGTACGCTATGAAGGCTGTCGCGTCTACTGTATTTTGAGTTATTTGCTTTCCCCATGAAGGCAAGATTGTGACGATCGATCAGCTGGATTATGTTGGCACTCCTTCCACAACATCCACAGGATCAGTAGTCCCGCAAGTTTCTGATTCTCAGTCGGCAACTGGGAACATAGGTGTTGGAATGTACCCCTCGTTGATGGGAACTTTTAACCATTCTGCACCTGTGAATTTTATTGCAACCATTTCCGACAGTGCGCCTCCTCCTTCGAATAGTATGCCATTCCGGACTTCCTATTATGGTGATCCATGGATTTTTCCATCCGCAGATTCTATATCTGGAGACATTGCGCACGTCGGGATGTCTATGCCTTTATCTGTAGCGGAGCTCACTTATGATCACATCCAACAAACCACTACAAATCCGGATCTCTCTTCTTCCCAGACAGTTGAAGAAGATCCCGTTACGCTGCCAGTTTGGGAAGCCAACTCATCTTGCTCTCACGATTGCCTCGATGATACTCTACCATCGGATGAAGCTATCCTCGAAGCCATGTGTGGTAGTGAGAGGCCTTGGGAAGATATGCACCATCGATCTTATTTCCTTCCCAACCTTGAGCTCATTGAGTAGGAGGAGTTTAGGATGACTCTAGCTGAGATGGTTGGTCACCCTATGGCTCTTTTGTAGTCGCATGATGTTTTCTTGGAGGCGAATATGGCCAATATTTCCCCAACCACTTCGATCAACATCTCCCACACTCCCGGAAAGATTGAGAATGTTGACGTCGGTGCCGATTGCACTCCTGAGGAAATTGCTATTTACACTGATGTGTTTACCGAACTCTAGGAAGCTTTCGCCTGGTCATATGAGGAGATGCCAGGAATAGACCCCCGCATTGTTGAACACGAGATTAAAACGTATCCTGATGCTAAACCGGTTCGACAACGCTTATGTGTTGTGAACCCTAGGAAGGTAGCTGCTATTATGGCAGAGGTGGAGAAACTGCTCAAAGTTGGTTTCATCTACCCCGTTCCCCTTACCGAATGGGTGTCAAACCCCATTCCTGTGGATAAGAAGTAGGGAACGATCCGTGTATGCACTGATTTCAGAGATTTGAACCGTGCATGTCCGAAAGACAACTTCGCCACACCATTCATTAATCAAATATTGGATGCTTGTGCGGGAAGTGAGATTTTTTCATTCATGGACAGATTCTCGGGTTATAATCAGATTCAAATCAAACCTGCAAACCAACATAAAACGGCATTTATTTGTCCATGGGGAACTTTTGCGTACCGAAAAAATGCCCTTCGGCCTCAAGAACGCTGGAGCCACTTTTCAGCGAGCCATGACCTATGCCTTTCATGATCTTAAGAAGATTATGGAAGTTTTCGTAGATGATCTTGATGGCCATTCTCGCAAGAGAATGGACCACCCCAAGCACCTCCGTATGATTCTCGAACGATGTATCCACTACAAAATTCGATTGAATCCGAACAAATGCATCTTCGCCATTAGGACTAGTCGCCTTCTAGGACTCACAAGCTTTTTTTTAATTGTGTTATGTTCTATAAATACGTGATTAATGTAAATGTAAATAAATATGTGCAAAAAATACCTTTTCTCATTTCATAATGTGAGTAAGAATTTTGCCTTTTTCACCCGCATACATACAATATTTCCTTTTGCACCCACATATGCTCTATGTAAGTAAGATAATCAACCAAGTAGTGAGCATGAATTATGAGCACAAGATAAATTTGGAACAATGGTTGACGCTACCATAATATGTTTATTTAGGACCAATGCTTCCTGATGGTTTATTTTATGAACATATTTCTATGTCAACTTATGAAATCGATATGTATACTTTACTTTTCCCCATTATTATTATTCTATTATGTGACATGGATAAATATGTTTTGTCTCCAGATTCCAAGCTTTTGTGATTTATTTAATTTGAAATTTAAACAAGGATTTAAGATAACGATACTAATTTAGAAGCTTATCTTCTTGCGCGGATGATGTCTGGAGTTGCAGGCAGCGATGAGCCTGCAGAAAAGGGCAGCGTGAAAGGGGCATCCTGAAGGATTGACTTACAGGCTGCGTGGAGCTTGGCCGTGAAGGGGCTGCGTGGGGATGAAGTTGCAGACTGCGTGGATCCTGGGTGTGAAGGGGCCGCCTCCATTCACTTGGGCGCCAAAGGGCGGCCCCTAACGGTGGGCGCGATGTTCAGCATCGCGTCACCCGTCAGGGAGCGTGGATCCTAGGCATGAAGGGGCTGCCTCGACTAACTTGGGCGGGAGCACCGCATGGTCGGTGAGGGGTAACCCTTTGGGGTCAAGTGAGCCAAGCTTCGTTCACTTGGGTACTAAAGGATCTCCTGTCACGAAGGAGCGATGACTGAGGAGACAGCTCCTCCATACGCAGGATCAAAAATACTTCATTAGTAGTACTCCTCGTGAGGAGACAGCCCCTTCATGCCCAGGATCCACGCAGGATAAAAAATGCTTCATTAGTACTACGGGATTCTGTAAATTCTCGACATGCCAGCAGCTCGTCTATCCACATAAAAAAACTTGTTTGAGCAGCTCAGATATTACCATCGTCACTGCTAGATCGAACATCGTAGCTCCGCTCACTTGGGAAGTGAGCCAAAGTGCCGCCCCGAGGGGCGGCGCGATGCTGAGAATCGCGCCCTAGTGAGGAGGCAGCACCTTCACGTCCAGGATCCACGCAGGATCGAAAATGCTTCATTACCACGACAGGATTCTGTAAATTCGCGACATGCCAGCAGCTCATCTATCCACATAAAAAAATTCTTTGGGCAGTCAAGATATTACCGTCGTCACTGCTAGATCGAACATCGGTTACAGTTTCATAATTGTTTAGTTATCTGATTTTATTGCATTTTATTAATGTAATGGATCTTACCTGGGTTTTTCTTTTATTTACGCTAATGATGGACAGATATATCTCTAAAAATTTACTTGGTAGCATACACCATATACATATGTGTCTCACACCAAGTAATCAGTTTACAGCAGTACCGGTCTTTCATTATTAACGAGTCTGTGTTTCACTTTTTAGTTCGATGTTGTCGATCTAGTTTTTTCCTATTGTTTAATGTATATATTGATGAACCATTTAGATTTGATGATTTAAAGGAATTTATAAACCCCTGATGGCTCTGTTTTACACCCATCAGATCGAAGCTGTCGATCAGGCTATATTTGATTATTTAAAGTATATATTGAATTAGATGTCATGATTTTAAGCAAAATAAAAATTCCTGATAGATCTGTGATCCGCCCATCAAAACAATGTTTTCGATCAATGGTAATTTATATTGTTTTAATGTGTGTATTAAATGATACAATACGACTCTGTTGATGATCGAAAATGTTGGTTTCATATGAATTTGAGTTAAGCCCTTTAGATTGAAATTGTTGAACAAGTTATTCTTTTTTTGGTCAAATGTATGCATCGAATTAATATTCTGGATCTGGCGAACGACAAAAATGTGAAATCCTTAACAAATCTGTGTAGTGTTTATCGAACTGTGATTAGAAAACGAGCGATTCCTTTCTCAATCAATAGTATCGAACACTAGTTCCTGTATACTCGATGGGCGACGAATGCCCAAGTTAAGGAATGAATTTGAAATTTTATTGTCACTTAGTTAAGCATGTACAGCCATGTTATCGATAGAGTCGGAATCCTACTGCTGCATAGGGTCTCTGCTAACATTGTAAAAGAAAAACTATTATTGTTGGATCCCATTCAATTGAAGGGATCGGGTTAAGTTTTATTGTACTCCTACTTCAATCTCGTTCGAATCGAACAAGCAGAAGGTAGTAGATTCAATTTTTTTTTATTACTGTGTAAAAAAAATTACTGTTGCCTGGATCCTATTGGGATCAGTCCCTTGGTATTTAGACAACAAATATTATAGCCTTGCTTCAATCTTGCTCAGATCGAATAGTCGCATTCACCAGAATAACTGTTTACGGAACCCATATATTCTTATTGCCTTTATTACATCTCCGTCTCCATTTTAAACCTAGGTATTGTGAGTACTCTGGCTGATTTTTTTTCCAGAACTGATAGAACTGCTGTGTAACATATGGTTCACATTACTCAGATATGTACGTTTTCAGAACTGAAATCTTTGTTGTGTAAAATTTGTTCCTGACGATCAGGCTCGCATTCCGCAGACCTCTACTTAATGCTTTATTATAACGAAGCTTAACCGTGATAAAATGAGCCACATCAACGATGTGTTATTTCAGGTAATCGATATGCGTATCTACTGTCTGCTGTCATGAATATAGTCTTAGCGCAAAGTTATACCCATGCCTCGATTGCCCATTAAACTATTAACTCATTCGACCATTCGAGTTCGAGCGAATTGGAGAAGTCAAGTTAAATCCTATGTATTTCATTTATAATCTATGTAATTTGGAAAGATAAAGAATTTTAACTCAATTCATAAACACAAGTTAATTTAATTCCTGGAAGTTAAAACAGATATATATTAAATGTAATATAAGCCTGAAAGACTACATTTTACAAAGCACTCCTAAACTTTGAATTCTTAAATGTGGTGTATTTTAGTTTCATGTGTAAAATATAAGGAAATAAAATTATTGTAGATATATTAATATGTGTAGAAGAAGTTTATGGATTTAGTTGTTAATGTTGTTGGATTGTAAATTATTTAATTATTGGAAGAAAATAAAAATATCATTTTGATGTTTAAAATTTAAGAAAAATACAATATGATAATTTATGTTCTATATAATCAATTATTTTTTACAAATTCAATTATTGATTATAATGATGTTTACCATCTTTTAAAATTAAGAAGAAAGTTTATTGGACACATAAAGAGAAACATGTTATATATTTACTAAAAAAAATTAGCTTAATGTTGAAAATTAATAGAAAAAACAGTATATAGTAATTTTCATTGTATTTGAATTAATTCTGTTTTATAAATTCAATTAGTGATGATGATGATGTTTACTTTTCTTTAATATCAATAAGAGGATTTAATAGATTGATAAAGAGAAAAATGTTAAATATTTTTAAAATGTTGTTTTAAAATAAAACTACCAAAGTTATTAATGTGAAATTACTTAAAGTCTTGTTATATACATTTTAAAAGGAAGAGTTGTTCAACCTCAACCTACTTTGTGCTACAAATTTAACAAATTTGTTTATTGTAAAGATGTTTTTGGCATATTTCAACATTTTGTCTAGTCTAATATATTATTTCATTATGAATAGCATGAATTTCTTTGTTTTTATATGGTTATAGTGGTGAAATTATTTATGATTTTTTTTTGTTTAATATGCAAGTTTAAAAAAAGTTGTAATTTATCTCTTAAGAAATTTGTTTATTGTAAAGATGTTTTTGGCATATTTCAACATTTTGTCTAGTCTAATATATTATTTCATTATGAATAGCATGAATTTCTTTGTTTTTATATGGTTAGAGTGGTGAAATTATTTATGATATTTTTTTGTTTAATATGCAAGTTTAAAAAAAGTTGTAATTTATCTCTTGAAGAAACAAAAAACTTTTTCTAATTTAGGGCTTGATTTTAAAGTTTTTGTAAATAACAATATGGCATGTTTAAGCCATGGTTGTATTTTTTACAAAAAAAAAAATCGTGTGTATACTGGGAGTGTTTTTGATGTTTTTTTTTGCAAAAATCATCATTTTTAGATCTAGAATTCTCATTTATAGTATAAAAATCTGATGTCATAGTATAAGTGGTTCAATTGGAACATTGGATACACATAACCAATCATGAATTTGCTAATATATCCTCGCATATTTATCGGGAGGTCAACCAGAAAGCTGATTTATTATCTAAGGAGGATGGGCCAATGGATGGCCACATCTACTTTGAAGAATACATAGGAGAATCTCTTTTAGACATTAGTTCTATTACTATATTTTAAGGGGTACGTAATGACTTAGTAAGTGGAAGTATAATAGTTTTTTTTTTACACATCTACACGATTATTTTGTCGACTGGATACTTGGAATAGTACGGGTACGTAATGACTTAGTAAGTGGAAGTATAATAGTTTTTTTTGTACACATCTACACGATTATTTTGTCGACTGGATACATGGAATAGTACAAGCTTCATATAGTAGATATGGATATAGTACCATAGTTACATATGCTTTTGAGAAGCCACTCTTTTATGTATTTTTTTTTTAACTTTGATTTCATAAAGAAATAACAAATTACTACATTTTTTATCTTGAAAAAAATTCTAAAAATTAATATGGATCTACTTAATTGTGTCTAAGAGTGATACAACTTATTTATTAAGATTTTTTTTAAAATAATAATTATATATTTTTTAGAAATTCATATAATTAAATGATTAATAATCAAAATAAAAAACAAAATTCATATTAATAAAATAATAAAAATATCTAAAACTTAAAATATTTTTACATTATCAAAAAAAAGTGTATGATTATTATTTTTTAAATAATTTTTCTATTAATTCATAAAAAAATTACAAAATATTTAAAAAATAATAGATTCATTGTTAAATTTCTTAAAATTTAATAAATCAAAATTAAGATCAATAAATATGCAATATCTTTGATATAAATTTTAAACAACTTTTTGTCAAATATATATTCAATCTCTCTTTCTTTCTTATACATATATATATTTCTACAAACCTTTATAGAATTCCTATTGTAATATAAATAGGCACATAATTTTATCCTTACCCATAAATCTACATTCTAATGTGCCACATAACTATTTCTTATTATACATACCATTTTCTTAAATCTACATTCTAACACATGATTATTTTTTCCTATACATACCATTTTATTACGAGTAAATAACTTTTCCAAATTTCTCAAAATAAAGAGATAACATAACCTTCGAACATGTGTACATATATAATTATATGTATACAATCTCCCAACATAAGAATGTATCCAAATCATATCACTATGATTTTAAAATAAGGATTTCAATCTATGGAAAGTTCCTCACAATAAAGATAATTCACATTTTTATGATCCTTTCCTGCGTTATGGTATTGACTCCACCTATAAGTTTTCTTTCTCACTTGCAAATTCATTTTAACAACCTACGAATCGGGATAAGTATAGATATATAAAAGACATATATGATATTTATATTTTCTAAAATAACATGCTATAATTCCTACGTCCATGATTCTTAAAACAAAAATATTTCATAACATAATTTATACAGACCATAACTCAAAAGGGTAGATATGTCAACCACTTCTATGTTGACTCGATTATTATGCCACCCAAGATTCAAATGTCGAAAACCATATTGATTGGATAATTGGAAAGTAAATATATACTAGCAAGTCATATTAATATTAATAATATGGCTTATATACGTCGATCGGTGTATATCAACCACGTTTAAATGTGTGGTCTATATATGTCGATCGGCGTATATAAGCCATATTATTAATATTAATATGGCTTGCTAGTTGACAGTCGGCCTATTAGTTAGGTTTTGTGAATTATTATTATTATTATTATTATTAAAAACAATATTATGGCCACATAATTAATAATATTAATTAAATAAGAATAAATATGATAATTAAATATAATGATTATGGTTGACCATAGTTGACTTTGGTTGACCATTCTTAACTATGGTAGACTTTGGTTGACCATGGTTGACTATGGTTTAACATTGTTGACCATGGTTGAGTATGGTAGACTTTGGTTGACCATGGTTGACTGTAGTTGATCATGGTTGACTTTGATTGACCTTAGTCGACTTTGTTAACCATGTTTGATTATAGTCAACCATGGCCAAATTTTTTTGACCATTGTTGGTTTTGGTTGACCATGGTGGACTTTGTTTGACTTTGGTTAACTATGATTGACTTTGGTTGACCACCGTACACCATGGCTGTCTATGGTTGACTTTGGTTGACCACCGTACACCATGGCTATCTATGGTTGACTTTGGTTAATGATGGTTGACTTTGGTTGACTATGGTTGACCATGGTTAACTATGGTAGACCATGGTTGACCATTGTTGACCACAGTTGACCTTACTTGATTTGGTTGTCAATGGTTAACTCTACATGATACTGGATGATTTTGGTCGACCATGGTTGATGATGGTCGACCATAGTTGGCCATGTTGAATTTGGTTGACCATTGTTTAACATGGTTGACCATGGTTGACTTTGGTTGAACATGGTTGAACATGGTTCACCATGGGTGACTATGGTTGACTATCGTTGACTATGATTGACCATGGTTTACTGAAGCTATCTTTAGTTGACTATGCATGATTATGGTTGAGCATGGTTGACAATGTTTGACCATAGTTGAATTTGGTTTACCATTGTTTAACATGATTGATTTTGGTTGAACATGGGTGAGCATGGTTGACCATGGGCAACTATGGTTGACTATACTTGACTTTGGTTGAACATGGTTTACCATGGTTAATGGTGGTTGACCAAGGTTGATTGTAGATGACCATGGTTTACCATGGCTAATGGTGGTTGACAATGGTTGACTATGGTTGACCTAAGTACACCATGGTTGACTCTGGTTGACCATGGTTGACTTTGGTTAATCGTGGTTAGCCATGGTTGAATATGGTTGACAATGGTCGATGATGCTTGACCATGGTTGACTATGGTTGACCATCACTGACTATATTTGCTCATGGTTTACTATGGTTGACTATGGATGACCATGGTTTATTATGGTTGACTATTGTTTATTATAGTTTCTCATGATTGGTGACGGTTGACTTTGATTTATTTTGATATCATATGGTTGACTATGGTTGACTTTGGTTGATTTTAATATCATATGGTTTACTATGGTTGACTTATTCGTTTCATCATGGGTGACAGTGAGGGTTGACTTGAAAATCATTTGGTTAATTATAATTCCACTATTGTATCACAGTTGTTGAATTTGATTAAATATGGTTTACTATCGTTGACTTTGCTTAACAATGGTTGACTTTAGTTGAACATAGTTGACCATGGTTGAATATGGTTGACTTTGGTTAACCATGTCTAACCATGTTTGACTATGACTAAACATGGTGGAATTTGGTTGATCATAGTTGACATTTGTTGACTTTGGTTGACTATGGTTGAATTTGGTTTACTATGGCTCACTTTGGTTGACCATGGTTGACTTTTTGATTGACTTTTGCTTAAGCATGGTTGACATCGGTTAACCATGGTTGAATTTGGTTCACTTTGGTTTATGTTTGGTTGACAAAGGTTGACCAAGCTTGACTTTGTTTGACCATGGTTGACTTTTGGTTGACAAAGGTTGACCAAGCTTAACTTTGTTTGACCATGGTTGACTTCGGTTGACCATGGTTTACCATTGCTAACCCTGGATAACGATGGTTCACTTTGGTTGGTTTTTGTTGACTATGGTTATGGCTGACCATGGATAACCATGGTTGACTTTGGTTGATTTATGGTTGGTTTTTGTTAACTATGGTTGACCATGGTTTACTTTGGTTGAACATAGCTAAATTTGGTTGACCATGGTTGACTTTAGTTGACCGTGGTTTACTTTGGTTGACCATGGTCGACTTTTTGTTCACATTGTTAACTTCTTGTTGACCATGGTCCACTTTGGTTGGCCATGGCTGACCATGTTTGACTATGACTAACCATGGTTGACTTTGGTTGATTGTAGTTTACTATGGATGACATTGGTTGACCATGGTTGACGTTTTTGTTGACTTTTGCTTAACCATTGTTGACATTAGCTCACCATGGTTGACATTGGTTGGGATTTGGTTGACCATGGTTGAATTTGGTCTCCAAATGAATTGTAGGTAATAAAACTATCGCCTCCCAACTAAGTTACCCTTAAGGAGAATTGAATTCAAGTCGTCTTGCTGATGAAACCCACACCTTAACTGAGTGAGCTAGCGAGAATTGAAAAAGATATTATTAATGTTATAAATTATATATTATTATTATTATCAATGTGACTATTAATATTAATATGGCTTGCTATTATAAATTATATTATTATTATAAATGTCAGGGCGTATATGATAGACTTACTTTAACCATAATACAATATTGGTTGACCATAGTTCACTTTAGCTAAACTTTGTTCATAACCATTGTCTATGTTCACTTTGTAAGACTATGGTTAACTTTCATTGACTATGGTTGTATTTGGTTGGCTATGGTTACCTTGGTTGACATAGGATGACTATGGTTGTTTTTTTTAACTCTGGTTGACTTTGGTCGTACATGATTGGCTATGGTCGACTAAGATTGTTGGTGGCTAAATATTCATTGGCCATGGTTGACCATGTTTAAAGAAATATGGTTCACCATGGTTGACTACATTACTAAAGTTGATTGAATTTGGTTGACCATGGTTGAGTTTAGTTGACCTAGTTTAGCTATAATTGACAATTGGTTTGCCATGAATGATTTTGGTTGACCATGGTTAGATATGGTTGACTTTGTATGTCTAAGGAAAACTCCAATTGACTATGGTTGACTTTGTTTATTTCATTATCGTGAACTTTGTTTTTCCATAATAAGCTATTCGTTGACCGTATTTGGATTTTAACTTTGGTCAATTGTAGTTAATAATTCTAAACAATTAACCATAGTTTAGTATGGTTGACTATGGTTGTTCATGTTTAATTGTGTTTGTCCTTGATTGAGTTTGATTTTCTATGGTTAATGATGGTTAAGCATGTGTCAAGATAGTTGACTATGATTATGATTGTGATTGACTATGATTATAATTATTATTATTATTATGACTATGATTATGATTAACTATGATTAACTAATGTCAACCATGGTTTTCTATCTTTGAGTCTGTTTGAAAAATATTGACCATACTTGATAATGTTTTACTTTGGTTTACTTTTGCTTGAATAAGTTTGTCCTTTGCTTGAATATCTTTGAAGTTGTCAACGGTTGAATATGGAATTTAGGTTGGGTATGGTAGACTAAGTTTTATAATATTAATCATAGTTTAGTATGTTATAATAATATTGATGGTTGAATATGAAATTTTTGTTGAGTATGATTGATTATATTTTAATAACACTATGTTCAATTTTGGGAGTGTGACATTAACATGTTTATGGAGGTTTTTGTGGTAGTGCAATGATTAGGTTATATTTTGGTATATTATTAGTTTTATTAATGCCATTAAAGATAATACTAATGTTAACTAACCATAATTAACCATAATCAATGTTAATAAATGTTATTTGTAATTCAATCTTAATAAATGTAATTCATTTTTTCTTTGTAAATGTTACTTGTAATTCAAATATAAATTATTTGTAATTTAATGTTATTTGTAAATGAAATATAAATTATTTATGACTTTAACTGTAATTCTATTTGTAATATTAATGTTATCTATAAATGCAATGTTATTTATAATTTTTATTTCTAAATCAAATGTAATTTTATTTTTGATTATATATTATTTAAAAAATTATATATACTATTTTTTTAAATAAATATTATAAAATTTTATATATTATTAAAATTAAAATATTATTTAAAAAACAAAATATTAATATTTGTAATGTTAATGTTATTTGTAATTCAAATATAATGTTGTGTAATTATTTAATTATTATTTAAAAAATAAATTTATAAATTATTTTTTAAAACAAAATATAAAGTAATTATTATAAATTTTATTATAATTTTTTTTTTAATATTTTGATGTTAAAATATTTTCAAAGTTATCATATTTTCAATATTTTAATAATATTATGTTTAATTTTGGGAGTGTGGCATTAACATGTTTATGGAGGTTTTTGTGGTAATGCAATGGTTAGTTTATATTTTGGTATATTATTAGTTTTATTAATGTCATTAAAGATAATACTAATGTTAACTATCCATAATTAACCATAATCAATGTTAAAAAATGTTATTTGTAATTCAATGTTAATAAATGTAATTCATTTTTTCTTTGTAAAGGTTACTTGTAATTCAAATAAAAATTATTTGTAATTCAAATGTATTTGTAAACGAAATATAAATTATTTATGACTTTAAATGTAATGCTATTTGTAATATTAATGTTATATATAAATGCAGTGTTATTTACAATTATTATTTCTAAATCAAATGTAATTTTATTTTTGATTATATATTATTTAAAAAATTATATATACTATTTTTTTAAATAAATATTATAAATTTTTATATATTATTAAAATTAATATATTATTTAAAAACAAAATATCAATATTTGTAATGTTAATGTTATTTGTAATTCAAATATAATGTTATTTGTAATTATTTGTTAATTATTATTTAAAAAATATATTTATAAATTATTTTTTAAAACAAAATATAAAGTAATTATTATAAAAGTTTTTTCTAATATTTTGTTTTTAAAATATTTTAAAGTTGTAATATTTTCAATCTTCAATCGGTTTCATAGCTTTCTATGTCTTGAGAATGATACAAATCAATTTCCCAAAATTAAAGTGAAGCCATCAGTTTCAGCCACCATTATGCGTTCCAGTAGGACTTCATCATCCTCAGTCCCAGTTTGACAGTCTGCAAAGCCAAGCTAATCAGTTTCAGAGCTTTCAACTTCTCCAGAATGATAGAAGTCAATTTCGAAGTCTTGAAAGCTTAAGCTAATCAGTTCCAGAACTTTCAAATTCTTTGGAATGATAGAAAACATGATCATGTGAAGATTGTGTGAAGAGTGGGCATATTTGGGGCAGTTGCAACAAACTGTATTGATCAATTAATTAAAGAATGCCAAATTGTATTTATCAGTCATAGTTCAGTTACCACAAATAAGTATCTTTTACGAAATTATGTATATTTCTTTTTTAACACCCAAATTATAATAATATATTCAAGTTTTATCATGAGAGAAATTATAAGTGTCAAAAATATTAGAAAAGATAATATCAATAATTAACGAGGCTTCTTATCAACGATTTAATGCGAAAATATGATTATATTTTTTAAAATGATAAAATGACAGTAATTAATCTTTAGATGTTGAGCGATAAATCTTCCTAATTCAAGTTCGATTCTTCATATCTCATAACCTTGACATTATTAACATTTTATTGTTATTTAATTAAATTAAAAATAAGAGTAATTAGGTGGAATTGATGTTGAAGCAAATGTCGGTAACCATAGAAAGGGATTGATTAGTGATCATTGAATTGAAATACAATATTGAGAGTGGCACTTGAATTGAAAGTATGTATGGTAGAATTTTCTTTATAACTGGAATTCCCTTTTTTCCCATATTGGAATTTCAATTTCAAGTATCTCTATCGACAAATAGATAAACCATAAATTTATAATTTTTATTCCCCTCAATGCATGCGTACATGGAAACTTATAAGAGTTGATCCAACGGGGCAAACGTATCAAGTGGGAACTGGGATCCCTTTCCATGGTTCTGTATTTCTGCATCCATGTTCAAGAGAATGAAAAGGCGTCGGTTTTCTCCCTCTGGTATTTGAAGATGCTTTAAGTATACAAAAATGGGTTGAGGTTAATTTTGATTTGACTTAATAATTGTTCATACCTGTACATCATTTAAAAATTAAGGCTATCATCTCTGGTTTTGCCATGTATGAAAAGGATTTAATCAACATAAATGACAACATAAACATAAAATTTATATGTCGATGCATCTTCATATTGACTCTACCTACCGGAAACCCACTATTATAATGAAGCTACCTCACGCATTTGAGGATATCTATGTGCAGCAATGGCTCTACATAGTACTATGCATGTTTTGCACCTAGTAATAAAACACATCAAACCAGAAATGCATCTTTAACTGATAGTGTAAAGGAATGAATTTCAAATTATCATAAACTCATTTAATATAGCGATAATAACAATAAACATAATATCAAAAACCTATTTAATCTGAGACCCCTAACTTTATATATCAATGCAGATGACAGATTAAAGATCCAAGTTAAAATAAATCTTAATATCCAAATTGTGGATGATGAAAAGAAGCTTCTGTTAAAAAAAACACCCTTAAAAGAAA
The DNA here is from genome assembly GCA_027924585.1 of Larix kaempferi. Classification (NCBI taxonomy): domain Eukaryota; kingdom Viridiplantae; phylum Streptophyta; class Pinopsida; order Pinales; family Pinaceae; genus Larix; species Larix kaempferi. The sequence goes on along the minus strand of BSBM01000358.1, from coordinate 2,364,858 downwards.
ATAAACCCTTCAAGAAAGTGAATATCGGAAAGTCAGAATTAGAGATTCTATATATGCCTTCACGTCTCTTAAAGTAGCCGGGATTGACCTGGCCTAGCCGGGGCTTTTGAACAGGAAATTCACTGAATTGAAAGACATCTATGGATCCATATTCCTTATAGAACCATGCCTTCTGCATTTTTACTCCTATCTTGTTTCAATGTGCACCTGTTTTTTTCATTTTGATATGATCGGTGAACCAATACTAAGAGAATTGTGATAAAGGAGACACTGGTACGTGGGTGTGTATTTGTCCGCTGTCACTGTTGAACAGAAAATCCCAATCTCCATGTTGAATTGAAATACCAACCCCATGAAATACATTGCAAAGAAGAACTAATGCGAAAACCACAAAAAAAAAATTGCACTAGAGAGTGGAGTGCAAGCATTACACTGAAGAGGAGCTAACCACTATGCCAAGTGGATGATGGAATTGCTGGTGTTAAAAAGTGTAATGTGTAACCAGTAACCAGTTCGCCTAACTTATTAATATTAATAAATGTGTGTATGCATTCTTGATTTGAAGGCACAACACAGGTAAAGATAGACTGCGATTCCTTCATGGTTACTCTGGCGTTTCAATCGTTTTGTCTGGCCACAAAATGTGGCCGTTACAAGAAGTGCCTACCGCTTATGTTACTGCCTGAGTCCGTGGCTAATGGAAAGTATAACCAACCATCCATGTAGTGGTAACATTTATTTGAAACTGCCAGCCATCTGTAATAACCTTATTTTTTTTTAAATCATTACTGGCGATTGGATTTAAACATGCGCATGAGTTATTTCATTAAATATCAATGCTCCGACCATGAACCAGACGAATATCCGCAATATAATCAATCTGCCCCATTAAAATTTACTTTTTTAGAAATTCTGCTACCTCTACTCCACCCTTGAGTTGAAATAAGACGCCTTACAGCGTAAATATATCTCACAAAAACATCATGAAAATATATTTCATGAACCCCATTATAACCATAATGTATTATCAAGAATTAATAGCAATTACATATGTTGGAGTTTAGTTCTCGAAGGAGATTCCATCTATCTCTCGTAAAAACCATTAATCTACAAAGCGAAATACTTCAACATATTCCGTTTTCTTATACAATGTATAGGGTGTTAACCTTTTTCAGCAAAAATCTACATTATCACTGACATTTGAGTGCAAAACAGAGTTCGACCATTTACAAACAAGAAGCCTATTCCATAACCGATATATTCAGAAATATTTACTCTGCCCACACTATAGGAATCTGAACTTGATAATAACACTTAAATTTATAATTGAAGTTTTCTACAAAATCGAAAGTTGCTCTACCGTCTCGATATTAACATGATTCTCTATGCTACCATTATTCACACAACATAAAAAAATCATACTTACTTGTAAGGAACGGTGAAAATCACACTTGGAGAATTAACTCCTCCCAACCATAGGAGTTCCCAGCTCCACCTTCGAGTTGGATCACCACCATGAACTAGAACGCAAAAAATCGCTTCCTCGCGGCACTCTCTTCTAGAGTCCGTAAAAAGCAGATGGACTTATGAAAAGAGAGAACACTCAACTAGTTCTTCTATGCACAACATAGTGTCCCATGCTATCTCGCTGCACTATTATATGTAGTTTTTCCCAGGTCTTATGCCATCCCAATCAAATCTCAAATCAATCCATAAATCCCTATTATTTAGGATCTTGTTTGGTTGTTGAGTTTTAGATTGGATTTGATTGGTAAATATCTTTCGAGCTTGCTTACACATGTTCTCATGTGCCATGGTGGTGTCCCCTCATTTAGTTGAACTCTCCAAGTGCCATTTTTCTTTTATTTAATTAAAAAAAATAGTTTGCTGTGCAAAGTGTCACTTTGTGTTTTTTTAAGTTTTAAATAACTCTTACAAAACAATAATTGTCACAAAATAAATAAAAGAAAATAATAATAATATTTTTTGGGTATTACAAAACATATTTTCTTAGCGATCCTAACTGGGATATTTAAAGGCTTTCAGAGTAGTCTATGTGAGTCCATTAGAAATTTTCCTTCATATGTTTTTCAGTGTGAATGTTGGTCGCAATGAATGTAGAATTTGTTTTTTTTCTTTGACAGACAATGTGTGGACTCCTTATGGGTTTTGATTGACGGTTATGCATCAATTCTGGAGAGTAAACTTATTTCTCCCATGGGCGAATTAGAACCAAAGTGTCACCCATAATCAATCTGTATTCAAAGGAGTAGGTATGCATTTTTCTATCATGCTGAGATTAAGCGGCTAATATTTTATAACTCTCTCTCTCTCTCTCTCTCTCTCTATATATATATATATATATATATATATATAAAGTTAATAATATTGTATAATATCTCTATGTCATTTTAGGCTAACTATTATATATATATATATATATTCATATATTCGTAATGACCTCGTTCTAGGATTTCTCAAAGAGGAAATAAATGTTCAATCTAAAACTTAAAAACCTAAAAAATAACTTTAACAAAATCTCAAAATTACAAAATATGTTTATAATTTTCATTTTTCAATGTGGCAAACAATTTAGATTCAAAATTATGCGATGTTGTTTCCTTTCATATTCCGTTTCCATCTATTACTTGAATAATCCTTTCAACACATAATATATGTCTCTATAATAATCCTTTTAACACATAATATATGTCTCTATGTATTGTTATAAAAGTTAATAATATTTAATTTATATTAGTATTTAATGAATTGATGAAAATGTTTTAAAAATAATAAACGAGTTTTAATATATAAACTCTTAAATAATCAATCATTTTCACTATCTCTAAGTTGTATTTTTATTAATGATATTGTAATTAATTAGAAGATGTATAAATGCAATATCAAATATTAAAAAACATGTCTTGAGATAATGACATTCATATTATTAGTGTGATGTAAAATTTCATGAATAGAATGTGACATAATTATTATGAAGGTTCCAATAAACTTATTGTGGTAAGACCAAAGTCAAACTTAATAAAGCTTAGCCATTTAACACAACTAATAACACTTATCCCTTTAACACATAGCACTTAATGAATTTCAAAATGAAATTTCACATAGCTAATGGTTGATGAATGTCATAATGTTGATTTATATTGACTTGGTACATTCCTTAATGGTTTTTCCACATTGCGATGTTCATCAAGGGTTATGTTGGATTCATCAAGGGGGCTTATGTTGGAAAAATTAGGCCCAACGATTCCTTAAATTTCATTTTCCAATTAATTATGGTTGATCATGTGCCTTCGGAAAGAAAACTACCAATAAATACATATTGATGTTGACGTGTTTTGGAGAAGAAATACATATTCATCATGGTAACCATCATTCGACACCCATCGTTAACTATTTTCAATGATGGTCAAACATAGCTAACCATACCTAACTAAGTCAACCATGGTTAACTAAAGTGAAATATGCTTCATAGTCAAGTAAAGTCAAGTAAGTCAACCATGGATAACTAAATTGAAATATGCTTCATTAAAGTAAACCATTGTTCATCAAAATCAAACATGAGTCACTAAGCTCAACGATGGTTTCACTAAATGAAATTAAAGCCAACCTTGGTTAACCAAAGTCAAACATTGTTCGTTAAAGTCAACCATGGTAAATAAATAGTCAACCATGACTTAAATTTAGTTAACCAATGTCAACCATTGTAAAGTATGGTTCACTAAAGTCAACCATGGTTTTGTTGCATTGCGACGTCCATCAAGGTTATGTTGTATTGTGACATTCTTTAAGGGTTATTGTTTCATTCTGACATTCATCAAAAGTTATGTCACATTGTGATGTTTATTTCGACAATGCAATGCAACATTAATTCATTAATGTTAGATGTCATCATTCATTAATAGTTATGTCGTATTGTGACATTCATCAAGAGTTATGTCACATTATGAAATTCATCGAGGATTATGTCACATTGCAATGATGTCTCCTTAATATGACATTCATGAAGGGTTTTATCTCTTTGTGACATTCATAAAGGGTTATGTCACATTGCGATGTTTATCTTGACAATGCAATGCAACACAAATCCATTAAAACATGCCTCATTGAAGTCAACTATGGTTGAATTTAACTCAACGATGGTTTAAATATGTTGACACTAAATTCAACCATGGTTTTAACCAAAGTAAAATATGGTTCATTAAATTCAACCATGGTAATGACTTAACTTTAGCTAACGATGTCCAACCATTGTCAATTATGGTTCGCTAAAGTCAACCATGGTTTTGTCGCATTGCGACATTCATCAAGGGTTATTTTGGATTACGACGTTCATCACAATGCGACAATAACCCTTGATTAATGTCACAATCCAACAAAATCCTTAATGAGCGTCATAATCCAACATAACCCTTAATGAACACCACAATGTGACAAAGCCATGGTTGACTTTAGTGAAACATAGATGACAATGGTTAACATCGGTTAGCTAAAGTTAAGTCATTCCCATGGTAGAATTTAATGAACCATGCTTGACCTTGGTTAACCATGGTTGAATTTAATGAACCATGTTTGACCTTGGTTAACCATAATTGAATTTAGCTTCAGCATAGTTAAACCATCATTGAGTTAAAGTCAACCATGGTTTTGTCAGATTGCGATGTTCATCAAGGGTTATTTTGGATTTTGATGCTCATTGAGGCTTATGTTGGATTGTGACATTCATCAAGGGTTATTGTCACATTGCGACATTCATAAAAGGTTAGGTCACATTTACATCAACAATGCAATGCAACATAAATTCATTAAAGTTAAATGTCATCATTCATTAAGAGTTATGTTGAATTGTGACATTCATCAAGGATTATGTCGAATTGTGACATTCCTCCATGGCACATTCCTTAATGGTTTTTTCGCATTCCAACATTCATCAAGTGTTATGATGCACTACGACATTCATCAAGGATTGTGTTGGATTGTGACATTCCTCCATGGTCATGTTGCATTATGGTTATGTTCCTCAATAAAAAATTGCGGTCCATTCATCAAATAGTATGTCTCATTTCACAATAATATGATTTTTTCGCATCGTGACATTCATAACATTGTGATGTTTATCTTGACAATGCAATGCGACATAAATTCATTAAAATATGATTAATTAAAGTCAACTATGGTTGAATTTAACTCAATGATGGTTTAACGATGTTCAAGCTAAAGTCAACCATGGTTAACAAAGGTCAAACATGGTTCATTAAAGTCAACCATGCTAATGACTTAAATTTAGCTAACCAATGTAAACCATTGTCAACTATGTTTCACTAAAGTCAACCATGGTTTTGTCACATTGCGACATTCATTAAGGGTTATGTTGGATTATGACACTCGTTAAGGATTATGTTTGATTGTGACATTCATCAAGGGTTATTGTCGCGTTGTGACATTCACTGAAAGTTATGTCACATTTATGTCAACAATATAATGCAACATAACTTCATTAATGTTAAATGCCATCATTCATTAATGGTTATGTCACATTGTAACATTCGTCAAGGGTTATATTGAATTTCGACATTGCTCCGGCACATTCCTGAATGGTATTTCTGCATTGTGACATTCATCGAGTGTTATGATATATTGCAACATTAATTAAGGCTTGTGTTGGAATGCAACATTGCTTTATGGTCATGTTGAATTATGGTTATGTTCCTTGATATCACATTGCGCCTTTCATTAAAGAGTATGTCACCCTTCAACATAATATTGTTTTTTCGCATTGGGATATTCATCAGGATTATGTTGGATTAAAACATTCATCGGTAATTATGTATCACGGGTTATGTTGTATTGCAAAATTCATCAAGGGTTATGTCACATTTGTTAGATTTATTAAGGGTTGTGTCGCATTACAACAATGCCTAAGATGCGACACATTAAAGTCAACCATCAATAAATAAGATACAAAACGTGCAAAAGCAAAAAATTCAACCATGCTAAATAAAGTCAACTGTGGTTAAGCATAGTCAACTATGGTTCATTAAATTCAACCATGGTTAATAAAAGTCAAACATGGTAAACAAAAGTCATCCATGGTTTGCTAAAGTGTTGGGTATATGCAGACAAAACCCAAGATGTAACACATTAACAATGTGACATTCGACATTCGACATTCGTCAAGGGTTATGTCGCACTGTGATGTTTAGTAAGGATTATGTTGCATTGCGATGTTCATCAAGGATTATGTGACATTGCAACATTGAGCAAGGAATAACTATGGTCAAAATAAAGTCAACCATAGTAAATAAATTCAACCATGATTAACTAAATTCGAACATGGTTCACTAAACTCAACCATGGTTAACTATGGTCAAAATAAAGCCCCCCGTGGCTAACCAATTCAACCATGGTTAATTAAAGTGAACCATAGTTAACATTGGGAAATGTTGCAATCAACATAATAACCATTATATATTAGTATTATTATTATTATTATTTGTGACTAGAGGAATCATCAACTAGAAAGAGGTTGGTACTTGCATGACACAGGGTCCAGGGATCCAGTCTCGTCCGCTACCACTATACCCCTAGGTGCACCCACACAGCCCACAAGCATGGGGCACGGGTAAGCCGAGGTGATTTGAACTCCTAACCTCCATTTACAACATTTCCTTCATATCAAGCGAATTGTCGATTGAGCTACACCCCTACAAGCCATTATATAATAATATTTCTATTTATAATATTAAAATAGAAATACAATATAACATTATGAATACTAAATATTAATATTTTATTAATACTTTGGTTATAATAATTTATTTAAATACCATATTATAATAGTTCATCAGTTTTTTTTACTATATAGTTATAATATCATAATTAAATAACAATATTTTTAATTAAATTATATATATTTTTAAATATCTCTAGAAGTGAATATAATATTTTTTCTAATATATTGTAATATTATAATTACATAAATATGAATTTGATAATTTTTTATTATATAATTTTAATTAAATATCATATTTGATTATTATATATTAATTAATTAAACAATATTATTTTATTAATATTTTAAGGATATTTAATACTTCATTTTTTATATCATATGTGGTTGTTGTTTTAATTAAATTTTAATATTCAATATTAAAATTTAATAAGATTATTTTTAATTAATATTATATTATAATCAATTTGAAAATAGTTTTTATTAATACATTTTATATATTTAATTAAATAATACTATTTTTTAAGATTCTATGTGTTGAATATACTATTTTTTTATAATATAGTATAATATTATAATTAAATAATAATGTTTTAAATTAAAAAATATTAATTTATTAATATTTTGGAGATATTTCTATACGTCCATTAATTACTAGTAACAACCACATTAATAAACATTATACATATATTCTATATTAATAATTCACAATGTTTTATTATTATAATCTAATTTTTTTTTCCCGTGAAAAAAAGCATACTATTGCTATTCAATTACTGAATCAAATCGTACATGATGTCCCCTTACAAACTGTATTCCCAAAAAACCAAAAAACATGGTTTCCCTATGACCCCCAAAAAATACATGAACAGATTAAATATAATAAGCAGCAAAGTAAGAAATTCTAGTTTAGAAATTCCATCGAGCCAGAGTCAAGAAGCAGGTTCTCACAATGTTCTTCCCAGAATAAAATGCCTTCTTCTCCTTCCAAAGACAGGTTTGAGAGCTGATCTTCCTTAGTGTTGTATTCTATGTAGATATGTGTCAAAGATAATGCACTGAAGGATCACAATTACAACTATATTCTTTTACACCAATTAGCACTTGCAAGTCAAATTCCCCCCTTTCCCATTTGATCATAACCCTAGAGTCACCAAAAAGTTTGACCGATGCCAACCCAAAGAGATTTGTAGCACGTGAAACACACCATAGAGCTAAAAGTTCTACCTTCATGTTTGTTCCCTTACCACATTTCAGCTGAAAGGTGTAGAAGTGGTCTTGATTAAGGAAAATTACCCCGCCTACATCATAGTGTCCCAAATTTGCAGCCCCATCAAAAAGGAGAACTAGATCGTCAAAGGCAAGATGAAATTGTCCAATCTTCCATCTCTCAGATTTAACCTCATCAACCTGATAATTTAAAAATTGACACAATGCTAAATTATAAATGTTTTCCATATTTGGGATTAGATCTTAAAATAGAGCTTTGTTCCTTGCCCTCCATATGGCCCAGCAGATGAAGACCAGAAGAGTGGAATGTGCCTTGCATGCAGAAACCCAATAGTGTAAACTTTCTTCCACATTACAGCCTCCCCATACCACCGATAAGCCAAGACACTGGTAAAACAATCCCCACAATCTCAAGGTAAAAGAGAATTCCAATAAAATGTGAATTGTAGACTTCGATTCCATTTTACAAAAGCCACATTGGCTTGGCCCAATCCACCCCCTCACAGAAATATTTTCCAACGTTTTCAGTCTATCTTGGAGCATAAACCATAAAAAACATTTTAGTTTCAACGGTATCTTCCAGGACCAAATCATTTTATACCACCAGTGAATAGGATAGATGCATTTTCTTTTGATCATGTAGCAGTAAGCAATCTTTCTTGTTATGCTTCCAGTTGCCTCATTCCCTGCCCATGCCACTTCATCCTCCTCAATGCTCAATTGAATCCCGGCCCTGTTTAATGCTTGAAGATAATAATCCCATTCCACAGCTAAGTGACGGGGGAGATGAAGCTCATCAGCGTTGAGCCAATAGTCCAACGGAGCATTCTTGACAATAGAATTTAGAGTATAATGTCCCGAATTTCTTAATAAAAATAATATCTCAGGTGACAGTAAGTAATCCTCATTCAAACCAATGATGGGATCGATGCCTACAACAATCTCCTATCCATTACCCACTTTCCAACTGATTTCACTAGCAAGCCAATAGTAGACCTTTAAAAATCCTGTCCAATTGGAGAGCCCCCCCTGACTTTTTTCCTTGGTGATCTCAACCAGTGTTTGAGTTTTATTTTAACATATTTTTGTTGGATAACCTTAGACTAGAGAGACACACCAAATAATGCTTGCCACAAACTCTTCATCCTCAGTGCAGCACTAAAGACAGCCAAGTCCTTTAGACCCCAACCTCCAGCATTTATGGGTAATGCAACTTTTTCCCAGCCAATCATCGGCAAGTTGGCATTCTTGAAACCCCCAATCCATAAGAAATTAAGCATGAGTTTCCTTGATGTATTGAGCACTGAACTTGGCACGGGAAGAAGTGAGAACCAATAGAATGGAGTCTCCGTCAAAACTGAATTGACTAGTGTAATCTTACCCCAAATAGATAAAGAACAACAAGTCCAATGAGATATACCAGACTCAAACTTTTTTATCAGCCAATACCAATCTCTAATAAGGTATCCATTCGGTTTTAGCTGGAATCCGAGGTAGGTAAACACTTCAACAAGCTATGTGCAATTATAAGGCAGTAGTGACTGTATGTCCCTCATTTGGTCCATCCCAACAAGATTCTTATATAAGCATGATTTCTTCAAACTGACCCTCATACTCGAGGCATTACAAAATAGGTCAATAATGCCCTGGAAAGTTCTCCACTCCTCCAATGAATCATTGCCTGCAAGTAATACATCATCAATGAACAATTCATGGGAAATAGAAAGATCTTTGGAAATTTTCAGACCTGTAATCGTGCCCGCCCTTTGTGCCTATCCAATCATCCTGCTCAACCCATCAATAATTAACAGAAAAAGAAGAGGAGACAACGAACAACCCTGTCTCATCCCTCTTGAACAACTGAAAAATGCCGAAGGAGCACCATTAACAAGGACTGCAATGTTCATACTGTTCATGCAGGCCATAATCCATCGGATTGCAAGTGTTGGGACACCTATTTGAATTAGAGCAAGCCTAAGAAAATCCCAACTGACCCTATCATGGGCCTTTTCCAAATCCATTTTTAGAATAATAGCTTTCAACTTCTTTCATTTGATGGTGTGGAGTAATTCCTGTGTGATGCCCACAACATCATGAATTTGGCGATTTTCTAAAATACCAAATTGCTCAGGTGTAATAAATTTAGAAAACACAGGTTTAAGACGTCCTGCTATAATCTTTGATACAATCTTATAAACAATATTGCAAAGTGCAATAGGTCGGAAGTCCCCATAAGATTTAGGATCATTTACCTCAGGAATAAGAATTAAAAATGTTGCATTCAAATCTCCAGAGACATAACCCTGCAACCTAGTATATTCTACGATCTTTAAAATATATTCCCCCATGATGTCAAAGAAGTGCAAGAATAACTCCACAGTCCAGCCATCAGGCCCAAGACTCCTCTCCTTGGCAAATAGTTTAAGAGTTCTTTCAACCTCCTCCAATTAAATCTCCAAGCATAAATCTTCAACCTCCCTCTCATCAAAAAATCGAGGGTATAATCTAGCAGCCTGAAGCCAGGACAAGAGATCACAACCATTATCATCATAAAAGATATTGGAAAAATGTTTCATAGCTAGGTTATGAAGTTCCCTTTCACCTGCCACTTCAACCCCTTCCTCATCTAACATTTTCCAGATCGAATGACTATTCCTCCGAGCCGATGCAAATGAATGGAAAAATATGGTTTTTTTATCACCAGAACTCACCCACAGAGTGCGGCTTTTGAGTCGCCATTCTTTCTCTTCTTTTAAATAATAACCATCTCTCTCATTTTCCAATTTCCTCAGAAGCTCAAAATTCAAGCTATCTAGGGGAGTCTCCAAATTGTAAGAGTATAATAGCTGCAACTAAGCTTCCACATTCAATAAGTGTTATGTGTCCAACTTTTTCCTTTGATGGATCCAATGCGTGACTTTGTCTTTTAATTTCTTCAACTTCATACATAACCTATCAACAGGATTAGGATCCCCCTCCACATCAGAATTTAACCAAGCCGCATGAACAAATCCAACAAATTCAGCATTTGACAACCATGAGCTATCAAATTTGAATGGATAGTTTCGCTGGAAATCACAATCATCTAGAAGTAGAAAGACTGGCCAATGATCTGAGATCTTAACCTTACCAACCCATGATCTATGACGAGAATAGGTTTCCAGTAAAGTTCCTTTGATAAAAAACTTATCAAGTCTCTTGAGAATACTTTCCTATCCACCACGACCGTTAGATAATGTGGGAGCCATGACACCTGAATAAGCATCAATCAGATCGTTATTAACAAAAAATTTAGTAAAATAATCAGCTAAAACATCCATTTTAGCTTTTGGCCCCCAAATTTCTTGACCTAACCGCGTGAAGTTTAAATCTCCAACCACAATAATGTTATTCCTATTCAATAAGCCAGAAGTGTTCAGACCATTCCATAACAATTCTTTATTCCTATAAGATGCATAACAATTTAAGATGGAGAGAATAAGATCATCCGATCTACGACAACCCTCCATAAGAATACCCCAAGCAGGTTTTTGCACAAAAAATGAGTAATATCAGGAATCCCAGGCCACTAAGAGCCCACCCAACATCCCCATAGAGCTTACTGCAGAGACTTCCTAGCCTCCAATAATGCCAAGAATGTTAGAAATCGCCACCATGTCCTCACACATGGTTTCCTGCAAAAGGATGATACCGGGGCGAGTACTAGTGATAAGGTTTTCAAGGGCCCTAACTCGCACAGCCCTTCCCAAAACCCTAACATTCAAAGAACAAATAGACATCAAGGAACCCTATCCTCAGGGGATTCAGCTCTAAGACCCCCAATAGAAAAATAATTTTTAACTTCAATCGCCCACCAAATCAATTCTTTCAGAAAGAGCAACAAACCCATGAACATCTTCAAGCCTCGAGCCACCCTCACCTTTACCTTTCTTTCGGGATTTCCTAATAGTAACATTTTTAAATCTATTCGCGTTCATCAACTGAACCAAGGGGTTTCTGGAAGGGTTTCTAGAGTAAATAGGTAATGGGATTACTAAAACATCTCCCTAAGAAACTCCATACCCAGCCTCCCCCAGGAGCACCGTATCATCAGAGGTATAAGAATCAAGCTCTAAAGTCTTATGCTTCAACAATCCCCCCCCCCCCTCATCAATCTTATCCAAACAAACATTACTCTGAGCCAACAACGGAGTGGTAGAAACATCCCCAGTCATATTAGAAACTTCACCAAACAAATCCTGACACACTCCGGTTTTATTAGCTTGAGAAATCACATTATTTCCCTTGGAGGACTCCAACCTCAAAGCCGTATTTCCAATAGCATATTTTTTGTTAAGACTTGCATCCGTATCAAAAATCACATCTATTTCTGCATCAGAGATATCACGAAAAGAGGAGATAACAGGGGAATTTGTCTTACCAGGAGTCTCATGCTGATCCAGACTATCCAAATGCTGAGCTGACAAATTATGGTCATGCACCATTGAAGGATTCAAAGCTTTTGTAGGGTAAGCTGGTAAGAGCAGTTTAGGGTAGTGAGTCCTAATATGTCCAGTAGCTTGACACAAGAAGCAACAGAATGAGATTCTGAAATAATCAAGTCTCTGTCTCCACACCTTCGAGCCCCAAACCAACTCAACTTCAGCCTACATAAATGACAAATAATTATTTAATATTATATTAATTATCTCATTAATTATCATTATTATTAAGTAAATAACAATATCACTAATTAATTAAATTTTAATTAATTAATTAATTAATATATACGTTAAGGAATTATTAATTAATATTATCATTAACTAAATAACAATATTTGGAGATATTCATTAATATTATGATTATTTATTTTGTCTAAATAAATATTATAAAATAATATTAGTGTTTAATTAATAACATTGTTTAATTAAACAACAATACTAATTAAATGTATTTCATTAAAATCATTAAACAATATTAATCTATTAATCATTATTAATTAAATAATTATTATTTAATTAATAAATTAATGTTATTGTTGGCTAAATAACAATAATACAAATTAAATTATTTTATATTTATTCATTTTAATTAATTATCGTAAAATAATAATATTTTTTAATTAAAAATTGTTATTAATCAAACAATTGAAATATGTATTTCATTAAAATTATTAAACAATATTATTCTAGATATGTGTATGCGCCCACCCATTACTAGCAACAACCACATTAATAATATTAATGTGTCTCAATATGTCGATAGGCATAAATTAGGCACATACTTTTCATATTAATGTTTTTCCTATAATATGTGTCCCATTTACGCTTATAGCCGCATTCACCGCATTCAAACACATTAATATTATTAATGTGGTTGTTGCTAGTTAATATTGATATTATATCTTTATATAAAAAAGGATTTATATTTATATTTAAAATAGAAAATATAAATATAAAAAATATTATAAATATAAATTAATAACTTTTATTTATTTATATATATAAGTTATTATACATATATATAAAAGTTTGATATGTATTTATATAATATTAATTAATATATGAAATTAAAAATAAAAGAAGACTTTTATGCATATTATAAATCAAGTCACTAACAAATCCAAGTCTCAACGCATCCAGTCTCCATATTTTTTTTCTGTGGCCTGAAGACTCATACTTAGTTTCTAGTCTTGGCTGATTATCGAAATCTTTGTTTTGATGGCATGTCTGAAATTCAGGGTCACTAGAAGGATGGTCGTCCTCGTGGTTCCTTCCCTAATTAATCCTAAAGAATTTATACATCTTTCGAATATCAATGATCAAGCACGTCTGATATTTCATATTCCTCTCGTTCAATTATATCAGTTCGACCCATTGAAGAAAGATGCGGATCCGGCAAAAGTTATCAGAGAAGGGATGGCCAAGGTTTTTTTATTTTATTTTTTTTATTGTTTTGTCGGAATATTGAGAGGCCCACCCGCGTGAGCGTAAAAAACATGTGCGTTCAAGCCATCCAATAGACAAGCAACGAAATCAACGGTTCACTTCCTTGTTGGTCCGTTGGATGGCTCAAGAACATACATCATTTTCAAGGATGGCCATGGCAGGTGGTTTATAACTCCAGTACGTCAAATCCATCCGGATCCACATCAACTGAACCCTATGTACTACATACTTCTCTACGGCCCACAATCTCAGAAAGAAATGCCAGTGAACGGAGAAGCGAAGGGAGTCAAATGGCGAGGCAAACGCAGTAAGCAGGCTCGACTCATCGTCGAGAGAATAACCCACTCCATTCCGGTGAACACTGGGACCCACTTGCCCAGCTAGCTTATCCAGCCTTAACGTACAGACTAGATAAGCTCAGCCCCATGCCATGACCTCCAAAAGGTCCCACCATCCTGCAATTGATTCAAATTTGAATTTCCCTCCATGTTCAGCCTTTTGATCGCCCCTCTCCCCTCTCTTCAGTCGACGGACACCCCGTTTCCATTTGACCAATATTCACTCAAGCAACGCCCTCAAGGGAGTCTTTAACTGATAGCTCAAAACCAGCTATGTGAGTCTTCCCGCTGTTAGTTCCATTAACAGACCAGGCAATGGCACATTAATGTGCAGGAAAAGGCCCTGCTGATTGCTTTCAGAAACGCCACAAACAAAACAAATTAAGTTTCAAATCCAAAGCCATGGATTCATTGGATGAGGATGAGCTATTTTCGGTGTTTGATAAGAATATTTTCGAAGATTCACAAGCCAGGGTGGATCTCTAAGATGATGTGCTACCAGGTTTCTTCCATGGGAACATACACTCTTGTACAAATAGATGTCTGAATTTCTTTTCTCAAATTTAGTGAAACGGGCACTCTTACATGTGAAGATCAGATTGAAGGATTAATGCAAACTGATCAAGGCATTGCGTAGTACAAGCAGTAGCAGGTATCTAGAACACTCTTTGAAGTCGTTTGGTAACTAAAGTGAGTAGTTTGCAACTACTTAGGGCTGAAGGTAATTATGTGGAAAGCATATTCAGTGTTGTACCACCACTGCTAGTGTGCTTCTCACCAAAGCTAGTGTGGCTCTGCTGGGACTCTTTCCCATTCACCTCTTTGCCTCCCTGGATTCCACTAAATACATTACGTGTTTTAAAAATAAAGGGGAGATAATTGGAAACACTGTGGGAAGATGAAAGTTAGGTACGTAATTTTGGACAAAAGTTTTTTTTTGTGTTTTTATTTATTTATTATGTCCCCAAAGGGGATATCTAGTAATCCGTCCGTTATATTATTTGGGCTGTACACGAGGCAATTTTTTTTTCCTAATGTTATACTTTGTATGCAATAAAGTTTATTTCTTTTTAATTTTTTAAATTACATTTATCTAACAGCTGATTGGCTATTGTACAGTGACGTATGCTTAGGTTTTTGTGCCCCTAGGGGTGGCAGCGCAGTTACGTCACCACTCCTCTGACCAGTTCGTAAATGTTTCTATACGAGAGCTTGGACAACTCATTCATGGCAGAGTTTTTATGATATGACATGAAGGCGAGCCTTATTAAACAGGAACACTCGCCTTTAAGGCTCTACTATCTGGTGTCAGAAGCATCCCACATCAATCCATAGCATGAATATGGCATCCATGTGCGGGAGCTATGGATTGGCGATTCCGGTGACGGAAAACTTCCCATCTAATACACTATGGTTAGGTGGCGACAGACATGACAGGATAGCTGGTGTGTACATTTACGAATTCATGGCGAGTGCCATTATTCATTGCTTCTAGTGCTCAGGATCACCTAGAATTTGACGGGCTACAACACGTTTTTTCCTTTCCGAGACGTATTTGACACATCGATTTAAATTTAGAATGTCACCGTCTACCGGTTTCCAAAACTCCATCCCGTCAAATTGACATTCAACCGCATTCCCGTCATAATTTTTAATGGCTGGTCCTTAGTGTATATTCTTTGATATATATAGATAGAACTTGGATGGGGCCGGTCCCCAAACCCTAGGCGGCGGTGGCAGGTGGTGCATTATATTTTAAGAGGCCACTGTGCCACCTTCACACGCATTTGATTAAATTCTATACAACAATTAAATGATGCTACAGCCATCGTACACTGTAACTACATGGTAGAGTGATAGAGGAGTAGGCCGAAAGGGTGAATACCAGCTGGTATTCATTAGTGGAGCATTGTAAACAGTGAAATTCAATTAATTGATCACTGAAGCAGCCGCGCAGCCTGATCTATTATTTTGCTAATTCATGAATCATTGTTAATCTATGGATGTTTAATTTGTTCTAACTCAGGAGGTGAAGCATCCGATCGACTACATGGCCTTTAGCGAGAGTTGTTGTCGTCCCTTCCATGGACAAGAGTGCTATAAAGAGTCAAAATTACAGAGGACCGGGTTGTTGGAGCAAGCCACCCTACCTATTGTTTGGTTGGTATCACACTGCTATTCTTTCCACCCAAATCAAAGATAAATGATGCTTGTAATTGAATATGTCTAGCCATATGGCCGAGTTCCTGGTGTAAACCGCTGGGATGCAACAGAACAAGATTGATGCATGCTCCTGACTCTTTTGATAGTTGCTGCACCTTATATTAAATTAAGAGTAGTTTTCATTTGTTCATTCCATCTACGGGAGAAAGTACCAAAGGGGACCAAATAATCTTAGCGACGAGTTAAGCATATAACCTTCTCCTACGAGGGCTGTGAATATGCGATGCTGCCTATCATAGTGGGGATCACTCGGGCTAAGTGGTTGAGTTTGAGTGTGAGATGTCAACCCTACGCAGAAACCTGGATTGTAGAGGGTTGTTGAAGTCTAAAGTGATCATTCGACACCCTGGTCCCTCCTTGTTGTAGTTCTTCACTATTGAAAATACGGATCTGGGAATGGTACAACCACAAGGAGAATTGGTGATTCAAATACATGAAGTTGAGGGAGGGGACTTGGAAGTTGGGATTCCTTAGTCACTGAAGCATTTGAGGCGAAGAGAAAGGGAGCACGGCCAAGGAGCAAGGGCATTAGTGCCAGGTACCTCCACGCTCCAATATAAGCTATGAATAGTATTTTTTTAAATGTGTGCTTGCGTACACAGTAGGATTTTTTATATGGATCTCTGATTTTTAATGGTTTGCATAGGGTTTCTTTTTCATTTTTTTATTTTTCTGTGATGTGTGACAACTCCCGCAATCCATTCTGTTCACGGTCCCTTCATATCAAGCCTAATTCTAAGATATATCCTACCTAACCACTCCAGCAGAAATACATTGAGTCCCAAATCCCATACTTTGTCACCCAATAGAGATCATTATGATTATGATTTGAAACAAAACACACATTATGTGGAGTTGCGTGGATGCTCATGTGGTCAGCAAGGGAATGGTTGTTCTGCAAACAGTTAATAGATTCAAAGTTTCAACCTGCCCAACTCCACCATCCACCATGTATTACATTTGCATGTGTGGGTTTGAATCCCTTTTCACTTACCAAGTCGGAGTAGTGGATAAATTGCATAAGAATATGATAAAACAATGCGTTTGGATAATTTTAAATAGATGATCAAAATTCCAAATCATCTTTATATATCTAAATTCTCACAACGAATCCGTACTCTTAACCGGCCGGCCTAGTAGCGTTCTATTCAGTGTTCCATACAAGATGCAGCTCGCGTCTTTCTTAGTACAAAATCTCTAATTAGCTGGGGAACATCCTCCCTTCTCTTCTATTTGGCATACTGCTGGAAAACGATGAGACCTCATACTCTTCAACTCCGCATGTGCCATAACGCAACATGCCTACACTCTTGTCGTACATACACCCTCAATACAATAAAATAATTCTACTTCCAACTTGATTACCATTTATTATAATAATGCATGAGTCAATTGTATTTTTGAAATTGTCCTTTGAACAAGATAATACATTTGATTAATATTGGAATATAACATAAAATTTTTGACACTCTATAAATTTTAATCAAATGTAAAATGACAGGAAATAAAAATTAGTAACTATCATTAAATTTTGAAATGACAAGCAATGAAAATTTGAAATTCTAGGCCTGATCGTCGTTGATGACCAAATCACAGCGATTCAATATCTTTGTACTCAAGGATCGATTATTTTAATTGGTAGCCACGTGATTGATGGAAGGCGGGATTGTTTGAAAGGCTCCTGCAGCCTCATCTTCTTCGCGAGCTTCATCCACAGTTTTTGTTTGGTTAAAGATTGCCTGATTTGGTTTAAAGTGGGATGAATGGAGTGAGAAAGCGCTGAACGGTTTACTTTTATGCAAGGGTGTTATATGCTCGACATCTGAGACAACAACTGGAATTGTTGCCAACAGGTGCAAGCGGCCAGACGATTTTTGAATCTATATTTTGTGTTGAGTCATTAAATTTAGTATGGTTAAATTTCTTACATGTTACACCTGCTTGTATTGTTTCAGGGTTAGGGAGGGAGCAGGACAGATTACAAGTGATGTATTTAATGTAGCGGTGCACTCACTAAGCACAGTCTGGAATGTGACTAGCATTGCTAAGATCATATATCCAGCCAAGACTTCAAGTATGTCAGGGTTAAAGAAATCGACGAAAGCCTCTGATAAGATACGAATCAGAAAGCGTGAATGAGAACACCTTATAGGCATTTCCGCAAGGGATTGATGTTTTGTTGGGAATTTTTTTTTTAAATTTCAGTCAAAGGGAAAGATGTTATTGCAAGTGTCCTGTTGTGTGTAATTTGTGTATTGACATAAACTTTTCTCTTTCTTTGTAAAATAGCGTGGAGATTCGAAGTAGGGTTTTGTTTGTTTGGCGAAGTATTTAAAGTTTATGAAGCATTTATCAGAATAAAGGTTGTAAAGCCCATACTAAACTTACAGCGTATTTAAGCCTAAATTAAAACAAGAGTTACTATTAAATTTACAACCATACTAAATTTAAACAAAATCAGATATGTTTCGAGCAATGTCATTTTTTTTTATTAATTAAAAAATTGTGGTTTATGGTGTTAGAGCTGGCTTTTTTTTATTAATTAAAAAATTAAATTAATTATTTTTTGTTATTTGTTAATTTTTTTTAATGTGGTTTGCCGTTCTAGATCTCACTACGAGCACACATTATTTCAATGTTTAACCCAAAAAGACCTAAAGAAGCACGTATTACTTCGATAAGAACCCAAAGACTTAAATCCCAACCTCGACTTTATATCGTATTGATCCCAAAAAACCAACCAACTAAACTACTCTTTATTTGTTAAAATTAATTTTAAAACTTTCGATTGTTTTCTTTTACATGTTATTTTAACATGAACATAATTAAACATACTTAAAATCTATGCGGTAACAAGGTTAAAGGAATCATGCATGGATGCAAATATTATAAATATATGACATTGGAGAATGGATGATGGATTATTTTTTATCGAATTATAAACATATAGCATTGGTGGAATTAATGATGGATTATTTTTTCTATCAAATATTAACTATAAAATATATAATTATCAAATATTAAATATATAAATTAGAGAATTGATGAGTGATTATTTTTTATCGAATTACCAACATAGCATTGTAGAAGTAATGATGCATTACTTTTTTCTATCAAATATAATATTGGTAAAATGATGGGAAGAAGAAAAGTTTTAAAATTGATAGATTAGTATTTTTTATCATCTATAAAATTATAGAAAAATAAAATTATAATGATTAATTTAATTTTAAATTATAGTATAAAAAATATAAGAAAAACATAACAATACAAAAATAATATAATAAGTATTTATTTCACATTTTATGATTTTAAAATATTTTATCATTTTGACATATTTTTTTTCATTTATTAAATCAAAGAAGCTTTTACGTTCTCATCTCCCTCAAATCATTAAGAAATTAAAAATCTTTCCTGTTAATTTATTTTTTAAATTATAATATTGAAAAGTATAGAAGAAATATTGCTATGCGAAAGTAATATGTAAAAGTAATATAATAAGTATTTATTTCACATCATTGTGATTTCTAATTTTTCAATCATATTGCTCCATCAAATAGTTAAGAAGTCAAGGAATCTTTCATGTTCCACACTCCCTCAAATAGTTTAGAAATCAAGAAAACTTTCATGTTATATGGATTACTTTATTTTTTTTAATTATAATATAAAATATAATTATGCAAAAATAATATAATAAGTATTTATTTCACATGGTTATGATTTCTAAATTTTTCATCATATTATTCTATTCCTTTTTCATTTAAATAGTTAAGAAATCAAGGAAGTTTCATGTTCTCACTCCCTAAAGTAGTTAAGAAACCAAGTAAGCTATCAAAGTTCTCAGCTCCTTCAAATAGTTAAGAAATCAAGGAAGATTTCATCTTTTGGTATAACAAGGAAATGATTAATAGATAAGAAATCAAGGAAGCATTCATGTTCCCACTCTCTCAAATAGTTAATAAATCACTCCCTCAAATAGTTAAGAAATCAAAGAAGATTTGATATTCCGTCCTTAAATAGTTAAGAAATGGAGGAAGCTTTCATCCTTTGGTATAATGAGGAAATGATTAATAGAAATGAATTAAGCCACTTCATTTCAATTTTAACAACCATCCATATATTTCTGGTTTTGGAAAAGGAGTTGCAAATTTCTTAAGACCACTTGAGAGACTTGTAGAGTTTTATGTAAAATTTAACTTTAATAAATTGAAAAAAACATCGTTTTTTGTGTGGAATATGTTCTAAATGTATTACACTTTCAGACTTTCATTCTCATATGAATCACTATTATAGCACAATTGAGTTAAGGGTGTGTATATCAAATCTAACAAAATTAAACATGTCGATAAGTTGAAAAAAAGATATCAAATGCACATGAGTTATGGTGGTAAAACAAACTTCTAATTAAAATAACACCAAAAGATGAGTTATGAACATTTGATATCTTGATCCGAAATGGATTTTCATATTATTTGTCATTTATTTTGCTACTCTATGGCAGAAAAATTCGAGGTATTGACTTGTAAAGCTCATTTCATGGGTAGTTGCCACTTTTATTATTATGGGCAGCAAAACAATCTTTAATGTAAATGTACAAGAGACGGATTGATGATAAGTTTTGGTTATAATAGGATGAGTGCATGATAATGATACTCAGTGAAACTGGTAAACATCATAAGCTTTCTTCAGGTTGATGTCCATGTAATGAAGAAAAGGATTATCTGTCTCGTGTATGGTATGTTGGTGTGATGTATGCGATGAGATTTTTTCACATGTGTTTGGTGTTGTCAGTGGATGCAGTGAAATGGGTGCTTTGGTATTTACAAGCACAAATGGACAAGGGTAGGGCATCAAGTAAATTGTTGTCAAGGTGGAGATTGTTGGAATGTGACAACCAATTGACGGTTTAGGTCAAGTTGGTTCACGGAGGTTTCACCAATGGTATAATTGGTTATCAGTTATGTGTAACTGAAGAAGGAGGATCTTAAATATGTCGCCCATTGAAGCAAATATTGAGCTGGGGCTTTAAGCCCTCTCTGGGATAGTTTGTAAACTATTGTTGATGATGAATAAAGATTACCTGCCCTTGTCCAGTGGATGTAGCCCACATTCAGTGGGTGAACCACGTAAATTTCTATGTCTCTTGTGTGATTGTTGTTCTATATAAATATGTTATATATCTATTATAAATCTTCTATGTTTTCTGTGATATGTGGGCTGAATGCCCAACACTATCTGTTTTGCAAAGCCACCTTCTCGGGAAGGATTACATACCTATATCCACTAATGTTTCGAAGCTTCCCTCCAGACGGATTCCAAACAAGGAATCAAATGTGTCAGAGGAATGAAATACTGGGTCATGAAATTAGTTAATGTGATCTTGGAAATGTTGCGATGCCCGCCGAATTCATAGATCTAAACTGCCACAATCACTATCGCCAAGGAACAATCTTAATTGGGTTTGATAACTATCCATTCCACATTTATCAAGACATTTTGAACCACAGAAAGGGATTGCACCAGTTCATAAGAGATTAGATTGTAGATTAAAACCATTTACCATTTTATTGAGGGATTTAGATACGTTTGCTCGTATGCATTTCCCACTCAACATGGAGGATACGACCTCTCTCAAGAATAGAGATGTTTAACTTTCACATCATTAGTATTCACTAGAATCACTGCAGCTATGGCAATAAAGAAGAGCATGACCTGACGGGTGAACATAATATTTACATATTTAGTTAGGTCGGTTGATGTCCATGCTTAAGCAACCTTATCAACCTTATCTCTTTGATCGTCCTAGATATTAGGATGTATGAATTGGGAATGTAAATACATTCTCTGACATAATCACTTTTTTCCTAAATATGAAGACTACTCAAGCAATTAACTAGCCGATTGCCAAACAGAATAATGTTAGTGTTGAATTACTATACTATTGGGATGTTTTTGTCTTGTACCAAGTTTGCTATAGTTTTGGTATTGTCTGACACAAGTTATCGTGTCCACTCAACCCCATACGAATGTCATATTCATACAATCAGAACCAAGGATCAAATCCTTTAATAAAACAAAACACAAAACGTTAGACAGTGAAAATGACACTCAGGTAATGAAAAACAATAAAATATCGCTCCTGCTAAAGCGAAATAAGGGATAGGAAAAAGAGATTAAAGATTATGTCTTAAACTAAGTAATTATTTCTCAGAAGAGATTATCACAAACAAGGTAGGCATACAACAACAACTTACTTAATAATTGAGATAAGGGTAAGACGACATGCCACCATTGGAAAAATATTCACAATGAACAGAGGCGTCGTAGATGATATCTGCCGGTTTCATTGTGTTAAAGAATCAATTATGAATTCAAACATATGTCAAGCATTCCTACCTACACCAATATTTCCCTAAAGAAGTTCACACATGTTTACGCGAATAAAAATAAGACAATAGGAATCATGGTGGAAATTTTCCCTAATTCAAGCATACATCAAGCATTCCATTTCCTATGTGTACCAATTTTCCCTAAAGAAGTGCACGCATGTTTACACGAATAAAAATATGACAGTCAGGATCATGACTGAAGTTTTCCATAAAAAAAAATTGGAAATTGGAAGGATGATGATTATTTTCTCTAAAGAACTTTGCTGAATTACTGTAATATAGGAAATTGCAACAAGGTTCAAGGTTTCAGATGACTCACAAACTTGCAACAAGTTCCAGCGTTCACCTTCAAGGTGGAATATGAAGCACACCTTCCCCTTCCAAATGAATTCTGAATGAAGCCACCAAGAACTGCGCAGTGCAGATGAAGCTGGTCTTCCCCTTGCAAGATGTCAAATAAAATCTGAAGGAAGCTGCGCGGCATTTCAAACTACCCTTCTACCAATTCGTATCGATTTTTGAGTTGTACCAACAATCTTGGGCGATCTTGCAAGTCTTGTGTTAATAATGGCAGCAGATCGATGGCGATCCTCATCTGCCTACTCGCAGGTAGTGAAGTGACGCAGCGTACTTGCAGGTAATGAAGTGACAAGTGACAGAAGTTTCCCGATGGCCGGAGAATAGCATTCATGATGTAAACCGATGGCCATGCCCCACGATGGGTTCATGACCATATATGTCAATGGATGAGTATCCTAACTGACAGGCTCGCCTTAATGGTGAGTGTGTCTATTTAATAAGGCTCGCCATGACATGAAACTGGTGCTTCTCGATCAACTCATAAAATCGATGCTTAATAGTTTCTATCCAACTGGAGGATCTGGATCTGTAACTCAATATCTATATTATGCAACGGTCCATACGTATGCATTGGCTAAAGTTAGATTGGGCTTAAATAAGACTTAGTTTTAATTATTATTTATTTTAAACACTAAATTGTAGTTTGATTATTTGCATAGGTAAAAGTTATTTGGAATGAAATAACGACTTTGTTTTAATTATTATTATTTATATAAAATATTAAATTCTAATTTGATTTTTGATTTTAGATTTTTGTTATTTAGATCTTTATTATATATATATATATATATATATATATCGACTTTGTTCTAATTATTATTATTTATATAAAATATTAAATTCTAATTTCATTTTTAATTTTAGATTTTTGTTATTTAGATTTTTATTATATATATATATATAACAAATTTAACATGTTTTTTATAATATTTTTTTTTCTATAAACTAATAGCTTTTTACATTTTAGTCTAAAAAAATTTAAATTTATATAAAAAAGTTTGAATGACCAAAGAAATTAACCTATAAAATTTAATATTTTTAAATTTTTATTTAAAAACTTACTATCACATATATTTACTTAATGTTTTAATTCTTAAGGAAATCATTCTTATGGTATTGGCAATAAGTTTTACGGTGTAAATTAATTTAATTAAGAGATTTGGTTTCAATTTACAAAGAATCTTATAAGCTTGTGGTATTGGCAAGTGTTCTTCACGGGGGGTTCACTCAGTTAACTTGTTACATAGCACGATCGTTCGCATGATATTAAAGAATATCCCTAATTTCAATAAATATTGGAAAATTCCTCCTAAAATTTTATTGTGGAACCCCCTCTCAATATGCCTTTCCAATTAGAAAACCCCTAATTTCACCATATATTGTATGTATCAATTTTTATCAACCCATTTTTAATACCCCCTTTATATCACATTATCAATTTGTAACAAACATGAGCCGTAACACATCTTAGTATAAGCAAACATGATGCTAAATAAAATAAAAGTATAATGCTAATAATGATCCCACTACGAATGCAGGGGTGACTGATCAATTTGTAGCGTTGCATAGTGGAAGACCCAACAGAATAGTACTGGGAAGGCAAACTACATAAAAGGAAATCCAATCAAGTGATCAACATAACAAAGAATTTAAAAGGCTAATAGTCCAATAGTTAGTGAAATGCTTAGAAAAGATGAGAATTGCAGTTTTTTCACACCATAGCCTACCAATCTACCAATT
This sequence comes from Larix kaempferi, assembly GCA_027924585.1. Classification (NCBI taxonomy): domain Eukaryota; kingdom Viridiplantae; phylum Streptophyta; class Pinopsida; order Pinales; family Pinaceae; genus Larix; species Larix kaempferi. The sequence continues at coordinate 2,339,903 of BSBM01000358.1, read as the reverse complement.
TTATATCATGTAAATATAAGTATAGACATAGAGAGCTCATGTTTTCTATAATATTAGTAAATTAAACTCCATAAAGATGAAAAAATAAACCATTTCATGAATGGACTCCCCTACCTTCCTATCAAAACAAACATCATTGATGTTTGAACCAAAATGAACATAGAAAAATTCCTCTTACTTTCCAATAACACAATATGGTCATGTGCATAGATTGGATTTGGGTCATTCACAAGATGCAATATATGATTTTACTCCACTTCCTTTACATTTATTCTTGCAATCAAGGGAATTAACAACATTTAGTTACCATTTCTTGGGTTATATCTAGTTTTTTTTAATCTTTACAGGAGAGAGAAAAATATCCATTGTTAGGTTTCAAGCATGCAATATTTATAAAGATACATAGATGGTGAAACTTATATCATACCATTTCATGGTAATGATAACACATAGGCTATGTAAATAAGGATTTAGATTTTCACCTATGTTCATGTCAGTTCCAATACAATATTAAGACGGATGCCTTGCATATAAGAATTGAAATTACAATTATGAATGTGCCAAATATAACTCAATCTAACAACTATTCATAATTGGCAATGTGAAAATGTTAAAGAACAATACAAAAATTTGAAAGAAATAATTAGTCAAGAAATATTGATATAACTTTTCTTAGTTCCAATGAGCCAAGAAAGATTGATCTCACTTTTCTTGGTTGTCATGGAGAAAGGTTTGATTGAATCTCAATACCCACCTAAACCCTAACCTAAAAAATGAAGAGTTAGATCTTTTACTCGAATGGATACAAAAAATACAATACAATTGTTCAACTACAAAACTCCCAATTAGATACATCTCTTAATTTAAAGATGAAAAGCAATATAACATCAATTCAAACAAAGCCTAAATAAGCTATTAAATGAGGATTTCTCAAGGCTAGTAATCCAAAGAGACTTCCATTGATGTTATCATTGGTACACTATTATCATATTTATGCAAAACTTAGGATAAGCAATATCAAATAAAAATGGAGGGTCCTTATGTTCTAGGTGGGTATGAATCCATCCCACGATTTGGAGGTTATTCCTCATCCCACCCAAATAAAATAACCCTCAATATTTATATTACTATGTCAAATTAAAACCCCCCCTTGACCCCTTAATACGGGGCAATATATTTTTGAGGGTTTTAAGAGTATTCAAACCCCCAATATGAATGGACGTGATATGATATTGCTTCACTAGTGAACCCCCCGTGGTGTTCTTTGAGAGAAAAGGTGATCATTATTATTCCACCCTCCCTTCTATATTTACTTGCTTTTACTTAATTTAGATCACTTCCAAGAAATCTCATATTAATTATGTTAATGTTTCCCTTCACTTTTTGTTTCCCTATTATAAAGTCTTTTTACTCTAACATTAGAGAGAGTTTTACTTGTTTTTCTTATTTTCTAAAACACAAGAAATGATAAAAGCTCATCTTTGTTAGTGTTTTTTAAAAGGTTTTATTATTTTTCATTATATTCTATTTTTTTAAAACACAAAGAAATGATAGAATTACCATTTCACTCAATTATGTCAAATTAAGGATGATGACAAAAGAAAAATGGTAAAAATCAATATTATTAAAATAAATAAGTTTTATTGTTATTAAGTGTTGATTTGTTATTGATTATTTTATAAGCTCTTAATTAATAAAAGCAATTTGAAATAATTATATTAATCTTGAAAATCATAATTATTGTTTTTTAAGTACTTCAACAAATCCAAAAATTATAAAAAAATTATTATTATTAGTTTGTAAATACTTTTACAAATCTAAAAATTATAAAATAGATTTAAAGATTATAATATAAAATTAGGTTAGTATTATCTACTTAAACTTGGAATGCTTTGATCTGAAAACTATAACAAGAGGTATAGCTAACTAAGTTACTTTGATTCTATAGAGCATCACACAAGAATCAAAATAAGCTAGTTAACAATATATGTTAGCAATGGTTAAAAAATATATTTTTTTAAATGTTTAGGGTTTCCCATTGTGCATAAGCATCTTTTTAAATTAAGAGCTCTTGCATCATGTCATAGTAGTGGCTATCATTTTTTGTTTATCGTCCATCTCACATTTGTTTTTGTTTCAATATTCTAATTAATTATTGACAACTATATAGGCGTGCTAGTGGTAATGATAACATTTGATGCTCTCTCATTAGCCGATAGTTAATTTGGCTTAGCATGCATACATGCTTCAATGACCACGAATGATGGTGATGGTTTATGTTCATACTTAGACATTATAGAGCAACATCAACTTATCATGCTATTCTAACAATGCCACTTTTTACTATTTTGGGGTTTAAAATTTTGACCCATGTTTTTTTTCTTGTGAAACGCCTAGTAATACCACATTGTTAACAACATTGTCCAGTGGAAACATCGTGTTTCAACCACAACTTGATCCTCCTTGACATGAGAGTACCCCTCAAACCACATCTCCTCATTGAAAGGAACTTCACAAAGTCTAAGCGAACAATCATAGAAAATGCAATAATCCAAGTTACATCTTTCAAATTTCTATGCTTTTACTCATTTAAGGGTGTGTACATATTTAGCTATGCTAAAATATATTATAGGTGAATAATTCAATGTTAAGAAATATTTTAATTATTAACTTTATTTTTATAAATTTATGTAAAGTTTCATGATGATTTTTTAAATCACAAAAAATTTCATATACCAATTCACACTTTAGTTATGATTAGATGTTAATTTAAAAATTAAATTATTATTATAATTATCACATCAACTACATTAAAAATTTAAAAAGCTAGCACAATATAAAATTAATTTGATTTCAATTCAATCCAATATAACATGGTATAAATATCCCAAAAATAAAATGTGTTTGGAATAGATTAAGTGCAAATTGTACGTTTTAATAAAATTATGATTTAACAAATTGATTTAAAGAAGCAAAATTTACATAATATATCAATTTATAATAAGATTTTAAGTTTCATCATCTTATTCATTACAAAAAACTTGAGGTTCTATGGTTAGGTAGTTTTGTGGCAAAATAATTTATTTTTCCTCTTACAATTTTGTGGTAAGAGTATCATAGTTCTATAACTTCTGTCTTGTAGCTAAATCGCTCTTAGCACAATTTTGTGGTAAGAGTATCATAGTTCTATAACTTCTGTCTTATAGCTAAATCGCTCTTAGCAACTGTGGGGACATTGCCACCTCGTGGCTCTTGTTGCAAAAATCACTCAGCTCTTCAATATTTGGTATACCACTATGCACAAAAGTTATATTTAAGGGTCAAACCCACTTTGAAAATATGAACATTGCAGGCACCTCTGTTGTTGAGGGAGTTAATTATTGATGCTCCCCTTTCAAAGATTCCAGAGTCGATTGGAAAGCTAACGAATCTCGAGAAAATAATCGTGCACCGGAATGAACGTGTGCAGGAGGTTAATCTCAAAACTTTTCTAGATGAGCTCTGTCATCTGAAGTCTTTGCAATGCTTGGTGTTAAGGAATTGTTCAAATATGAAATCACTGCCAGATTCCTTTGTGAGCTTAACGAACCTTGAACATATCGACTTCTCTGGGTGCTCCAATTTACAGAAGCTTCGAAATTACTTTGGGAAATTAAAGAGGCTCGAACATATTGACTTATCTAGGTGCTTCAGTTTGAAAACATTTCCACCTAGACTTTACAAACTTCAAAAACCTCCTAGAATTGAATGAGTGCTGCAAATATTCCGAATTCCTTTTGAGAATTTAAGGTCTCCAATGTTGTAAGTGCTCCAATCTACATATACTTCCAAATTCCTTAATAGAGTGCCCATATTTGTATTTGAGATCTTGATGGTTTGAACTGATTTATGTATAAAGGTTAACTTGTGGAAATCAGTTAATTTTTATTTGAGAATTGTGTTGTAGTGTAAAAGATAACAAGTATTTTTTGTTCTCAAGAAGATACCTGTGTTCTTAACAGTTATTTCAATTCAAATGTATAAATTTCGGGAAATTGTCCATGCTTCCTAACCACTGCAAACCGTGGTTGAAGATAATTAAGCAAAACCCTTTGAAAGATCTCACTTGGATACTTAGATCTCCCAAAGTGAGAGAAGTAATGCATCCCCAAAATTGAAGTTTAATTACAACCAAAATGCATCTAAGATGTTTCTGGCACTTGTACTTAGGTTCGAATTCATGTGTTATCTATTGTTGTAAGTCAACCTACAAGAACAAAACTCTATTGTTAGTGACTCACTTATAACGATTCAATTGCAATTGATGTTTTACCAAATGTTTGACTTTGTTGTTTATATTTTTTTGTGTTCATGCGGTCAAGTTATTCCTGTATAATGTTCTAATAACGCATATAACATGTACGGAATTGTTCTTATTTTTATTGACGGCATACCTGGAAAAATCATGCAAATATGATTTTATTTCAATGTCAAATCTTTGAAGCATTATGGAAAGTTTAAGTGTTTTATTCTTAAGCATCAGCTCCATTGCCTTAATATTTTTCAGTGCCAAAGCTTTGCAAAGTTATGGGTAGTTAAGTGTTTATCTTAATTTACTATATTTTTTCTTAATTTTGTATTTAATTTTAATTATTTTTTTCAAAAGAAAAAACCTTAATTATTTATTACAGTTTTTAACTAATTATTTACTACAATTTTAATAAATTTGAGTATATTATATTTTAAATACTATTAAATTGAATTTTTAAATTCAAATTCAAATTTTATGAACATTAAATATTGAAGTTGATAACTATTATAAATAATTTTATATATACACAATATAATAAGTTTATTTATAAAATAAATAGTATTTTATGAATATGAAATATTTAAGTTGATAACTATTGTAAATAATTTTATATATAGAATATAATAAATTTATCTATAAAGCAAATAGCATTAAAAAAAATCATCAAACTCCTATCTCAATGCAATAAATACATATTTTTACATTGCAATAAATTAATATATACATTTAGTGGTATTAAAGTTCTTATCACGAAACATAATGTTTAATAAACTTATTATTTTTTGAACATTTTTATTATGTTTTATTTTAAAAAAATAGCGGAGAATACCTTAATTATTAATCCATGCCTATACGTTTCACCATTTGCAATTAATTTGACAAGAACTCACAAAGCATAATGTTTAATAGAATTATAAAATAATATTATTCTTTAAACACTTTTTTATTATGTTTTTTCTAAAAATGTATTGATGAACAAATTTAGATTTAACATTTTTATTACTAAACCTATTAACAAAATTTCAAAAAAATAATAATTTTCATATACATGAGAATTTATACAAATATTTATCTAACATTTTGTACTAATCAACATCATCAATCTATGAAAGTCCAATGATGGTACTCATATTGAGAAGTATCTAGAGATAAAGGGGATGTGCGAGTGGTTTCAAACGATTGGCACTTTATTGCCAAACAAATGCATCTCACCATTCAAGATGTCGAGTCTCTAAAATCCAAAATCCAGTGGAAATCTTGTGGATTACGAGCGTAGATCTTTTGTGGATGGCTACCTAGTAAAACACTTCGGGATAGAGAGAATGAAGCTTAGTAAGTATTCATCAGGAGAGGAATATGTGATGATCTTTCAAATGAATCAATGCAATAAATTTGCTAAACATTAATCATTACACAAAAAAGAGAAGTTAATAACATTAGAAATTGTTATATTACATCAGGCTTTAATGAATAAAGTGAAATGAATAAATAAGCAAGACAATTCGAATAGGATATGGAAACAATTCTAACTATGCACACTTTCCCAGATAAATTTAATTGACTCGTGATTTCCTAAACACTAGTTCTAATTGAAAAAGACACGTGCAACTTAGTACATGCACATACAACTTAGTGCATGCACATGCAGATTGGAGCACTTACAACATTCGAGGTTCTTAAATCCTCAAAAGGAATTTGGAATATCTGCGGTTCTTAAATCCTCAAAAGGAATTTGGAATATTTGCGGCACTCATTCAATTCTGGGAGGTTTTTGACGTTTGTAAAGTCCAGGTGGAAATGTTTTCAAACTGAAGCACCTAGATAAGTCAATATCTTCGAGCTTCTTTAATTTCTCGAAGTAATTTGGAAGCTTCTGTAAATTGGAGCACCCAGAGAAGTCGATATGTTCGAGGTTGGTTAAGCTCACAAAGGAATCTGGCAGTGATTTCATATTTGAACAATTCCTTAACACCAAGCATTGCAAAGACTTCAGATGACAGAGTTCATCTAGAAAAGTTTTGAGATTAACCTCCTGCACACGTTCATTCCGGCGCAGGATAATTTTCTCGAGATTCGTTAGCTTTCCAATGGACTCTGGAATCTTTGAAAGGGGAGCATCAATAATTAACTCCCTCGACAACAAAGGTGCCTGCAATGTTCATATTTTCAAAGTGGGTTTGATCCGTAAGTATAACTTTTGTGCATTGTGGTATACGGAATACTGGAGCATTGCAATAAATAAATAAAAACACAGAAAAAAACTTTTGTCCACAAATTACATACCTGACTTTCATCTGCCCACATTGTTTCCAATTCGCTCCCCTTTATTTTTAAAACACGTAACGTATTTAGTGGAATCCAGGGAGGCAAAGAGGTGAATGGGCAAGAGTCCCAGCAGATAGCCTCCGCACATGGAGGGAAAAAACGCCCTCGAGCGCGCTCGAGGGCGCCCCTGAGCGCAATTTTCGCGCATTTCCAGCAGACCCACCTACAGCGTGGGCTGTAAAAATGGCACCGATGCTTTCTGATGAAATTTGACAGCTACAGTACAAAACTGACAGCTGAGGTGATCTCCATTCGCCCACGACTGCTCAAGGCCTGTGGGAACGTCTTTTCATGGCGGACCTTCGTGTAAGCTTCGTCTTTTTATGTGCGCAAAGGGGAGTTTTTAGCCCCGTTTATGTCACGTAAGGGCGCCCCCCGGGGCGCCCTTTTTACGCACAGGCTAAGAGCCACACTAGCTTTGGTGAGAGGCACACTAGCAGTGGTGGTACAACACTGAATATGCTTTCCACATAATTACCTTCAGCCCGCTCACGTTAGTTACCAAACGACTTCAAAGAGTGTTCTAGATACCTGCTACTACTTGTACTACGCAATGCCTTGATCAGTTTGCATTAATCCTTCAATATGATCTTCACATGTAAGAGTGGTCGTTTCACTAAATTTGAGAAAATAAATTCAGACATCTATTTGTACAAGAGTGTATGTTGCCATGGAAGAAACCTGGCAGCACATAATCCTAGAGATCCACCCTGGCTTGTGAATCTTCGGAAATATTCTTGTCAGACACCGAAAATAGCTCATCCTCAACCAATCAGTGGCTTTGGATTTGAAACTTAATTTGTTTTGGAGGCGGCTGAAGAAAGCAATCAGCAGGGCCTTTTCCTGCACATTAATGTGCCATCTGCCATCGTCTGGTGTGTTAATGGAACTGAAAGCGAGGAGGTTCACATAGCTGGTTTTGAGCTATCAGTTAAAGACTCCCCTCACTGCGTTGCTCGAGTGAATACTGGTCGAATGGAAACGGGGTGTCCGTGAGTGAAAAGAGGGGCGATCGAAAGGCCGGTCATGGAGGGAAATTCAAATTTGAATCAATTGCAGGAGAGCGGGATTTTTTGGAGGCCATGGCACGGTGGTTTGCAGCTCGAGTACCTCAAATCCATCCGGATTCACATCAACTGAACCCTTTGTATGCCCCGCAATTTCAGAAAGAAACGCCCGTGAACGGAGAAGCAAAGGGAGTCAAACGGCGAGGCAAACGCAGTGAGCAGGTTCGACTCACTGTCCAGAGAATAGCCCACACCTGCCTAGCTGGCTTATCCAACTTGAACCTGAACTTACAAACCAGATAACCTTAACTGTTAAATTCCGCCACTACGAATATGAATATGATCAAATCAAAGGCAAGGATGACCATATGGAGAACGTGAACGAGAATGATCAAATCAAAGGCGAGGATGACCATATGGGGAATGTGAACAAGATAACCAACAATACATTAGTTTTCGGGCCAAATGTGATCGAGTCGCTGAAGAGACAAGCAATAGACCAAGGCATTAAGTGCTCCACCTTTGACGTTTTGTCAGCTTGTTTGTGGCATTTGAGAATAAGGTTTCTCCAACTGCCCGCGGATAAGGAAGTTCAGTTCATATTCCTCCTGGACGCCTGAAAAATATTCAACCCGCCGCTTCCCAAAGGCTTCTTCGGAAATGCATTCTGCTTTGCATGCGCAAAAACGACTGCAAGAGAGCTAGCAATCAAACCGTTGTCTTTCGCTGTGAAATTTGTCCGCTAAGCGAAAATGGATGTGAACGAAGAGTACGTGCGATCTGCGATAGATTTTATGGAGTTGAAAGCGAACCCTCTGTTAACAGTGGCGGGCACGTTTGTGATTTCGGACGTTGCCAAAATCAGATTTGGAGATGTGGATTTCGGTTGGGGAACGCCTGTCTACGTCGGCAAGGCTGTTTCAAATGGAGTGTCCAGGATCTTCTTCATCCCGCATCAGGATAGAAGTGGTGTGGCAGAAACAGTAGTTCCCCTCTGCTTTCCGTCCTGCTGCCATGCAAAGATTTCAAGAAGAAATTCGTCAAGCCATTGAGAGCGCTCCTCCGCACCGACCTTCTTCCCTCTAAAATTCAGTAGCTCATATTAATTTATTAAATCTGTTGTTTGTGAAAAAAGAAATAAACAATAATGTCATTCAATAAACAATCCCTACTAAGAAAAAAACCGTATGAGCTTTCCATGTGCACGTGGTCAATTCATTTATAAAGAGGAAATAACAAAAATCAATTTGATCTAGAGGCATATCATGGAAAAGTTAGATCAGTGATGATGAAAATACAATGATAGAAGATCTAAAGAAAGAGTAGAATCGCTATGGTTTGGAACTTTAATCTAAGATGCTTCTATTTTTCTTCTATGTTACTCTTGTTTTTATGCCAAGTATTCACAAAACTTGAAACATGTTCAAGTTATTGATTCTCCATCTCGCTGAGTGGCTTTTTTTATATTGCCATGTGTTGTTTGTTCCAAGCATTCACAAAACTTGGAACATGTTTGGTTTATGATAACGAGTTTTGATATATTTTTATGATCAAAATATATCAGTTTATATTTCTTTTAAATCTCAAATTATCAAACATTGGGAGTGATCCAGGAGGATATTGGTGGCCACCCGCCTATTCCACTTCGACCCCCACCAGTGTTTCTTTCATTTTTTCAGTTTCCTTAACAGTAGCACAATTTCCTATTTTTGGCAGTTTTCAAGTCCTAAACTTCTGGATCCATTTTGAGGCCCTAAACGACGTTTTTTCGACATCAAATTGTCAAGCAAATATGAGTACTACGTGCCTAACTCTTACGCATGTCGGACTTGAGATTTTCTGACCCTTTTTGTAGTCCTTGAATAGATCTTTTTAACGATGTGTCAGGTGCATCAAACACAGGTACTATGCCAAAGTTACAACCCCAGGAAATTGATGTACCAAGTTACCCAATGGGGCCCATAGTCTGGTGTTTCACCTTCTAGGGCTAGGTTTTTGGATGTGTAGGGTTTCCATTGTTTCTCAATAATATGTAGGCCTTCGAGCCTCATTGTAAGGCAGATAGAGGCATGTAGCTGCCACATCTCTTCTCAGAGATAAGCTACCAGCACTCTAGCAAGTTTATTTCCATCCAGTATGTAAACAAGTTTTAGTTCTTCGATTAATGAAACGAAGTGTTATTTCCATTGCATCTGTGTTTTTATGGATATTTTTGTATTTTGTTGCGTTCCTCCATAAATCCGGATCGGTGGTATCAGAGCAAACTGCTCTCTCTCTATCCTTGTTTGCATGTCCCCAATGAGGGCAGACTATAAGGAGTTAGGGCTCAATTTGGTTGAAACTTTGAAAGATCAGCCTTGCAAACCCCGACGGCCGCCCATGGGGGACGAAAAGAAAGACGAGGGCGCAGAATATCCTATCAAAATGTTGCTCGAGGAGGCCCTTGAAAAACAAAGGAACACAATGATGGATAACTTCGCCAAGATCCTTCAACGACTTCCTACTAGCAGTGCATCTGCATCTAACAGCCACTCTGGAGGTGTAAGCTTTTAAGGTACAAGTAAACTTTGGCATTCCCATATTTGATGGCCGAATAGATGCAGACGCCATAGATGGATGGTTGAATCTATTAGAAGGATATTTCTTGGTTCATGAATTTTTCGACCGGGAAAAGATTACTTTTTCACTACTCAAAGCCGCCCCCCATGTCAAGGACTAGTGGAAAACCTACTATGAGAGAAAGGACGAGGAGGAACCCTCTTTGTTCTCGGTTGTACCCACTTGGAATTCTTTTTGAGGCGCCGTAAAGGAACAATGCTATCCCTTGGGGAGCTATGAGGACAAGTACATACAATGGACTACACTGTGGCAACAAAGAGATCAATATGTGCATGAGTTGATGAATCTGTTCCATACCTTGTGCACCAAGTTGGGTATCAAATATTCAGAGAAACATTTGGTGCTGAAGTACCGCAGCTGTTTGCACAAATACATTCAGGAGGAAATGGATTCCCTCAACATCTCCTCGCTTGGTACGGCATACCGGTATGCTACCAAGATTGAGCACAAATTCAAACAAAAGAAGCAAGAGTTTGGATCTGCAAATCCGAAGCAAGCGAAAGGTGCTCCCAAACCGCAGAACCAAGGACAAAGCAAAGGCATGGCGACTCAATTTAACTCGCCAAAGCCGCAAGCAAAGAGCAACACTGTGAAGCCGAAGAAGGAAGCGGGAAAGTGGTGTGAGTTCCATAAGAGCCCCACTCACAACACAAGCAAGTGTCGGGCCAAGCAGTCACTGGTGGCCAAGATAAATGCTTCCGAATGAGATGTATACTCTGACACTGAATCAAAACCTGAGAAGGGGAATGACAAAGGGAAGAATATTATCGATGCAGAGCCCAATGCCACCATTGCCACCATGAAGATCAAATTTTTTAAGGTTCAACATTTTTAAAGATGCAAAAATTTGTGAAAAATTGCATCTCAAGGGATTTGATATCCTATATTTAATATGTAAATTTGACTTCTACACTGATGATGAATCTCCCCATATTGTGTTGTAAAATGAACCCTCTAAATCAAATTCAAGAAAAGGTGGGAAATGTATGCATTTTCCATAAGTACTCGCAAAATTCAAAATTGGTCAAGTTAATTACTAAAAATAACAAGTCTTATCAAGTGACATTGAGGTCCTTTTGTCCAAGCATAACCATATAGACAAGGACATTAAATAGGAATAGGAAGGATTTAGGAATCGAAATGGGCGACATATCATCTCAAGGTTCCTAAGGATTGGTCCCCAACTAGTGGCAACGAATTTAACATATGTGATCAGGTCCTAATCATTATTGGTGGGGCTAGGTGGATTTCTAGTGCCATAAATTGGAAGTTCTAGTGTATGTGTATACTTAGTAGGGAAGGTTCTTAATGGTTCTTTCCTCAAAGTACAAGGGAATCTCTCTAGAAATCCAACAATCGTTAGAGGTGGGGCCTTATCCATCTCTCATTACAAGAATTTTGAGGTCTAAAATGGGCCTCCTAAGGAAAATTATAAAATAATAGTGTAAATAATAAAATAATATTAGCATATCTCATAAAATTTTGGAGGAGAAAAGAAAAAACTACTTCTTCAAATCGTATTTTCAACTTATATCCCTATATATTCACTCAAATTTCGATCCAAAGCAATCCTTGGATGGGGAATTCAATTCTTCATCCAAGGAGTACCCACTCGACATACTTTTGGTGGACCCCACTTCCCCCAAAACAAGAAATACTTGAAAAAAATGTGATGATGATACTTTAAGCGGAGGTCTGCACACTTATGGGATGAAACGAGTAACCTTGTTGAATTTTTCCCTAGTATTGTATAAGAAAAGCAATTTAAAGTGATAATTCTGCACTTCAAATAAAATATAGTTAATTTTTTAAAAAATGTTTCAATTTTTGTTTATTTTATATGGTCTCGACAATTTTCAATTTGGTTTCAGAATTGATCTCAATTCAGTGTAGGGTGAATACTCTTTGTTGCAGAATTGTTGATACTTGTAAATGTGAAACAAGCTTGCAGAATGAATACGTGTGTTTGGTGGGTTTTTTTCTTTCCTATGTAGGACTTGTTGTACATAGGATCTATTGTGTGGGTGTGGGTGTGTGTTAATAATAAATAGGTGATACCTTATATATAAAATATTCTCCTCGCTTGTCTACATTGAAACTGTTCCAAGCTTTTTTTATTGATGAATAATAAATAGTTAGCTACCAATGTGGTTGGATCTTGAAATACTTTTATATCATCGTTATTTGATCTCCTCTGATGTATCCACTAGAAAATTTTCTACTTTGATACTCCTAAAATGATTTTATACACATGATAAGATCAAGTTGCATCACTTTCAAGTTGTTTTTGGAAATGATAGCAATGTAAGGAAACGATAATCTATAATCCCTTACAATACAATTGATGATTTTGGTAATCCATCCTCTAATGATGACATTTAGGTGAAGCAGTGAATTAATTTAAATGTACAGCTCGTTTATTCTCTATTTTTTTATTGTCCAACATTCTAACCTTCAATGGAAAGTGAGGTTATGAGAGTTTATTTAACTGGTTTTTCTTTGTTATTTTATTGTCCATTATGACCTTTAATGGAAAATATGGCAATGAAAGTCTGTATCAATTTTTTTTAATTAATTCTAGGAAAGAAGTCTATCAAACTTGGTCAACTTTATAATGAATTTGGTAATCAACCCGCTAATGATGATAATTAGTTTTAATGGCTTAGTGTCAAATTGATATTTGATGACTTGATCTCAAAGATGAATAATGGTAGATGGGGAGATAAAATGGGACTCTAATGAAGTGTGTCCTGAATTTAAAGGGAGTAACCATGGAACGTGATGATGGATATGTTGTAGGACATCGAGAGAGTTATGAAGATGATTATGCTTATACTTGTTTGTTAGACTATCCTTCTATTCCCTAGTTCAACTAATTCCCATGTATACTTTGTGCATAGATGATGGTGTGCTATATTGAATAACTAGAGTGATTTATTTTGAAATCATCCCTTCATAGATACATTGGCTATTCTTCAATAGGATTCCCTCTTCCAACATATGATGAGGCCAATTAATCCCTACTAGGAAGGGAGGAGATTTCCATGTGCGCGTGGTCAATTCATTTATGAAGAGACAATAAGGACAATCAATTTGATCCAGAGGCATATCAAATGGAAAAGTTAGATCAGTGATGAAAATACAATGATAGAAGATCTAAAGAAAGAGTAGAATCGCTATGGTTTGGAACTTTAATCTAAGATGCTTCTATTTTTCTTGTTTATTACTCTTGTTTTTATGCCAAGTATTCAGAAAACTTGAAACATGTTCAAATTATTGATTCTCCATCTGGCTGAGTGGCTTTTTTTATATTGCCATGTGTTGTTTGTTCCAAGCATTCACAAAACTTGGAACATGTTGAGTTTATGATAACGAGTTTTGATATATTTTTATGATCAAAATATATCAGTTTATATTTCTTTTAAATCTCAAATTATCAAACATTGGGAGTGATCCAGGAGGATATTGGTGGCCACCCACCTATTCCACTTGGACCCCCACCAGTGTTTCTTTCAGTTTTTCTGTTTCCTTAACAGTAGCACAATTTCCTATTTTTGGCAATTTTCAAGTCCTAAACTTCTAGATCCATTTTGAGGCCCTAAACGACATTTTTTCGGCATCGAATGGTCGAGCAAATATGAGTACTACGCGCCTAACTCTTACGCGTGTCGGACTTGAGATTTTATGACCCTTTTTGTAGTCCTTGAATAGATCTTTCTAACGATGTGTCATGTGCGTGAAACAGAGGTACTATGCCAAAGTTACAACCCCAGGAAATTGATGTACCAAGTTACCCAATGGGGCCCATAGTCTGGTGTTTCACCTCCTAGGGCTAGGGTTTTGGATTTTTAGGGTTTCCATTGTTTCTCAATAATATATAGGCCTTCGAGCCTCATTGTAAGGCAGATAGAGGCATGTAGCTGCCACATCTCTTCTCATAGATAAGCTACCAGCACTCTAGCAAGTTTATTTCCATCCAGTATGTAAACAAGTTTTAGTTCTTCGATTAATGAAACGAAGTGTTATTTCCATTGCATTTGTGTTTTTATGGATATTTGTGTATTTTGTTGCGTCCCTGCATAAATCCGGATTGGTGGTATCAGAGCAAACTGCTCTCTATCTATACTTGTTTGCATGTCCCCAACGAGGGCGGGGTATAAGGAGTTAGGGCTCAATTTGGTTGAAACTTTGAAAGATCAGCCTCGCAAACCCCGACGGCCGCCCATGGGGGACGAAAAGAAAGACGAGGGTGTAGAAGATCCTATCAAAATGTTGCTCGAGGAGGCCCTTGAAAAACAAAGGAACGCGATGATGGATAACTTCGCCAAGATCCTTCAACGACTTCCCACTAGTAGTGCATCTGCATCTAACAGCCACTCTAAAGGTGTAAGCTTTTAAGGTACAAGTAAACTTTGGCATTCCCATATTTGATGGTCGAATAGATGCAGACGCCGTAGATAGATGGTTGAATCTATTAGAAGGATATTTCTTGGTTCATGACTTTTTCGACCAGGAAAAGATTACTTTTTCACTACTCAAATCTGCCCCCCATGTCAAGGACTGGTGGAAAACCTACTGTGAGAGAAAGGACGAGGAGGAACCCTCTTTGTTCTCGGTTGTACCCACTTGGAATTCTTTTTGAGACGCCATAAAGGAACAATGCTATCCCTTGGGGAGCTATGAGGACAAGTACATACAATGGACTACACTGTGGCAGCAAAGAGATCAATATGTGCATGAGCTGACGAATCCGTTCCATACCTTGTGCAACAAGTTGGGTATCAAATATTCAGAGAAACATTTGGTGTTGAAGTACCGCAGCTGTTTGCACAGATACATTCAGGAGGAAATGGATTCCCTCGACATCTCCTCGCTTGGTACGGCATACGGGTATGCTACCAAGATTGAGCACAAATTCAAACAGAAGAAGCAAGAGTTTAGATCTGCAAATCCGAAGCAAGTGAAAGGTGCACCCAAACTGCAGAACCAAGGACAGAGCAAAGGCATGGCGACTCAAGATAACTCGCTAAAGCCGCAAGCAAAGAGAAACACTGCGAAGCCGAAGAAGGAAGCGGGAAAGTGGTGTGAGTTCCATAAGAACCCCACTCACAACACAAGTGAGTGTCGGGCCAAGCAGTCACTGGTGGCCAAGATAAATGCTTCCAAGTGAGATGTATACTCTGACACTGAATCAAAACCTGAGAAGGGGAATGACAAAGGGAAGAAGATTATCGATGCAGAGCCCAATGCCACCGTTGCCACCATGAAGATCAAATTTTTTAAGGTTCAACATTTTTAAAGATGCAAAAATTTGTGAAAATTTGCATCTCAAGGGATTTGATATCCTATATTTAATATGTAAATTTGCCTTCTAGACTGGTGATGAATCTCCCCATATTGTGTTGTAAAATGAACCCTCTAAATCAAATTCAAGAAAAGGTGGGAAATGTATGCATTTGCCATAAGTACTCGCAAAATTCAAAATTGGTCAAGTTAATTACTAAAAATAACAAGTCTTATCAAGTGACATTGAGGTCCTTTTGTCCAAGCATAACCATATAGACAAGGACATTAAATAGGAATAAGAAGGATTTAGGAATCGAAATGGGCGACATATCATCTCAAGGTTCATAAGGATTGGTCCCCAACTAGTGGCAACGAGTTTAACATATGTGATCAGGTCCTAATGATTATTGGTGGGGATAGGTGGATTTCTAGTGCCATAAATTGGAAGTTCTAGTGCATGTGTATACTTAGTAGGGAAGGTTCTTAATGGTTCTTTCCTCAAAGTACAAGGGAATCTCTCTAGAAATCCAACAATCGTTAGAGGTGGGGCCTTATCCATCTCTCATTACAAGAATATTGAGGTCTAAAATGGGCCTCCTAAGGAAAATTATAAAATAGTAGTGTAAATAATAAAATAATATTAGCATATCTCATAAAATTTTGGAGGAGAAAAAAAAAATTCGATCCAAAGCAATCCTTGGATGGGGAATTCAATTCTTCATCCAAGGAGTACCCATTCGACATACTTTTGGTGGACCCCACTTCCCCCAAAACAAGAAATACTTGAAAAAAACGTGATGATGATACTTTAAGCGGAGGTTCGCACACTTATGGGATGAAACGAGTAACCTTGTTGAATTTTGCCCTAGTATTGTATAAGAAAAGCAATTTAAAGTGATAATTCTGCACTTCAAATAAAATATAGTTAATTTTTTAAAAATGTTTCAATTTTTGTTTATTTTATATGGTCTTGACAATTTTCAATTTGGTTTCAGAATTGATCTCAATTCAGTGTAGGGTGAATACTCTTTGTTGCAGAATTGTTGATACTTGTAAATGTGAAACAAGCTTGCAGAATGAATATGTGTGTTTGGTGGGTTTTTTTCTTTCCTATGTAGGACCTGTTGTACATAGGATCTATTGTGTGGGTGTGGGTGTGTGTTAATAATAAATAGGTGATACCTTATATATAAAATATTCTCCTCGCTTGTGTGCATTGAAACTGTTCCAAGATTTTTTTATTAATGAATAATAAATAGTTAGCTACCAATGTGTTGGGATCTTGAAATACTTTTATATCATCGTTATTTGATCTCCTCTCATGTATGCCCTAGAAAATTTTCTACTTTGATGCTCATAAAATGATTTTATACACATGATAAGATCAAGTTGCATCACTTTCAAGTTGTTTTTGGAAATGATAGCAATGTAAGGAAACGATAATCTATAATCCCTTACAATACAATTGATGATTTTGGTAATCCATCCTCTAATGATGACATTTAGGTGAAGCAATGAATTAATTTAAATGTACAGCTCGTTTATTCTCTATTTTTTTATTGTCCAACATTCTAACCTTCAATGGAAAGTGAGGTAATGAGAGTTTATTTAACTAGTTTTTCCTTGTTATTTTATTGTCCATTATGACCTTTAATGGAAAATATGGCAATGAAAGTCTGTATCAATTTTTTTTATTTAATGCTAGGAAAGAAGTCTATCAAACTTGGTCAACTTTATAATGAATTTGGTAGTCAACCCACTAATGATGATAATTAGGCTTAATGGCTTAGTGTCAAATTGGTATTTGATGACTTGATGTCAAAATGAATAATGGTAGATGGGGAGATAAAATGGGACTCTAATGAAGTGTTTCCTGAATTTAAAGGGAGTAACCATGGAACGTGATGATGGATATGTTGTAGGACATCGAGAGAGTTATGAAGATGATTATGCTTATACTTGTTTGTTAGACTATCCTTCTATTCCCTAGTTCAACTAATTCTCATGTATACTTTGTGCATAGATGATGGTGTGCTATATTGAATAACTAGAGTGATTTATTTTGAAATCATCCCTTCATAGATACATTGGCTATTCTTCAATAGGATTCCCTCTTCCAACATATGATGAGGCCAATTAATCCCTACTAGGAAGGGAGGAGATTTCCATGTGCACGTGGTCAATTCATTTATGAAGAGACAATAAGGAAAATCAATTTGATCCAGAGGCATATCAAATGGAAAAGTTAGATCAGTGATGAAAATACAATGATAGAAGATCTAAAGAAAGAGTAGAATCGCTATGGTTTGGAACTTTAATCTAAGATGCTTCTATTTTTCTTCTTTATTACTCTTGTTTTATGCCAAGTATTCAGAAAACTTGAAACATGTTCAAGTTATTGATTCTCCATCTGGCTGAGTGGCTTTTTTTATATTGCCATGTGTTGTTTGTTCCAAGCATTCACAAAACTTGGAACATGTTGAGTTTATGATAACTAGGTTTGATATATTTTTATGATCAAAATATATCAGTTTATATTTCTTTTAAATCTCAATTTATCAAGCATTGGGAGAGATCAAATTTTTTAAGGTTCAGTATTTTTAAAGATGCAAAAATTTGTGAAAATTTGCATCTCAAGGGATTTGATATCCTATATTTAATGCGTAAATTTGAATTCTACACTTGTGATGAATCTCCCCATATTGTGTTGTAAAATGAACCCTCTAAATGCAATTCAAGAAAAGGTGGGAAATGTATGCATTTTCCAGAACTACTAGCAAAATTCAAAATCGCTCAATTTAATTACTAAAAATAACAAGTCTTATCAACTGACATTGAGGTCCTTTGGTCTAAGCATAAACATATAGATAAGGACATTAAATAGGGATAGGAAGGATTTAGGAATCAAAATGCAACTAGTGGCAACGAGTTTAACATATTTGATTAGGTCCTAATGATTATTGGTGGGGCTAGGTGGATCTAGTGCCATAAATTGGAAGTTCTAGTATATGTGTATACTTAGTAGGGAAGGTTCTTAATGGTTCTTTCGTCAAAGTACAAGGGAATCTCTCTAGAAATCCAACAATCGTTAGAGGTGGGGCCTTTTGCATCTCTTAGTCACTGAGAACAATAATTAGGTAAGCATATGATTCACATGGATTATGGACTTGTCAACTTGCGAGAAAAATGTAGTAGGGTCATATTATTATATATCACATCATTCCTCTTCTTCTATGTGAATCTTTTAGCACAATTGAGTTGCCATGAAGCTTAAAAATTTATAATCTATGGATGCATATTTCAAAAGAGAGTTATGTTCCAAGAAATGGATGTGAGAAGAAGTTGAGCATAGAATAGAAGTTTGAGAATTTTAACTCGTTCACTATGAAGATAGATAGGTATTTGAACACCTTGGTTAGTAAGACTCTTCTCTATATGTAAGCCTACCATTATTATTATTCAATGAAAAATATTTTTTTATGTTCCATAACAAGTTTCCAATTGTTGAGTAACTTGAAAAGTTATTTTTTTTGGCTTTGATTTAAGCCTCCATGAAATCCGGGGTTGGCATATCCGTCAATAGATTTATACTTAGTAAAACATATGTCCTACAACATTTCCACTTGCCCCGGGTACAATGTGAAGAAGAATGAATAAGTGATTAAACATTTTACCTTGTGAAGAGTAATCTTGTTAGGTTTGAATAATATAATCTTAGCCTTAATCCTTCAGCACACCATTTACCCTCTTGCCTATTTATTATCGATGCAGTGCTCCTCTGATATTCTCCTCTTGTTTGTATTTCAAGAGAATAGATTTGCAAATATCTCATAGTTTAAGCTTTGAAGATTGTGGATGTTACAAGTATTTTAATTCAGCAAATCGAAGTTGGTTGTTGATTTATTTTTTATAAAGTATGTTTGGAATATAAAAATAGAAAACCATTTGTCAAACTATTTTTCTCATATCAAAATTGCAGCAGCACATGGCAATCACAATGTCAAGGACATTGCCATAATGGAAATTTTAGGGACATTGCCACTAAGTGGCTCTTGTTAATATCATGTTGTTGTAATTGATTTCTTATTGTTGTTTCTAAGGGAACATAACTAATAATTCTTAATGATAATTTATTTAAAGTTAATTAATAAAAAAATAATTTTGAGAAGATATAAATGGAAAATTTAATTCTTTTATTATTAAAATGCAACGTACCCGACCCCAAAACCAAGGCTAGGGACACCAAGATGACTAGGGGGTAGGCTGAATCAATGTAAATGCACAACTGAGTAAATTTATTTAAGGGTAGTCCATCATCCCAGCCATCCAATTAAATAAAATGATCATCCTTTTTAAGGACAATGCAAACTTGCAATACATATCATTTTCCATATGCACATGATAAGCAAGGTAAATACATGCATGAATGTAATTAGATATCATCAAGTTATTAATATGTAAACTAACAGAAATTAATTAGATCTACCAAAACCATATAACCAATATCAAATTCATATTTTCAAACTAACTTAGTCAATACACATTAAAACATTATGGGATTTTTGAGGTCTAAAATGGGCCTCCTAACGGAAATAATAAAATAAGATTTATAATAATAAAATAAGAGCTCTAAATTTTAAAGAGGAAAGAGAAAAAACTATTTTTTCTTATCGTATTTTTGACATATCTCCTTAACGGTTTGCCCAAATTTCAAGTTTGGGCACTCGTGGGATGCGGATTTCAATTCCGCATCCAACCCATACCCACACTGCATACTTCTGAGGCGCCCACGACATGAAAAAATGAAAATTTCAATTAAAAAACATATTTTTATACGTTTTTTAATTGAAATTTTCATTTTTTCATGTCGTGGGTGCCTCAAAAGTATGCAGTGTGGGTATGGGTTGGATGCAGAATTGAAATCCGCATGCCACGAGTGCCCAAACTTGAAATTTGGGCAAACCGTTAAGGAGATATGTCAAAAATACGATAAGAAAAAGTAGTTTTTTGTTATTCCCTCCAATTTGTTTTACAAATTTTACCTTTATGGTTGACATCATCATCCTAAATCCTATTGGTTCTTATAAAGTGAATTTTTATGGTACATATTTTGTTTTGAGGCCCATTTTTTACCTCAAAACTCCCCTAATGTATCTATAAGCTACCATATTCCACCACATTAACAAGCTAGAAATTAGATCTTCATACTACCATCTATAGCCATATTAAGTCATAGATAAAACCATATATGAGGGATTCCATATACATCCATATAGATGATAATAAAATAAGGTGTCATGGCTTTCACCTACAAGCTTACAAACCATAAGAAAAAACTGGATCTAAGAGCCCATGTACAACAAAGTACTACAAATAAGCACATAATGAAGTAATCATCACAAACTACAAACCATATCCATATCTGCTAGGATATCTCATTGTCACTTTTTATGTTTGCATGCATCCTAGTCATCAGTTTGGTGTCTCCCAGCACCTGGTCCGCAGTTTGCTAGCCCCGGGAGCTTCTTTCCATTCATTTTTAGCCCTCCTAGTTAGTGATGCACCCTCCTTTCACCTACCACATTTGAAAGGCGCCCTTCTTCACCTACAACCAGTGACACACTCAGTTAGTTGAGTAATTTGTGGATCTTTCCTTGATTTAAGGCTAGATTGACTTGTTAACTAATTGAAACACTCCGTTGGACCTACAGTGAGACTAGATTGCAAGTTCTGACTCCAGTCAGCTCCTCATGCACCTTCCTTGTATTCTCCTTCACTACATTAGTGCTCCATACGCTAGTTACACCTACCTGCTTTCAGTTAGACTCAGTTTGACACATGGTTGACTGTTACTTGTGCATTGATGACACCACTGATCTGATGATGAGGACTCCTAGTGGAGACAAGGTACACCATGCAGGCTATTTGATTGATCTCCTTGGTTAATTCGAATTTCTTGGCTAGGTCTATTCAGTCATTGTGGCTACACATTGTATTGTATTCTACTTCTGAGTTCAATAGAGAACTGCTGCAAATATCTTACATAGTTTACACATATTATTCTTTATGCATCCCTTGTAATTGATTATCTTGTTCAATAAATCTGATGTGTTTCAATTTCACATGGTATCAGAGCCATGGCAGGGACAAGACTTCTTTTCTGAAGGGATTATTCAACATGAAAAAATTCGTGTACGAAAAAATATCATCTATAGCCATATAAATAATATCTCAAGGCTGTCAGCTACATCCATATAGATCATAAATAAATCAAATCCATAAGCACATAAATTCCAAGGATGAGGAAAATGCATAGATAATAAAATACTTATCTGATTAAGGGGAAACTAGCTTCAACTGGACAAATTTCCACCCAGCCATAGACACAGTCAATTCAAGGTGACCCCCAATTTGAGGCCATGGATCCATAAGCATAGGTACTCGCAATCAATGAACTTGGACTGATATTTCTCAACACTACCACACATAAATGATTATATCTCATCCATACGGAAAGCTTTATCAATGAAACAAATGGTATTCCTTACTGCAAACGTGGCTCCGAACACAATGGAATAGGCCTCACAACCCATAAATTCTAAGAAATATCTAAACCATAAGATGTGGAAGTTCCCTTCTCAAGAAACCTGCCACACAAAAATGACTAAATCTTAGTCATACTGAAACCATTTTTAGTGAAATATAAGGATTTTCTTACTGGAAACCTTGCTTTGAAACAAATGGAACAAGTATCACAATCCAAAAATGACCTGAAATCATTGAAATAGACCATATGTTTGTTCCCTTTCAACACTGTTAGAAACCACAGCTACACCTTTCTCCATCTAAACTTTCTCTTCCATTTGCACCACATGGTGCAATGGGATTCCCTTCACCACATGGGTCCCTCAAGAAATCACCATCCACTGTCGGGATTCATGTGCAAATATTTAGACAGGGACAAGGAATGGGACAAGGACTCATGTTGTGTTCTACACATTCAATCTTCAATCCCCATTACAAGGTCTTCATACCTCATTATAAGGCCTTAGATATTCATTTCCTAGTGAGTTGTGATTATTCGTGCTCACCATCACCCTTTGTATATCAGCACCCTCACCCAGGACTTCAATATTTAACCATACAATGCTTCTCCTCCATGAGAGCATGCACCTTCAATCCAATATCCAAGAGAAATCATGTGAGAGAGCCCATTTGAGTTCATATAGAGCAACTCGAATCCACTCCAAGAGTCTAAATCCAACTCACTATGGAGGTTACCCAAATGACAAGACGTTAACTCCAACCCAAAGATGCCAACTAGAATTATTGAGAGGTGATTACAAAACATTAGGGGAGTTACACAAGTTTTGAGGTGTCAAGGATAAAGATAGACAGTGAGGGTGCAATTGTGCAAGTGGGGGTTACAAAACCAAGTGTAACCTCCAAAACGGAGTTACAAAACCACCAAAGGGGCACATTTAACACATGGAATCCATCCAAGCACTAAGGAAGGCCCACTAAATCATGTATTGGGATCAATAATACCAACATAGGCTAAAATAAAAAAAATAGGAAACAAATAGTGTTTTTAGGGAGAGCCACAACTTCTAGTCCCAAAGCCCCTCATATGTGGAATCCATGGCCCCTCAACCAAATTAGTTGTCTAGGTTGAGCTAGTTATTTGATTAATAATAATAATAATAATTTCCATAGGCCATAGACCAGGCACCTAGTGCCACATTACAACACAAATAATAATCACAACATATGTCCACGGGCTTAACACGCGGGCTATTACATTAAATGATTTCATGAGATTTGAATTAATTATAGTCACGATGATCATAATCATGATCTAAGACACATTAGTTATGCATTGTCTTAATGAGTACATAGGATTTAGAGAGAGATGTTTTGAATTTTAATAATTTATTTATGAATCATGCATGATGAAAAATTTATATCATTATTCACATTATATAAATATAATAATATTTTATTTATGAACAGAAGTGACAAAAATTTATGATGAATGCATTAATAAATATAATAATACTCAATTGAATAGATAAGTTAAACACTTATCACGAATGCACTTTTTATTATTATTCAATAGAAAACACAATTTTTTTATGGAGAAAAAAAGTATAATAATATTTGACTTATGAATAGAATATGAGCTCTTTAAAGTAAAAAACCTTTTTTTAGTGTAAACTAAGTGTAAAAAAAAATTTAATGTAAAATTTACACCTTAATATCCTATTAGCCTATAGTAAATCTAGATCGAGGATGGATCTATGATGATTTTATTATAATGATTTCTTCATTAATTATTTATTTTTTTATTTTTAATGAGTTCATTTATTTATTTATTTAATTTGTTAATATTAAAAAAAGCAATCTAGTCAGTGCACTTATCTCATCCTCATCCAATGTAATGTAAACCTATCGGTATAACAAACAAAAGTATTAATGATATTCAAACATTATTATTTTCAAGCATTATTATTATTATTATTATTATTACATTTTTACAGTTTTCTAAAATATTATATTAAAATTTATAATCTCTTTCATTTCAAGCTCTAAAAATTAATATGATATACAACTTCATAAGGAAGGCTTGTTGCTTAGCATAGTGGTGAGGCAAACTGAAATTCTTGTCCATGACTGGGGTTTCTACCCTTTACATATTTGTATTTATCTAAAACAAGTGGGAAGTTATCCATATCCTACACTGTGTTTATGACGCGGTCATGAATAAGTGTTGATTAGCAAAATATTCATCTATTTTTTTATTTTATTTTAGATGACATGGAAATTTTGAAAACCAACCAACTTAACTGCAAAAAAGTTCGACAAGGTTGCAATTATAGAGACGTGTTTTTGACATTCTAACAACAACTGTGCAAATAAGGGTTTTGGAACATGGGCATGAGACTGAAAAAAAGGATATGGAAAGTTTTCCTGAAAATCCTAGCTTGAGATTCTGAAGAAGATATGTGATAGACTTGGAGTCCAACCACTCAACAAGGGTTGGCCTAGTACCAACCAAGTAAAAAAGTGGGAAGTAATATGTTTTTACACCTCTGTAGTATACTCTTCTTTGGATTTCCTAGGGTTGGGTTTTCGTGATATTTTTAAGATTTGATAAGTTTGTGCTTTTGTGTTTTGGATTTTTCACTTGGTGGTGATTTTTGGGGTAGTTTTGTCTTTCCCATTAACCAAATCAAACTATATTACCTTTTGTAAATACTGGTGGGGTTCATTTCTAATGTCGATAACATGCGACATACACATAAATCATGTCCGGTCAAATATGATAGTGGGAGGGGTGAGTTGGAGACCTCTCCAAGCCCCGATGTCACATCACCCAACTTCACTCTGATTCAAGTCTGGAATAACCTTACCTCCCAGGTAAAATTTACATCATCATTGAAGGGGGAGGGTTTAGGTCTACCACAAAAAATTTTCTCTTCATCGACAACTAAGGATAGGGTTTTAAATAGTTTTCAGTGTGCGAATTCTTCGAGGAATTCGGAGAACAACCTAGTTTCCTATCAGAATCGATGAGTTGTTTGTGGAGAAAATGCAAGAAATAGACACTAGATGGAGACTGAGAAAGATAGAAAGGGTTGAGCTCTCTATCTCTTAGGGAAGGACGTTACCATGGATATGGTACACATATTATCCTCGAGAGCACTCTTAGGGAAGTTCGATATCAAGCTTAATAGGGTCAAGATATTGAACTAGATCATGAAGGTTTGGAAACCCTTAATTAACTATGTATCGAGGGTTATTATGCTGGTAAACGGATGGGTATATTTCCATTTTATCTCTAAGGAATACTTGCAACTTATTTAGTCCAGGTTCTGGGTGATAGGTTCAAGATCGCTAGTTCTCTCTAGATCGCATTTGGCCTTTGATCCATGGAAAGAAAAACTAAAGAAAATACATTTGTGGGTCCTCTTACTAGGCTTTCCACTACATTGTTGGAATTTTCGGGCTTTCATGTATCTGGAAAAATCAATTGGCATTTTATTCTAATTGAGGAATAAAACCTTATGATCTCTTATCAGAAAATCCCTAGAGTTTTGGTTGAAATAGACACCTCTGAAGGACTACGTGAGGAAGTTGAAGTGATATGGGAGGAGGGGGAATTCATATAATGCCTTGATTACTAGAAGGTTCTATTCCGTTGTTTCATATGTCATAGGACTAACCACTTACGACATAATTCTTATTTTGACATTAATGATGACTGTATTGTTTCACCTGAGGGATCCCTTACCAGAGAGGGTATTGAAGAGATGGAGCAAAACTTATATTTCCCCTTCCGTTGGATGAATATTCAACCAAGTAATTCATGAGTAAGTTTCGTATTTTCCTTCCACTCCTTATTAAATCACTTTTCGTTGATGAAAGTTTAGGAAATATAAAAGTGGCACAAGGGCAGGTCGGTTGGACCCTCTTACTTAACTATAACAAACAGTAAACACACGAATTCTCACATAGAATATATGTGAACTGGAATTCCCGAAATTTGGCTTCAATTACTCAGGAATCATTCACAAAGTTACATGCAAACAAATAAATAAGTCGCCTTATCCCGTTACAATATATAGACATAAACCTCTACTCTATCGATGTGTTTCTCCCCTCTGTGTGTTATCCTCTCTATCTTTTGTCCCTCTGAATAATGAAATAAAGATAGATCCCCCACTCTATTCCTCTGCACCAGTCTTCTATTATGTTATATCATTTTTCTTGAGGCCCCTCTACTTGGCTTCCCTGAGACATCCTTAATCTGTCTGCCACTATGCTCCTGACCCAATGGATCCTACAGTTCTCAGTGCCCCCTTACAATGATGCATCGTCTCCTCTTGTGTTAATACCTAGACTGGCCTAAACCACCTTCTTAGCTTCCAATAAATTCCTCAACAACTCACAATGGCTGTAGTTCGATATCCTCGACTGTCGCTCTTCTCTAACTTTGCTACAGTTGTCATTCTTGTCACTGTCCTCTTCTAGTTGGTTTGCATTTCAATCACATCGACCATTTTACCTCGTCAGTTATCGACTTAACTCATCCCCCATAATTCACTGGAATATTCTCTTGAATTCTATTACCTTGAATTAACTAGAACAATCGAGTGAGGTCTAGCCAGGTGTGAAGGACTTAGTCATATGTGCTCAGTGTGCTAAGGCAGTGTTCAATTCGAATCGCAACAGATCTTCTTTTCATAATTAACATTGTTTTGTAGGAATCTTCTCTCTTTCAGCTTCGAATTCTGAAGTATCATGGATCTCAAGCTAAATTCATTCAACTAATTCAAATGGAAGGAAAAAATGGACATCTTCTTGATGTCAAAGAGTCTTTCCAGACTAGTGAATGGGTTTGCAGCTGAGCCCACTGGTGCAGTAGAGAAATCCAAGTACTTAGACAAGCTTGATGAAGTAGTAGGACTACTGCTACTCTCCATTTCTGAAGACCTACACTTTCATGTTATCAATTTGAAGACTCCAAAGGAGGTTTGGGACAAGCTCAAATCTCTTCTTGGTCAGACTGGTTATTTGAAGGGTCAAAAGTTGGAAAATGAGCTCATCTCCATGATCCCAAGCAGTTTCAAAACTATCACTGATTTTGTCAATAAGTTCAAGAACTTGATTTCACAGTTGAAGAGGTATGGGATTGAGAAGGAGGACAAACAACTCATCCTTTCCATCCTGCCGAAGCTAGGCCCTGATTATTCAGTGTTTGTTTTGAACTTCCAGTCAGCCAAGATGACCATTCCAAAATGGAAGTTCCCTTTTCTTGCAGACTTCATCCAATCTATAACTCTTGAGGAGGAGAAGCTATGCACATGGGAGTGATAAAAGCCAAGTTGGATTCATCTCTTGCAACCACTAAGTTAAGAAGAGCAAATGGAAAAGGAAAACAAAAAATTTCTAATAGAAATTCGAATGATCAAAATCAAAAAGAGGCTCCCATACAGTCAGATGGAGCCTCGAATCCTAAGAAGGAGAAGAACATTCAAAAGGGCACATACAAGTGCACATATTGTAATCGAGGATACCATCCCGAAATTTCATGCATGAAGAAGACCATAGATCTCATGGCCTCACTCCTTGAGAAGAATAATCTCCCAGTACCTGCATGTGCTAGGAAGAAAGAGAGTGAACCATCTACATATGAGAACAAAGAGAGATGCCATTCCCTCATGGCAAGTGCATCAACTCAATCCTCCTTCATCATAGATTATGGAGCTTCAAGACACATGTCTTCCTCCAAGGATCTCTTCACAGGATTCAGAGCTATTGTTGGACAATTCGTTATGTTGGGGAATGATTCTGAAGTCTCTTATGAAGGGATTGGAAGAATCAAGTTAGATCATGGATACTTCACCAATGTACTCTATGTCCCCACTCTCACTGCTAATCTACTTTTTGTATATTGTTGGTGTCCATTTTTGTCATCATTTTTTAATATCAAATACACTCTGATTGGCATTACTTTCACCATTTTTTATGTCCTCAGTCACTCTGTTTGCCATTCAGACTGACAAATGGAGCAAGTATGCATTTATTCACACATCACATGAATTTTGGGTAAAAATTGTTATGCTATGGTTTATTGATGTTTATTTGTCTTGTTTAGTAACTACATTTCATTTCACAGGTTCTGGCTCTCAAACAAATCTTAAATTGGAAGCGTATTGAAGTTGTGGATGATCAGCTGCATTCAGCCCACCGTTTAGACCCGCATTCAACCCGTGAGTTTGTTGGTTGAGGTATGTTCGGGCCGTTAGAGAGTAAACTGGCGTGTGGGTTCCATTTGGGACATGGTCCTGATGGTACGTGAGTTGATGTTCTAGAAGATCCTTTCTCCTGCATGCTCAGCTTGACATCACATCCATCTCTACCCATGTCAAAGGAGCATTGATGCTTCAACAACTGCGTGAAGGATCAACGCTGTGGAATTTGGAACAAAGCTCTATGCGTTGTCATGAAACTTTATGAGATCGTTCCTTGGATTATGAGTTGTCATAGGATGCTGAGTAGAGATGCTCTTTGGTTATGCGTTGTCACAAGATGTTAAATAGAGTTGTTTTCATGTATTGAAGACTGTATATTATTAAATAAATCGACCACTAAAGGGTCAACTTGCTTCCTCCATTGTAACGTTGTATAAATAGACGTCCTCGTAGCAGAGACATGTTAGTCCTTAGTCAGTAGTCAGTCAGTGTTTTATCTTTAGACTTGTTAATCTCTTTTAGCTGAAATGGATACAAAAGCATTGTAACTCTATATTTTATTTTAATATATCTCTATTCTAGATTTATAGAAATCTATCAGCATGCATCGTGATTGATTGATTAAGGCTTAGCCTCTGTTTGCTGAGATGGGCCCCTCAACGACCAATGGTCTTCTATCTGTCTATATACTCTGTGTTTGTTTTTCTGCAGATAAAACTGTGTTGTTTATTTTATCTCTGTATTTATGTTATACATGATGTTTTTGTCCTGTAATATATTTAATGTTCTATTGTTTACATAGATGAGATTTATGTTTTGTGCTCTATATTTTATCATTATTCATGTTCGATGGTTTATATAAATAAGATTTATGTGTTATGTTATATGTATCCTGTTGTTATTTATGTTAATACTATTTAGAATATAATTGATGACTAGTCACACTTAGGTTCATTCAGCTTGCTTTATAGGTTAGGTCACACTTAGGTTTATTTAGTTTACTTCAGTAACTTAAGTCATATTTAGTTTATTTCGTTTTCTTAAGTAGTTTAGATCACATCTGGTTTATTTAGTTGCTTAAATAGTTTTATTTAAAAGATTTAGTCTGCCTAGTTAACTTAGAGTCTAGTTAGTTTCACCTCTTAGATCTTCTCATAGACTAAAGTTCTATAGTTTCTCTCCTATAGCAGAATATTAGTTATTAGATACATTCTAGTCTCGTTTCCAAGATAAAATATAAATAGTTAGTTTCCTAACATAGATAGATTTTTCTTATTCTAGCTCTTAACTAGCTTATTCATTGCTTCCCCTACACTGTAGGATCATATGCATCAACCAACTGGGAGGTAAGATCATCCCATCTTCTCTTCTTTCTAGTTTAAATCGTTTTCCTCCATTCAGACTGTCATTCGGGTAGTCATCCGGACCGACATTCGGACATTCATACTTCCTACATCGTTTTGCTTAATTAGAATATAGTTTTTAGGTTTTTCTTCAGATTATAATCTCTTTCACCCTTAATTAGTATTCTTAGGAGACACTAAGAACTTTTTGTATTTCATATTAAGTTTTGATCAAGTTTTATCATCATCCTTAGTTTTCCTTCTCTCTTTCCTTAGACCCTGCTTTAGTTGTTTACAAGTTCTCTTTTCCTTATGTTTGATTTATTAATGCTTTATGGTTACAGAATTTATTAGTTTCATTTTCAATGCAGTTTATTGTATGTTAATAATATCAATATTAGGTTAAGTTTAGTGATTTCATTATCCAAATCATTTCAGTCTTGGATTATTCTTCTCATGCTAACAATGATTACATGGAATAAGATTTAGTTCAGAACTACAATATCTTTATCAAGTTTTCTACTTGCTTCTGAATTTAACATCTTTATCAAGTTTTCTATTTACTTATGAATTTAACATCTTTATCAAGTTTTCCACTTGCTTCTAGACTTCTTCAGTTCAAGTCCCTCATTTATAAATAGGAGATAGGTCATTATGTTTAAAGTTAATTATAGTTTGATAATCTTTAGCTTGCATTTATTTGTAGAAGTTAAATTAGATTTAGTTCCATTTTGTTTTCTTGTAACTTTTGAAAGCCACTTCGATACATTCACCCCTATTCCCATTACATTTGATACACTTCCGCAGGATCCCCAAGGAGAATGGAATTAGATGCTTTAGTGTAGTCTTGAATAATTTGTTTTTTTGTCTTCTCTATTGTTTAATCATAGAATAGAGTAGTATTGTTCGACACTATTTTGATCTAGTAGTTTAGATAGGTTTAGTTAGTCTCTTTGTTGTCTTTCTGAAGTTCGACTCTGTTTTTCATTTTGAAAGATCTTTCAATCTTTTCTTTATTTAATCATTTAAGGTCTAACAAGCCAAAATTTAGGTATCATTCTACCTTAGCATATAGTTTTCCTCAACTCTAAGATTACCAACCCTGGTTGATAATTAAATATTAGGTGTTTTCTTTGAGATAGCTCACACACCCAACATATATTAGATGACCCAGACTGGAGAGCCCAAGAGGGTGATCTTCTCTCCTAATGAGGTTGAAATTCAAGACATGGTATCAGGATCTACCATTGCAAAAGGAGTTGCAACTCATAAGTCAAAGTTGTATGAGTTCTCACACTTCTCACCTCTCTCAAGGCAATCTACTCTCCATACTCATGCCAATAAAGAAAGCAAATTGTGGCATGAAATATTTGGGCATCTTAACTATCAATACTTGCAAGACATGCATACAAAGGAGATGGTTGATGGGATTCCCAAGATAAATTTTTCCAAGGGAAACTAGCATGGTTGTTTGGTGGGAAAGCATCTAGAAAATAAATTTGACAAGGGGAAGGAAAGGAAAGCCTCTCATCTTCTAGATCTCATCCATAGTGATGTCGCTAGGCCATTTCCAGATCTATCTCTAAAAAATGAAAGGTATATAATCACCTTTATTGATGATTATTCCAAATTCACATGGGTATATTTCCTTAGATTAAAGTTAGAAGTATTTGGTTTCTTCATGTTTTTCAAGTCTTCTATAGAGAAATTTTCAGATAGGAGGATATAGGCCATTCGCACTAACAATGGAGGTGAGTACATTAAGGGTGATTTTGAAACCATTTGTGCTGAAGAGGGAATTGAGATGAAACATATTGTTCCCTATACACCACAACAGAATGGTGTTGCTGAAAGGAAGAACTGAACATTGAAATAAATGGCCACCTACATGCTAAAGTTGAAAGGGTTGCACCCTAGTCTTTGGGTAGAAGCCATTAACTATGCCTCCTATCTTCATAACAGAGTTCCTCACAAGGGACTGAAAGACATTACTCCTTTTGAAGCATGGATGGGATACAAGCCTAATGTGTCTCATCTTCAAGCGTTTTGATCCAGAGCATGGGCAAGGATACCAAATGAGAAAAGGAGAGCCCTAGATCCACAAAGCAACAAGTGCATAATGGTGGGTTATGCATTGGATGCAAAGGCCTACAAGTTGCTTGATCCATTTACCATGACTACATTTTTTATAAGAGTGTACAGTTTGAGGAATGGCCTCTTCATGATGCTCATCCTGTTGAGCATGATAGTTTTCCTACTACACCTCCACTACTTGATGAGCTCCAAGAGAGAGAATCTTCATCACATGAAAGTTCAGATTCAGAGTATCAAAGTGATGATGATGAAGAGAAAATGCTACATCCAGATCCACAAGAACCTGAATATCTAGCAACTGATTCAGAAGATGAGCGAATGGGAGATACAGTTACACAAGAACTTGATGATCTCTCACCTGATGATCCTCCTCTTCCGATATGGGAAGCCACTACTCTCCGATCTGGTTGGTGATCTTGTTAGTGATCCAACTGATCAACGGAGAACCAGATCAGATTATCAGAATGAAAGGTTTCATCCTTCTCACATTACTGATCCATTTCAGATTGACCAATCCTTCTTTGGAAAAGAAGGACACTTGCCTCCTTCCGGGGTGAGTGATAACATGCTAGATTAGAATCCTTCAGTCTATTTTGAGGGAGGGATTTCTTCCCATTGGGTTTTCCCTATTTTCTCTTTTATTTTTTAGATTGTTGTACGGGGTGACCTTTGACCTCAGTCACCAGGGCCCTAGTATTAAGTTTTTAAGTTACTACCTCACAGTATAGCTTGCGGGGGGTGTTTGAATATTCTCACCATCATTTTTCTATCTTGCATGCATCCTGTCATCAATATCGAATTCTTCCAATACCTAGTCCTTATTTTGCCACCCCCAGGAGCCTGTTTCTACTTAGTTCTATCCCTCCTAGTCATTAATGCACCCTTGTTTTCAACACTGGAGCACAAGTGCGCCTTAATCCACTTATTTAGGAGTTACTTCAGTTTGTTGGTTGGTTGACGACTCAGTTTCTTGATTCAGGGGATGATTGATCAGTTAACTGACTGAAGCACTTAGATAGCCACCTACTGAGACTAGTTTGAGCTATTATGACTACTGACAGCTCCTCATGCACCCACATTGGATTCTCCTTCCCTGCATCAGTTCCCATGCACTCAGTTAGACTTAGTTAGACTCATTTGACTGACTATCTGACATTTATGACCACTGCCACTTGTTTGGATGATGTCTCCTATGTTATACAAGACACACCTTGAGGTGAATTCGAGTGACCTTAGAGGAATTCGAATCCTCTTGATTGTATTCAGTTATTATTTATTTTATAGAGTGCAAGCTTACAACTGATGTATTATACAACAATTTTTCTCCATTTTCTATGTAATGAGTGATTATTGATTCAACATTTCTTCTTCTTCTTTCTGCACTTCCTAAGTGAATTCTAGTGAGTTCTTCTACTGTTGAGGGATTCTATTACGAAAATATCACATGGTATCAGAGATAACATCAGCTATTCGAATTGTAGTAGCAGTAGTTGCAGCAATTCCTTGAGCAGTTGTCTTTCATTGATCACCAGAAGCCTCTAAGTTTCCATAGCAAATCTTGGTGCTATTACCTTGAATTCATTGGAGAAATCCAGTGAGGTCTATCCAAGTTTGAACTACTTAGCCATATGTGCTCAGTTTCCTAAGCCAGTGTTCAATTCGAATTGCAGCAGATCTTCTTTTCATAATTCTCATTGTTTTGCAAGAATCTTCTCTCTTTCAGCTTCGAATTCTACGGTATCATGGATCTCAAGTTGAATTCATTCAACTACTTCTAATGGAAGGAAAAAATGGAGAACTTCTTGAAGTCGAAGAGCCTTTCTAGAGTAGTGAATGGCTCTACAGTTGAGCACACTTGTGCACTAGAGAAATCCAAGTACTTAGACAAGCTTGATGAAGCAGTAGGACTGTTGCTACTATCCATTTCTGAAGACCTACACTTTCATGTTATCGATTTAAAGACTCCAAAGGAGGTTTGGGACAAGCTCTAATCTCTTCTTGGTTGGAATGGTGATTTGAAGGGCCCAAATTTGGAAAATCAGCTCATCTCCATGAGCCCAAACAGTTTCAAAACTATCATTGATTTTCTCAATAAGTTCAAGAACTTGATTTCATAGTTTAAGAGGTATGGGATTGAGAAGGAGAACAAACAACTCATCCTTTCTGTCCTGTCGAATCTAGGCCCTGATTATTCAGTGTTTGTTTCGACCTTCCATTCAGCCAAGATGTCCATTCCAAAATTGAAGTTCCCTTCACTTGTAGACTTCATCCAATCTCTAAGTCTTGAGGAGGAGAAGCTAGTTCACATGGGAGTGATAAAATCCAACTTGGATTCATCTCTTGCAGCCACTGAGTCAAGAAGAGTGAATGGCAAGGGAAAACAAAAAATTTCTGATAGAAATTTGAATGATCAATAGCAGAAGGAGGCTCCCATATATTCAGTGGATCCTCGAATCCTAAGAAGGACAAGAACATTCAGAAGGGCACATCCAAGTGCACATATTGTAATCGAGGATACCATCCTAAACGTTCATTCATGAAGAAGACCATAGATCTCATGGCGTCACTCCTTGAGAATAATAATCTCCCAGTACCTGCATGTGCTAGGAAGAAAGAGAGTGAACCATCTACATATGAGAACAAATAGAGATGCCATGGTCTCATGGCAAGTGCATCAACTCAATCCTCCTTCATCATAGATTCTGGAGCTTCAAGACACATGTCTTCCTCTAAAGATCTCTTCACTGGATTTGAAGCTACTGTTGGACCATCCATTATTTTGGGGAATGATTTTGAAGTCTCTTCTAAATGGATTGGAAGAATCAACTTAGATCATGGATACTTCACCAATGTACTCTATGTCCCCACTCTCACTGTTAATCTACTTTCTGTATATCAGATGACCAACACTGGAGAGCCCAAGAGGGTGATCTTTTCTCCTAATGAGGTTGAAATTCAAGACATGGTATCAGGAACTACCATTGCAATAGGATTTTCAAATCATAAGTCGAAGATGTATGAGTTCTCACAATTCTTGCCTCTCTCAAGGCAATTTGCTCTCCACACTCATGCGAATGAAGAAAGCAGATTGTGGCATGAAAGCTTTGGGCATATTAACTATCAATACATGCAATACATGCATACAAAGGAGATGTTTGATGGGCTGCCGAAGATCAATTTTTTCAAGGGAAACTGTCATGGTTGTTTGATGGGAAAGCAACCAGAAAAGAAATTTGAGAAGGGGAACATAAGGAGAGCCTCTCATCCTCTAGATCTCATCCATAGTGATGTTGTTGGGCCATTTCCAAATCTATCTCTAAACAAAGCAAGGTATATACTCACCTTTATTGATGATTATTCCATATTCACATGGGTATATTTCTGTAGATTCAAGTCAGAAGTATTTGGTTTATTCAAGTTTTTCAAGTCTTCTGCAGAGAAGTTTTCAGATGGGAGGATAAAATCCATTCACACTGACAATGGAGGTGAGTACATTAAGGGTGATTTTCAAACATTGTGTGTTGAAGAGGAAATTGAGATCCAACATATTGTTCCCTCTACACCACAGTAGAATGGTGTTGCTGAAAGGAAGAACAAAACAATGAAATAAATGGCCACCTGCATGCTAAATTCGAAAGGGTTGCACCCTAGTCTTTGGGCAGAAGCCATTAACTGTGCCTACTATATTCAGAACATATTTCCTCACAAGGGACTCAAACACATAAATCCTTTCGAAGCATGGATGGGATACAAGCTTGATGTGTCTCATCTTCGAGTGTTTCGATCCATAGCATGGGAAAGGATACCAAATGAGAAAAGGAGAGCACTAGATCCAAAAAGCAATGAGTGCATTATGGTGGGTTATGCATTGGATGAAAAGGCCTACAAGTTGCTTGATCCCTCTACCATGACTACATTTCTTTCTAGGAGTGTACATTTTGAGGAATGGCCTCTTCATGATGCTCATCCCGTTGAGCATGATAGCTTTCCTACTAAACCTCCACTGCTTGATGAGCTTCAAGAGAGCGAATCTTCATCACATGACAGTTTAGATTCAGAGTATCAGAGTGATGATGATGAAGAGGGAATGCTAGATCTAGATCCACAAGAACCTGAATATCTAGCAACTGATTCAGAAGATGAATGAATGGGAGATCCAGTTCCACAAGAACTTGATCATATCTCACCTGATGATCCTCCTCTTCTGAGATGGGAAGCCACTACTCTCCAGTCTGCTAGTGATATTCTTGGTAATCCAACTTATCAACGGAGAACCAGATCAGATTATCAGAATGGAAGGTTTCATCCTTCTCACATTACTGATCCATTTCAGATCGATCAATCCTTCTTTAGAAAAGAAGGAAACTTTCCTTCTTCCGAGGTGAGTGATGACATGCTACATTAGCATCCTTCAGTCTATTTTGAGGGAGAGCTTTCTTCCCACTGTATTTTCCCTCTTTCCTCTTTTATTATTTAGATTGTTGTACGTGGTGACCTTTGGTCTCAGTGACCAAGGCCCTACTATTAAGTTTTTCAGTTACTACCTCATAGTATAGCTTGTGGGGGGGTGTTGGAATATTCTCACCATCATTTTTCTATCTTGCATGTCTGCATGCAATTCTGCATGCATCCATTCATCTGCATGCAATTGCATGCATGCAGTCATCAGTATCAAATTCTCCCAGCACCTAGTCCTTATTTTGCAGCCCTCGGGAGCCTGTTTCTGCTCAATTCTATCCCTCCTAGCCACTGATGCGCCCTTGTTTTCATCACTAGAGCACAAGTGCACCTTATTCCACCTATTTATGAGTTACTTCAGTTAGTTGGTTGGTTTATGACTCAGTTCCTTGATTCATAGGATGATTGATCAGGTTAACTGATTGAAGCACTTAGATAGGAACCTACTGAGACTAGTTTAAGCTATTATGACTACTGAAAGCTCCTCATGTCCCCACATTGCAGTCTCCTTCCCTAAATCAGTTCCCATGTACTCAGTTAGACTCATTTCACTAACTATCTGACATTTATAACCACTGCCACTTGTTTGGCCAATGTCTCCTATGTTATCCAAGACACACCTTGAGGTGAATTCGAATGACCTTAGAGGAATTCGAATCCTATTGATTGTATTCAATTATTATTCATTTTACAGAGTGCGAGCTTACAACTCGTGTATTATACAATAGTTTTTCTCAATTTTCTGTGTAATGAGTGATTATTGATTCAACATTTCTTCTTCTTCTTTCTGCACTTCATGATTGAATTCTAGTGAGGTATGCTACTATTGAGTGATGCTATTCCTAAAATATCACATGGTATCAGAGCTGACAACAACTAGTCAAATTGCAGCAGTAGCGGTTGCAACAATTCCTTGAGCAGCTGTCTTTCATTGAGCACCAGAAGCCTCTGAGTTTCCACAGCAATCTTAGTGATATTACCTTGAATTCATTGGAGAAATATAGTGAGATCTAAACAGGTGTGAAGGAATTAGTCATATGTGCTCAGTGTCCTAAGGCAGCGTTCAATTCGAATTGCAGCAGATCTTCCTTTCATAATTCTCATTCTTTTGCAAGAATCTTCTCTCTTTCAAGCTTGAATTCTACAGTATCATGGATATCAAGTTAAATTCACTCAACTACTTCGAATGGAAGGAAAAAATGGAAATTTTATTGAAGTCGAAGAGTCTTTCTAGGGTAGTGAATGGCTTTGTAGTTGAGCCCATTGGTGGAGTAGAGAAATCCCACGGGGGCTTCACTAGAAGGCAATTTAATATCACGTTCATTCATATTGCGGTATTAAATATTAATGAAAACCTAAACATTATATTGCTTATATATTAAGGGGCAAAGGGTTTTTTTATTTAATGTAACAATACAAAAATACTTTGGAGTCTTTTTTATATGGGCGGGCTGACAAATATCCGCCAAATGGAGATGGCGGGATCACGGTCGGATGAGAAGTTAGGTTGAGGTAAGGCTCGAGCTTACCAGTACTTAGGGAAATCATGTCTTGAGGCATGCTTCAAACTAGGGGTTTCGTGGTGAAGTGGGTTGACAGTCAATCATAGTCGAGAGAAAATGGTCGTTGACAACCAATTGTTACCAATAACACTCAGCGAGTTGTTACCAATAGCCTTGGGAGACTCTAAGCCTCCAAGTCCTATTATAGGCCCTCGATAGGCCTTGGGGGCTTGAATACCCAACCACTCATGCCTATTACAGGCCTTGGGAGGTTTAGTCAGCCTCCTAGAGCTTGTTACAGGCCCTGGGGGCTTGAATACCTCGCCCACAATAGGCTTAGTCAGCGATTGGGGAACTGCAACATGCAATCTAAATGCTGTACTATGTGCATTGGCTCTAGTGACATACAAGAAGTGATCTCTCCTATCTCTTCATTAGACCATTAGATGTTGCAAATCATAATGATATGTAGTTGAGTAAATGCATTGTGGGTGAAGTAATGTGCATCCACAATATACATCGAAAGAAGCAAGGTGCATTGTAGAATGCATGTGGGGTCATAAGAGGGGTATCATATCAATATACTAGGTATAAATATAAAGGGTATAAAAAACTTTAATGAAAAAATTGATACATACAATATCTAGTGAAAATAGGGTTTTTTTTTATTGGGAAGGCATATTGGGAGGGGGTTAAAAAAATGATTTTGGAAGGTATTTTCCAATATTTAGTGAAATTAGGGGTATTGTTTCATATGCCACGAACGAATGTGCTATGATAGCAGTTTATTGAGTGAAGCCCCGCGTGAAAAATCCAAGTACTTAGACAAGCTTGATGAAGCAATAGGACTGCTGCTACTCTCCATTTCTGAAGACCTACACTTTCATGTTATCGATTTGAAGACTCCAAAGGAGGTTTGGGACAAGCTCAAATATCTTCCTGGTCAAACTGATGATTTGAAGGGTCCAAAGCTAGAAAATGAGATCATCTCTATGAGCCCAAGCAGTTTCAAAACTATCACTAAGTTTCTCAATAAGTTCAAGAACTTGATTTCACAGTTGAAGAGGTATGGGATTGAGAAGGAGGAAAAAAAACTTATCCTTACCATCCTGTCGAAGTTAGGCCCTGATTATTCAGTGTTTGTTTCGACCTTCCAGTCATCCAAGATGTCTATTCCAAAATGGAAGTTCCCTTCACTTGCAGACTTCATCCAATCTCTAACTCTTGAGGAGGAGAAGCTAGTGCACATGGGAATGATAAAAGCCAAGTTGGATTCATCTCTTGCAACCACTGAGTCAAGAAGATCGAATGGAAAAGGAAAACAAAAACTTTCTGATAGAAGTTCGAATGATAAAAAGCAGAAGGACGCTCCCATATAGTCAGATGGATCCTCAAATATTAAGAAAAACAAGAACATTCAGAAGGGAAAATCCAAGTGCACATATTGTAATCGAGGATACCATCCTAAAAGTTCATGCATGAAGAAGACCATAGATCTCATGGCCTCACTCCTTGAGAATAATAATCTCCTAGTACCTGCATGTGCTAGGAATAAAGAGAGTGAACCATCTACATATGAAAACAAAGAGAGATGCCATGCCCTCATGGCAAGTGCATCAACTCAATCCTCCTTCATCATAGATTCTGGGGCTTCAAGACACATCTCTTCGTCCAAGGATATCTTCACTGGATTCAGAGTTACTGTTGGACAATCCATTATGCTGGGGATTGATTCTGAAGTCTCTTATGAAGGGATTGGAAGAATCAAGATAGATCATGGATACTTCACCAATGTACTCTATGTCCCCAATCTCACTACTAATTTTTTTTTATATTAGATGACCCACACTGGAGAGCCCAAGAGGGTGATACTCTCTCCTAATGAGGTTGAAATTCAAGACATGGTATGAGGATGTACTATTGCAAAAGGATTTGCAAACCATAAGTTGAAGCTGTATGAGTTCTCACACTTCTTACCTCTCTCAAGGAAATCTTCTCTCCACACTCCTGCTAATAAAGAAAGCAGATTGTGGCATGAAATATTTGGGCATCTTAACTATCAATACTTGCAAGACATGCATACAAAGAAGATGGTTGACGGGATTCCCAATATCAAGTTTTCAAAGGGAAACTATCATGGTTGTTTGATGGGAAAGCATCTAGAAAAATAAATTTGAGAAGGGGAAGGCAAGGAGAGCCTCTCATCCTCTAGATCTCATCCATAGTGATGTTGCTGGGCCATTCATGGATCTATCTCTAAACAAAGCAAGGTATATACTTACCTTTATTGATGATTATTCCATATTCACATGGGTATATTTCCTTAGATTGAAGTCAGAAGTATTTGGTTTATTCAAGTTTTTCAAGTCTTTTGCAGAGAAATTTTCAGATAGGAGGATAAAATCCATTCACACTGACAATGGAGGTGAGTACATTAAGGGTGATTTTCAAACTTTTTTGTTGAAGAGGGCACTGAGATGCAACATACTCTTCCCTATACACCGTAGGATAATGGTGTTGCTGAAAGGAAGAATAAAACAATGAAAGAAATGGCCACCTGCATGCTAAAGTGAAAGGGTTGCACCCTAGTCTTTGGGCAGAAGCCATTAACTGTGCCTCCTATCTTCAAAACAGAGTTCCTCACAAGGGACTCAAAGAAATTACTCCGTTCGAACCATGGATGGGATACAAGTTTGATGTGTCTCATCTTTGAGTGTTTGGATCCAGAGCATGGGAAAGGATACTAAATGAGGAAAGGAGATCCCAAGGTCCACAAAGAAGAGAGTGCATTATGGTGGGTTGTGCATTGGATGCAAAGGCGTACAAGTTGCTTGATCCCTCTATCATGACTACAGTTCTTTATAGGAGTGTACAGTTTGAGGAATGGCATCTTCATGATGCTCATCTTGTTGAGCATGATAGCTTTCCTACTACACCTCCACTATTTGATGAGCTCCAAGAGAGCAAATTTTCATCACATGACAGTTCAGATTCAGAGTATCAGAGTGATGATGATGAAGAGCGAATGCTAGATCCATAGCCATAAGAACTTGAAGATCTAGCAACTGATTCAAAAGATGAGCGAATGGGAGTTCCAGTTCCACAAGAACTTGATGATCTCTCACCCGTTGATCCTGCTCTTCTGAGATTGGTAGCCACTACTCTCTATTCTGCTGGTGATATTGTTGGTGATCGAACTAATCAATGAAGAACCTGATCAGATTATCAGAATGGAAGGTTTCATCCTTCTCACATTACTGATCCATTTTAGATAGATCGATCCTTATTTGGAAAATACGAACACTTTCCTCCTTCCGGGGTGAGTGATGACATGCTACATTAGCATCCTTCAGTCTATTTTTAGGGAAGGCTTTCTTCCAACTGGGTTTTCCCTCTTTCCTCTTTTATTATTTAGATTGTTGTATGGGGTGACCTTTGGTATCAGTCACTAGGGCCCTACTATTTATTTTTCAGTTACTACCACATAGTATAGCTTGCGGGGGGGTGTTGAAATATTCTCACCATCATTTTTCTATATTACATGCTTGCATGCAATTCTGCATGCATTCAATCATCTGCATGCAATTGCATGCATCCAATCATCAGTATCGAATTCTCCCAGCACCTTGTCCTTATTTTGCAGCCCCTAGGAGCCTGTTTCTTCTCATTTCTAGCCCTTCTAGCCACCGATGCGCCGTTGTTTTCATCAATGGAACACAATGTTAGAAAAACAGGATCGTAGAGAAATAACAATAAACATAAATGCAAATATATCACACACACATTACAAGAGAGACACAGATATATCATGGTTCACCCAACTTGGGCTACGTCCACACTGAAGTTGCCAGTCCTTATTATTATACCATCCAACAAAGTGAAGGGATACAACCTGCAGCACAGCCACTGCACTTACTCTTCACTGTTTCACAGTCTCCCTTCTTGATCTCAGAGATATTTACAATGCATAATACCTAATACATAAACCCTAGCCATGTTACTAAGTATTTCTTTTATAAGGGAAATACAATGGGAAAATACCATGGGTTACCCAAAACAATGGGCCTGAAAACTGTTGGTGAAAACAACCCCAAATTTTTTTCATGACTTTGGTTCACCTTAGTTGACAATGGCTAGTGACAGTTGACTATTGGTTGAACTTAGTTGACTTTGGATGACTTTGGTTAACCTTAGTCAACCATGGTTTACTATGGTTAGCTATAGTTAACCATGGTTGACTACAGTTGACCATGGTTGGCGATTGTTGATTTTAATATCATATGGTTAACTATAGTTCACCTGCTAGCTTGATTATGGGTGACACAAGGGTTGACTTTAAAATCATATGGTTGATTATAGTTCCAATATTATTTGACTATTAATGAATTAAATTAAATATGGTTAACTGTGGTTGACTTTGTTTGACTATGGTTAACTTTGGTTGACCATGGTTGACTATGGTTGACATTAGTTGATTCTGGTTGACCATGGTTGACTATGGTTGGAAATGGTTAACTTTGGTTCACCATGGTTAATGTTGGTTGACAACGGTTGATTTTCTTTGACTTAGGTTGACCATGGTTCACTTTTGGTTGACCATGGTTGACTTTGATTTATCATGGTTGACTTTGGTTGAATATGGTTCACTTTCACTAACTTTGGTTGACCATGGTGGACTTTAGGTTGACCATGGTTGAATTTTGGCTAACCATGACTTTCGTTGAGCATGGTTGACTTTGGTTGACCATGGTTGAATTTTGGTTAACTATGGTTGAGCATGGCTGATTATGGTTGAATTTGGATAACCATGGTTGTCTTTGGTCAACCATGGTCAACTATTGTTGACTTTGGTTGACCATAGTTGAATTTGGTTGACTCTTCATTGACCATGGTTGAATTTGGTTTATCGTGGTTGAATATGGTTCACTTTCTCTAACTTTGGTTGACCATGGTTGACTCTTAGTTGACCATGGTTGAATTTTAGTTGCCCATGACATTGTGAGCTGAATATTTATTCACTCACACAATTAAGTTACCAAAATACTTGGTAAACTAAATAATCCATGAATAATGGATATGATATTGAATATTGAATAGATAAAAAGATGATAGATTACAATAATGTCTTGGACTTAAATATGGCTTGGACACTTGATGCTGAGGAGATGCCTCCTTTCATAATAACATTAATTAACCTAACTATTAAATATTTAATTATTATCGTACTTATGTTTGTTACATTGCCACTCTCTTAGAAAGGCTTTGTCCTCAAACCCTTATAATGTTTCTGCATCATTTACTGTGGTGTCGTAGTTGACAAAACATGTCGATATGAACTCCTAAGAGTCAAGCATAACTTCTAGTATGTGGACGGATCAATCCATCCCAAATTTATTTGTTGTGGACTGTTCAGATTCCATATTGATCTGTCGTCAGGAGCCTTGATCATATCAGTACCATTATGTTTCGACAGTTCCCATTTTTTAGAATATCGGTTTTTATGGTTGGGGTGTCGATAGGGAATTTTCACAATGTCATTTTCTTTTACAAGTGTCATCTTTTGATCATTGTTCTGAGCTAGAAGTTGTATTTTTGTCCCTTGAGGTTTAAAGGTTTTGTACTATACCTTTTCCAACTTGTTTTCTAACTGCATGTTATCCTTTTGAAACTTCTTAATCAATTCTACTTGAAATTTTCTGTCATCTTCAAACTTCTTAAGTTGTTCCTTAAGATCTTCATTATGACTTATGATGCAGCTATTTTCTTCCTGCTTGTCTAGAAGTTTTCCTTCAATGTATTTTGTAGATTTTTCTGTCTTCTCACTATTTATCAACTTCCTAATTTTTGTGACTAGTGTCTTGTTATGATTTCTTAATCTTAAAATTTATTTGGAATTGTTGGATAGTGTTTTATTACTCTTTGCAATCTCCAGCTTGCGTGCCTTTTTAGAGTCTTCATTTTGTTTTTGAAGAACTTTTATCTGTTGTCGACATTGGCCGACCTTTGATTCTTGTCTTTCTAATTTATGTCCTATCTGCTTTAGTTCTTCATCCTTGTCGCTAACAATTTTGTTTAAACGTACTATTTACACTTCGTAATCGTTTATTTCTTTATTTATATCTTGATTTTTCAATATTTGATTGAAATCGTTTTCATCTTTTAATTCCTCAATTTGCACACATAATTGTTTATATGATTTTTCTGGTCGGAAATGTTTTGTTCCTTGAACTTTTCTTGTATCTTATGTATTTCAATTACTACTTACAATTTTGTATTCATGTCGCATAAATCTTCA
The DNA here is from genome assembly GCA_027924585.1 of Larix kaempferi. Lineage (NCBI taxonomy): Eukaryota > Viridiplantae > Streptophyta > Pinopsida > Pinales > Pinaceae > Larix > Larix kaempferi. The sequence goes on along the minus strand of BSBM01000358.1, from coordinate 2,295,925 downwards.
TTGTCTCTTCGATAACACTTTAACTTGGCTTCTAATTTCTCTATTTGTAATCGCAAATCGGCTTCCATGGTTTCTGACTTCTTTGACGTTAGATGCTCGTTCTAGACTATAGATAGTATTTGACCTTTTTTTTTTACGAGTTTGTCTTCCTTTAACTACTTTGTTGTTAATTGGTCTTCGATTTCTTCGATGATAATTAGTATTCCTTTGATTTTGACTTTTCCGATGATAATTTGTCTTCTTCGATTTTTCTTATCTTTTTTTTTTCTTTCCAAAATAATTGTTATTTCAATAAAATAATTATTATTATTTCTTTTTTTTGAATAATAATAATTACTAATTAATTAATTAATATTATAATTATTAATGTTTAATATAAACTATATATATAGTTTAATATCTTTTTTTTTGAAAAATTAAAATATTTAAGAAAATATTAATATTATTATAATGTTTAATGTTTAATATTTATTTTTATTTCAAATTAGGGTTTTGATGGGGGGAGGAGCGAGGATGGCAGGTAGAGGAGAAGACTGGCGTGGGCATGGAGATGGCATGGAGTGGAGGTTTCATATGGGAGGAGCAATGCGAGGTGGTTGCGCTGATAGAAGGGAGCGCGTAACGCAATGGTGGAGGAGAAGCAGGAGTCGGGGGCGGTGGACACAGGAGTGGGTTGGTGGGGAGCTAGATGGAGAGGGGAGATGGCAGGAGGAATGGAGAAGTGCATAGGAGGGAGAGGGTGATAGAGCAGTGCGGGGTGGATGAGTGAGGTGGGAGGAGGAAGTAGGGATGCATGAGGTACTAGGAAGCTAAGAGGAGGGTGGCGCGGGGGAATTAGCGTATAGGGAGGAATGCATAGGGGGGTGTAGGTTTCACTGTGACTGCAACGTAGAGTGAAGGAAGTGTGGGGGATTCTTCATAGAGCAGTGAGTGGGAAAGGTGGGATAGGATCGAAGGGGAAGGCCGTGTACGGTGTGTAGAAGACGTGGGGGAATGGGAAGAAGAGGGGCCAAAATCCTGATATGTGGTCAAGGACCAATCGACGAGAGAAACTCTCACTAATAGCCAGCAGCCGGAATTGCATGCCCAAGAAGGGCTCTGATACCAAATGAGCCAAATATTTATTCGCTAACACAATTAAGTTACCAAAAGACCAGGTAAACTAAATAAGCCATGAATAATGGATATGATATTGAATATTCAATAGATAAAAAGATGATAGATTACAATGATGTCTTGGCCTTAAATATGGTTTGGACACTTGATGATGAGGAGACGCCTCCTTTCATAATAACATTAATTAACCTGACTATTAATTATCTTACTTATGTTCATTGCACATTGGTTGACCATGGTTGAATTTAGTTGACAATGGTTGACTTTTAGTTGACTAAGGTTCACTTTGGTTGAATTTTGGTTGGCCATGGTTAACTTTGGTTAAGCATGCTTGACTATGGTTGACTTTGGCTAGCCATGGTTGACTTTTAATTGACTTCAGTTGACTATGGTTGACTATGGTTAACCATGGTTTATAATGGTTGATTAAAGAAGGCTTTGGTTGACCATTGTTGACTTTGGTTGAATTTGGCTGACCATGGTTGAATTTTGGTTGCGCATAGTTGACTTTAGATTACTTTGGTTTACCATGGTTGACTTTTGCTAACTTTGGTTGATCATGGTTAACTTTTGGTTGACCATGGTTGGTGATGGTTGAACCTGGATGATTTTAATAACATACGGTTAACTATGGTTGACTTGTTGGCTTGATTATGGGTGACACAAGGGTTGACTTTAAAATCATACAGTTGATTATAATTCCACTATTATTTGACTATTATTGAATTAGATCAAATATGGTTGACTATGGTTGGAAATGGTTGAATTTGGTTCACCATTGTTAATGTTGGTTGGTCATGGCTGAATTTATTTGAATTTGGTCAACCATGGTTGACTTTGGTTGACCATGGTTGACTTTGGCTAACCAAGGTTGACTTTTGGTTGACCATCATCGACTTTAGTTGACCATAATTTACCATGGTTGACTTAGGTTGACCATGGCTAAATTTGGTTGACCAAGGTTGACTTTTGGTTGATCATGGTTACCATGGTCAACTATGGTTGACCATAGTTGAATTTGGTTAACCATGGTTGACTTTGAGTTACCGCGGTTAACTTTGGTTGACTATGGTTCCCTTTTGCTAACTTTGGCCGACAATGGTAGACTTTTGGTCGATCATGGTTGAATTTTGGTTGACCATGATCGTTGAGCATGGTTGGCTTTGATGAACCATGGATGACTTTCGTTAACCATGGTTGACTTGTGGTTGCCTTTAGTTTTTGGTCAATCATGGTTACCAAAAGTAAGCCATGGTCCACTATGGTTGACCATGCTTAACTTTGGTTTAATGTGGTTGACTTTGGTTGAATATGGTTCACTTTTGCTAACTTTGGTCAACCATGGTTGACTTTAGCTTCAGCATGGTTAAATTTTGGTTGATCATGAGTTTAGTTGACTTGGTTGACTTTGGTTGAATATGGTTGATCATGGTTGACTTTAGTTAATCATGGTTGACTTTGGTCAACTATGGTTAGCTAAATTCAACCATGGTTAACTAAAGTCAACCATGGTTAGGTATGGTTGACCATGGTTAACTATGGTTGACCATGGTTCACTTTTGTTAACCGTGGTTGAATTTGGTTGACCATGGCTGACTCTTCATTGACCATGGTTGACTATGGTTGAATATGGTTCATTTTCTCTAACTTTGGTCAACCATGGTTGAATTTCGGTTGGCCACAACTTTGGTTGACCATGGTCAACTTTTAGTTGACCATGGTTAACTTTGATTAACTATGGTTGAGCATGGTTTTCGATGGTTGACTTTGACTAGCCATGGTTGACTTTTAATTGACTTCAATTGACCATGGTTGACTATGGTTAACAATGGTTTATAATGGTTGACCATAGAAGGCTTTGGTTGACCATTGTTGACTTTGGATGGCTGTGGTTGAATTTGGTTTACCATGGTTAACTTTTTCTTACATTGTTTGACCATGGTTGACTTTTGGTTAACCATGCTTGAATTTGGTTGACCATGTTTGACTTTTGGATGACCATGGTTAAATTTGGTTGACTTTCATTAACCATTGATGACTTTGGTTGACTTTGGTCAACCATGGAAAACCATGGTCAACTATGGTTGTCCATGGTTGACTTCAATTAACTTTAGTTTACCATGGTTGACTTTGGTTAACCATGGTTGATTTTTGGTTGACAATGGTTTACTTTGGTTGACCATAACTTTTCTTAACCATGAGTTTGGTTAACCATAGTTAACCATTGTTGACTATGCTTGATTATGGATGACCATGGTTGAAAGCAATTAGCCATGGTTGACATTGTTTGACCATGGTTGAGTTTCATTGACATTGATCGACCATGGCTGAATTTCGCTAACCATGGTTGACCATAATTAATTTTGGTTGACAATGGTTGACTATGGTTGACCATAGTTGATTATGATTGAATTTGGTTGACCATGTCTAACTTTGATTGACTTTTGGTTAACCATGGTTGACTTTGATGAATGACTTTGGTTGACCATTGTTAAATTTGGTTGACCATAGTTGACATGGTTAACTCTTGGTTAACTTTGGTTTACCATGTTTCATTTTGGTTGATTATGGTTGACTTTGGTTAATGTGGTTGACCATGGTTGACTTGATGGGTCTTCGGTTGACCATGGTTGACTCTTGGTTAATCATGGTTGACTTTGGTTTACCATGTTTCACTTTGGTTGATTATGGTTGGCTTTGGTCAAAGTTTAAAAATTTATAGAAAAAGTGAAAATTGCTTTGATTTAAAATCACATTTATTATAATGTTTACATAATTTTTTATATAACGATATATACTTTATTTTTTCCAAACCATGTTAGGGTATTAGTGTTGAATTGAAAATTGAAATATCTTTGTAGTATTGTCAATTTAAATTATTCCTTCTTCAAACATATTAGTGGATATAGGCGTATTGAAATGTGACACAATACCTTACTATTATTTAAATGTTATATTGGATGGTTCAATGTAAATTTGAATTACTCTTACTATAATTTAAATTGATATGATTTAAAAACACACACATATATACATTTTATATAATATGTTATAATTTTTAAAAATATATAACACATTTCTCATATGTTATAATTTCTTAAAATACATATACACACATTTCTTATAATGTTTATATAATTTTTTCATATAAATTTATATACGATAATTTGTTTATAATATTTATATAATTTTATTATACATTTATATACTATATTTTGTCTAAATTTTATTATAATATTAACTTTGTATTAAAAACAAAATTCTTTTTAATATTGTCAAATCAAAATTCAAATTCTTTCATAAATACAAGTCACGGTGTAACATTATATCATTTTTAATATAATTTAAATGTTATATTAAGTATTCCAATATAAAATTGAATTACTTATATTATAATTTAAATTAATGTGATTTGAAAAAATCATATATAATTGACATAATTTTAATTATTACATGATGATGTTGTTGTTATTATATATATAGAGAGATAGATATTAAACAATTTTTTATTTAATTATATAATTAATATATTTACTCAATTATATTTATATTATTTATATAATTTTTTAATATTCATATAAGTGAAAATTTGATAATATTTACATATTTGTTTTTTTTACAAAATATTTATAATTAAACATACCTTAATTATTTTATAGTAATTTGATTTATCATATATAACGAATGCAATTGAATTCAAAACCAAAAATATTATTAACTTTCAAATGTTTATTTTATTAAAAACAAAAATAAAAAACCAAAATCTTTCCAATACAAATCAATGCTTTGCATTGGATTGGATAGTGATCCAAAATCTTTTTGTTATTTATAGCTTTGCATTAATAAAAAACCAAAATCCTTCCAATACAAATCAATGCTTTGCATTGGGTTGGATAGTGATCCAAAATCTTTTTGTTATTTATAGCTTTGCATTGACATGAATACGTTGGTGGAGAATGTTTTTATTATTTATGCCTTTGCATTGGCCGGAAGACAATACATTTTGTGAGACTAAATGTCACATAAAACATTGCAGAACAAGTTTTTAAGTGAATATTTATTAACATATGCTTATGACATATTATCGAGTCATGGTACTCTTTAATATAGTTTTAGCATGCAAAAAATAGAAGCAAAAATAGAAGCACTGATTACAACATATAACATATAGTGTACATATCCACAAGATAATATATGTACCTAAATAGATTAATATTTTTGGAAATATTTTAAAAATTATATATATATAATATATTCAATATTAACATTGAGTGTATATATACTCAATGTTAATAATTATTGATATTGATTATATTAATATATTAGCATTGAATATATGTTAACATGGAGTATATATATACTCATATTCAATGTTAATAATGGTTTATATATATACACACACTCAATGTTAATTATATATATATCTATATATATATATATATATATGTTAATAATATTAACATTGAGTATATATATACTCCCTGTTAATATTATACTTAATGTTAATAATATTAATATTGAGTATATAACATATACTCAATGTTGTTATTATTAACATTGAGTATACACACACACACAGATACTCAATGTTAACATTGAGTATATATACACTCAACATTAATAATGGTCTCTCTCTCTCTCTATATATATATATGCTCAATGTTTTTTTTTTTAAAGAAAAAAATAGAGCCTTGCTATTAAAATTTTGCCAGAGAAAATATTACATAGAGAGTAGAGTAATTTTGGGTATCTACATGACAAAAAGACACCAAAATATTTCTGGACCTAAAATGAGATTGAAAATAGAGCCAACCACGAACCTTGTGACTAATCCAAAAGCGAGTAAACCCAAGTGTTTTAAAAAAATAGAAATTACAAAACTGAGACTGAAAACAGAGCCAACCATATACCTTGTGACTGATCCAAAAGCGAGTAAACCCAAGTGTTTGACAAAAATAGAAATTACAATGTTGATAGTAGAACATACTAGAAATATAACAATAGAAACTATTAAGACCTCTGAAGTAACTCAAAAAACCTAAACAACCTTCTTAGATAGGAGTATCATCATTGATGAGGATCGGCATGTCCAGGGTACTACCAGAAGTGGCCGAGCTAAATGGTGTTTGAGCTTCTGGAGTCTAAGTGCCCTTACAACCCTTGCCCACCAGATGACCTGCCATGGTACTGATTTTGCTCCCCATAATTCAAAAAAATATGTTGTATCTCTGTACCCACAGCATCACAATCATCTAAAATAGAGACAAAATCCTTGTTATCCAAGTGTAATGTCCCTAAAATAGAAAAAATTTAAAATTTTCCGTTACTACAATAAAAGCTAATTAAAAATGATGATTTATAAATTAACTTCAGTACTGGGAAAGAAAATGCATTGGTACTTGTTTGTGACATTTAAAAGTTTGAGATTTCGAAGCAAGATAGTCTCACTAGGTATTTCTCTTTTGTTTATGTGGAAGCAATGCGTACAAGTGCTAGAGTAATTATTAAAAACCTCATTTTTACTGTTTAAGAATTGTGTGCATATTTATAAAAGTCTAATTGCTATCTTAAGGCAAGATGGACCCTTGTTGATGGAAGTTTGAGGTCCATGATGGAACACTGGTATTTCACAAGGAAGAAGTACCCCCTATAGAGCTGCCGAGAGGTAAGGGTAGTTTTTGGGGATTCTGGTCTTACTTAGCAAATTGATAAACTATTGTTTCATAAATGTGTGCAGGTGCTACTATTAGGGATCTCTCCCTTATTAATCCTACCACTATGTGTTAGCATGTTACATGACTAAAGTGAAATGGCTAGGGTGCAAAACCTTGGGATACAAAAATAATACTTTCATACCCCTAATTCGTTAATGCTTATACGACCTCCTACTATAGTGCTTGGGTGGAAAATCAAACTTCATTAAATTAAATGCTGGTGGAGTATTAACTACCCCAGGTGAAATCAACGTGCTTTGGGACCAGCTGGCAGCGAGGGTTTCGATGTTGGGGTTTTACACTTGTAAATGTTGCTCTACGGATTATTTCGACTTGGTTCAGTCCTTCGTTGCATTTGGAGAGGGTTTGTGCCCTGACTTGAGATACGCTCATGGTCAGTGCATCTGGTGATTGCTCAGATGAAGAAGTAGAGGATATGGTGCCAGATTCAGGTAATGTTTCCTTCATTCAGTATATGTTTCTTTTTAGTTCTATGTTTATTCGTTGGTTACTAATCCTCTCAGGGTTTAACAAGTGGTTTCTATTGACATGGCAAGTGATGGGTTGCGAGAACTTCTGCGTAGGTTTCTACAGGTGACCAGAACCTTCAACGACTTGGGCATTGGGGGTGGTAAGTCCACATTTTACCAACTTGCCCTTCCCTCTCGCATCTATGGCAGGTGTGCTGTATGTTTTGGTTATGTGAGACTTCGTGGAGCCCTTTGGCTCACTAGTTTGCTTCGAAGTCCTGGAAGGTCTCCTTTTGGCTGGGCCATGAATTAAAAGTATCTATTTTTAGTGGGAAGCAACATAACCCTGGAGGATTTTCTGGTTTAGTGTAAGAGTTTTGGCCATTCGGCTCTATGACGACTTTTAAGCTTTTGTAAAGGGATATAGTGCCCACAATATAAAACTTGGGTTTGAACAGAGGTACAGGTATGTGTTTTCTTAATGAACACTGAACATGTATTAAGAATTTGTAAAAATGTCGGGCCTCTGCATTCTTCAATGTATGATTTGAAATCTTGTCTAAACTCTGCATTTTTTTCCTATGGAGTACATAATGTCTATTTTAATCCCTACAATTTCTGTCATTGCTCTACTCTATATGTAGTCAATTTGGTATTTTTAAATGAACATCACCAAGGGTGCCTCTGTCTAATGTTTAGTTTGTTTAAATAGTCAAGGCATTAAATTTGCTCCCAAGACTTGATATCTTTACTTGTGTCTATCCATTTGTTTTGTAAGGGAAGTCAATCGTTTTATTTTGCAGGGTGAATGGTTGAATTTTGGCTTTGTAAATGCTCTTGTGTTTAAATGGTAAGACGTAACCCTAGATGTTGTTCATTTGTTTGTTTGATAAGAGGAGTCTATGCCTTAATACTATGCTTTGGGAGATTTTAGGATAGCAAAGATTTATATGAAATCAATAGTGGGTATTGACCTCTTGACTTGTGTCTTGATATGCTAATAAATTTAAAAGATAATTAATGGTTGTTTTTGCTATAGGATTTGATTCTTGAAATGGGAGAAAAGCCTGTCAGGGTTTTGGGATAAAAGATTATAAATGTATGAGGTGTTATGTCAAAGTCTGAAATCTATGATAAATGAAATCAAAATATGTGCATGCACCTGTGTTTTTGTTTTGGTAGGCATAGTTTTAAGTTTAAAGACAATGCATATCTAAAATTGTAGTTAAAAGCTTGATATGGAAACTTGGTGATGAAAAGTTTGATTTCAGTGTCATAACCTTTTTGCTACAGTGGGTTGAAATCGATAAGACCTGGGATAGTTATAGTAATGTAATTCTTTTTAAAAAGAAAGGTCTCCAACCACATATGCATCTCTGTGTTTGAATAAATAGTAGACATGACTACGTTACTGTAGTGTGGGGCTTGTGATACAACGTTTGTTCGTTTTGACTGGGAAGAGGTAAATATCGTGGCAGTTCTAAGCCATGCAATTTTCCCTGATGTTCAAGAGTTTTTGTTGAGGGTTTTGATACATGGTTTGTGCCTATGCTGTCTCTGGTCTTTTTTTTAAAAGAAGTGGGAAGGAAAATAATCCCCAAAATGTAAAAGTTAAAAAGATTTCAAACCTAAACTAAAAGGATATTTTGAAAACGAAGAAAAGAAAACACACTAACAAGGTTTAAGGGCAGTCAATGATAATGATTTTGTGTTCTACGTTTGTGTTGTTAATGATGTCTAGCACAGGCTAGCTAGGCTAGACTTGCTAGAGCTACTACTGGTGTTTCGATCAAAATGCATGAGTTAATAGATTTCAGGTTAAATGGGTTTGCTACTGTAAAATCAAAACAAACCCGAGAGCCCATGCCTAAAGGCCCTTTCTCTATGAGAAAATTTATACTGAATCGGTTTAGGGGAAAACAATACTACAATGTAAATTCTAGTTAATAACTCTTAGCTAAATAATAAATTGAAAAGAGGAATTGCAGTTTCGTACCTGGTTGTGTGGAAGTTTGATTCTCCTTTGCAAGACCTGCACACTCAAACAATAATTAATACAGAAAGTTTATGGATCTGTCCAGCCTATAGGATGATCTTTTAACCGGATAACTTTGAGACTACCATATTTCTCCGAACCATGACCCTTAAACCATTCCTAGTTCTAATTGGATCCCCCTGAGCTGGTTCCAACATGCAATAAGAGATAGAGGCCCTAGGTTCACTACTGGTTCAGATCTAGAAAAATTATGTGGGACTGCTTCAGTTCTTGGAGCAGAAAAGGAAATTCTCTCTGGTTACCATAAGATAATGATAATGACAAAAATGATGATCCCCCACTCTTGGGATCTGCCCTCTTTAAGTAGGGGAGTCTTGAAATATGGTCGTTTGAATAATTATTTAGTTTTTTTTTAAATTAAATAGTTAATATATTTAAAAGATATTATTATTAAATATCTAGTCCTTGTTGAACTAGGACTTTTCATTTGTTTTAATTAGAAGTGATTTTAAATCAATCTTTTCATAATAATATTAATGATAATAATAATTATATTTCACCTTAATATTAATAACATTATTAATAATATTTAATAATGTGGTAGCCGACTATGCATAAAGTATATGCAATAAATATATTTTATAAATAAATAATAACATCATTATTATTAAAGCTTTTTAATAATAATATTTAACCTTGAGACCTTTATGCATGTTCTTCATATAAGACTTCTCTTAGTCAACTCATACCTTAAGTTATGGTAATTTCCTTTTATTAAATTATGTATCTCTCATGATACTTTCTTTAATTATTAAGGACACGGTCCAATTCTTTGGATGGTCTTTTTGTTAAGCTTGAATAGGCACCTCTAGGTCTCTCTCTTGCATGTTGGATTCCCTCATTCTAACATGGTAGTTCCAGCAGTACTTGATGATAGATAGAGAAAGATTCATTTAACCAATTTAAATAACTGTGATGGAAATAGAAGTGTTTTTCAGAGTCTTCCCGGCTCAACACTTTGAGATCTTGTAACCCCGAGTGCTCTTCAGAGCTTTTAACTCAACACTCTCACATGGGTGTTACGCTAGTGCAATTCTAGAGCCTCTTGCTCAACACTAGTGCTAGAATGTGGTTGTGAGGCACATCTAGAATATTTAAGTGGCCTCGGATCCGGTATTCATTTATCAATATTGGAGTGCTCCAGGGCTTATTCCCAACATTCAATGTGCATCGGGGCTTACTCCCAGTACATAATATTTTCTCTAGGTACATCGGGGCTTTTGCCTAGTACATAGGTCATCCGTGTGTTCCTGAGTCCACGCTCAACACACTATATAAGTCAATCATGTCAATCACATCTCTGCACAATATGTAAATAAAAGGCTGTCTTAGTATATTAGGGTTTTGTACCCACAACATATGATAAAAACATGAATCACACATTACGGCTTCCTTGCCCAGTATATAATCAAATAATGAAATCAATCAGGGTCCATGCCCAATAAGTCAGTCTATAAAACAATAAATCGTGTGCACTAGGGCTTATGCCCAATAATCAAAATAAATCATATGTGTTGGGGCCGTGGCCCAATATAACATCAGAAAATAGTTAGTCCAAAATTCGAGATATTACACCAAGAGGATAGTATTCATAAGACCACACATAATGGAGTGCAGAGCTATAGAGCTCTCATAATGCTCCACCAGAGTTTTGATATTGCCAGGATTTTGTATCCACAGTTCCAAAGGGTTGAAGGGGACTTCATACTTCTTGTCAGCTAGGTGGAGACCATTTTTAGGGTGCGAGGGAGTGAGATAGAAAGCTTACACTTTCCCTTACCAACAATGGAATGGTCTTGCAGACCATCAGATAGAACCTGTTGAAGCGAGGAATTTCCCATGTCAGAACGTTGGATGAATTGAATACCAACTCTGCCAGCTAATTTGGAAAGGTTACCACCCAGGATCAGAACTGCATGCCTGAGATCATGGAGCATCTCGTTAACACGGATACGTGGCAACTTGTTCGGATGCTTGGCCATAAGAGTTTTCCCCAACATGATTTTATTTGTCCAAAATGCCACCAGATTTCGTTCAAAAAGAGCCATTCGGCCTCCTGTAGAACCCAGGTCCATCTCCCATAAATTATACTTGATTGCAAAGGGCTTGGTTTCAGGGTTCGTATACATGAACCAAAGAGCTTCCTCAGAGCTTTCAATAATACGATGAATATCTAATGGAATTATGAAAGCATAGGCTCTAGCTGCATCTGCTGCTTTAAGCTGGTTCATAGTAGGGGTCTGATGTGTCTGACCAATTTCCACACATTTATGGGGATGCACCATTTCCAAGTAACATCGAAAGAAACTAAATATATATAGAAAGGAATCAGAATGGTTGCACACCTCACAATTGGGGGTAAATGAAACCTGCTGCATTGAATAAATAAGGTAATATTCCATGATAGCTCTAAGATATGCCAATGTCATGCTATTGTACTAGATAATGAAGTAATACTGCATGGTGATTAAAGAGAATCTCTCAAATTCATCTACATTCAATTCCATAATTGCAGCAAGAAGCCAAGTACTGAACAATGAAGTCTTAGCCAAAATCCAAAGCTCACTTGGTACAGTTCACATGAGTCTGAACCTCAGTCTAAAGGACAAAAGCTATGAAAAGACTCTAACGATTTTTGGAGGGACCAAAACCATATGAGAGCCTTGATGAGTAGCATGATTACTTTCCACTGCTTCCATCTATCGACCAGCTTGGAGCATGCCAAAATGAAGCTGATGATCCGCCACGATTCGGTGACATGTGTTAAGACGAATGTCAGTTCTTTGATGCATGCCATGTACATTAATGATCTCTAACCCGAGTTGGGTACCCAGGTTGGCGATATTTTTCAGTAGCCTTATTAGCACTCCTGTGCACATGGAGAAGTATCAACGTGGTGAAGTTACCCGCCAACATGGACAAAAGTTTCAGGTTATCCTCTAACCTCCAACCGTTTCCTAACATGGGAGTATTAGTACCATGGATAATTTTCTTCAAGATGTTGATTAAAATCAACGAGTCCCATTCCACCATAAGCCTATGAATATTGTGGGTCACGGCAATTTCCAAACCATGAATAAGAGAATCCTGTTCAACCACGTTGTTACTAGTTATACCAATATAACCTGCAAACATACCTAAAACATTTCCCCTGTTGTTTCTGAGAAGACCACCATATCCCGAGTGCCCTTGGTTTCCCTTTGAATCACTGTCAAAGTTAATCTTAATGAAATTGTTCGTAGGAGGAAGCCAAGTATTAAGAGTTTTCAAATTGTTGTTGGAGAGAGCTGGTGGAATAAGGTTAGAGATGATCAATCCCCAGGCTTGCAGGATATGACTCTCTGGCTCTTCAGGATGTAGATCCTACTCTGACCAGTGATGGATAGATATTAATCGTTTCAGTGATACTCATTTTTATGTGATGCCATATATCCTCCATACTAAAAGTAGTAGCTCTGAAAACTCGTCTATTCCTTTCTTTCCAGATTTCCCAAAGAAGGAAGTTGGGAAAGAGGTTCCAAATTCAATCAAGCAAGGAATTTTTAAAATGAAAATCTTTCCAGTTCAAGAAAGTAGTATAAATGCTTGCTTTGTCACACTTAGAAATCTGAAATAGCATAGCCCCATGATCCCACATATTGTTTGTAAAGACACAAGTATTGAAGAGGTGCTCAATGGTCTCTTCCTCTTGCTACTAGAGGTGACAGAAAGAGGGACCAATAAAGCCTTCTTTTATCATTTTATCCCTAGTGAGAGTTTTGTGTTTGAGAAGAAGCCAGAGGAAGGTAGAAATATTTGGCCACAGTTTGTCTTTCCAAACAGCCTTCCAGATAGGTTCGTCCGGAAGAAGCTGAAAATTGGCATGAATATTGTACCCTTATTTAACCGAAAAACGCCCAGTTGAGGTATGTCCCCAGTGCAACTTATCATCATCGAGGCTGAATTTGATTTTTCTAATACTTAAACATTCATGTAATAGATTAGCAATATCACGTGTAGGAGGACTAGGCCAGCTGAGAGGGTGCTGCCAAATGCGCCAGTGTGTATTTCCTTCCTGTTCCTTCCAATAATGGAAGACATGATACATACCCATCTGCTCTAGATTATTTTGGAGCTCGATATTAGGAGGAATGTTGTGAATTTTTCCTGCCTATTGCCAAGAGTCATCCCATAAAAGTGCATGATTGTCATTTTTAATTTCCCAAAAGCTATGGTTTTGGATAACAGAACGATTAGTCCAAGCCAGATTGCAGACTATGGAACCTCTTACCTTGATGTTGAAACAAATAAGATTTTGAGGATGCAAAGAGGGACATATTTGGCTTGCCATAGAAGAGCCCAAGGTTCCCTGTTGTGAGTTATCCAATTCCACCAAATTTTAGCACCCAGGACTTGATTAAGTGTGTCTAGATCTTGAAGACCAAGACTGCCTTTGATTTTAGGTAGAAAAACATCCTCCAATTTGACAAGAGCCCACTTCATTTGTTGTCAATCGCTACCCCAGAGAAAATTTATTTAGAGGTTTTGAATGCGTTTGATGATACTTTTAGGGGCCTCAAGAACAAAGAAAAAATACAAAGGCATAGCTTGAAGGACAAGTTGGACCAGGGTAAGACGGCTAGCCAAGTTAAGAGATCTGAAGGTCTAACTGGCGAATTGATTACTGAGACTAAAGAGAAGGTATTACCAATTAGCTTGTCTAAGTGGTTTTTCCATGAGTGGGGCTCCCAGATACTTGGAAGGGAGAGTATGAATTGAGATCCCAAGACAAAGAGATACTCGATGCTGGATGAGTAGATTGGTGTCAAAGAAGAAAATCTGGGATTTGTCAAGATTGATACAGGCGCCATAGGCTCTTTCAAAGGTTCTAAGGATCTAGTTCTGAAACCTTTGGCTTCTTTGAAGGGGGGATAACCCATAAGCAGAGTATTGGAAAGAAGACCAGCTTTGATGGCTCATCCTAAGCCTTCAACAATAATAATATATAGGAAGGGGGAAAGGGGATCACCTTGTCTAATACCTCGGGAAGGAGTCAAAGGTTCCGAGGGTTTCCCATTAACCAAAATAGAAAAGAAGGTAGAAGAGAGAAGAGAAAGGATCCAATCGATGAGTTTTTGACAGAAACCAAAGGCCTGAAGAACGCTAGCAATGTAGGACCAGTTCAATCTATCAAAGGATTTGGACATATTGAGATTGATAAGCATTCTAGGTTTTTTAGTAGTTTTGAGAGAATGAATAACCTCGTGGGATAGAATAATTCCATCCAGAATTTGTCTACCTTCCACGTAGGAAGATTGCTCTGGTGAAATGAGAAGGGGGAGAAGAGGTGTAAGACGATTAGCAAGGACTTTAGTAATAATTTTGTAAATGATGTTGCAAAGAAAAATGGGACGGAAGTTTGCAGGATTGGTAGTATTGGTACCTTTGGGGATAAGGGTGAAAAACGTAGCGTTGAAGGCAGAAAGAATACCTTGAGTCTCCCTAGAATATTCCACTATCTCCAGAACTCTATCTTTAGTTATATCCCAACATTCATGAAATAATTCTGTAGTAAAACCATCTGGCCCTAGGGATTTTCCTTTTTTCATTCCCAAGACAACTGTTTTAACTTCCAGCATGCTAATTGGCCACATCAGTGCCACATTCTGATCTTGATTGAGCAGAAAGGGAATGTTTCTAGTAATATCATTGATAGCTTTCCATCTGTCAATAGAAGGTTCAGAGAGGAGATCCGAGAAGTAGGTATTGAGATCCTTTTCTAGCCCCTGATCTTCATAAATAGGAACATTATTTCTAGTTTCCAGCATGGTAATTTTGTTATGTTGACGTTTATGAAGCATAGAGTTGTGGAAGAATTTGATGTTCCTCTTCCCTTCCTTAAGCTAGTTGATTCTAGACTTCTGCTTCTAAAGAATATCCTTCTGATTAAGGGGTGAAATAATGAAGATGGGTGTCTATTTTGGGGGGTCTTGTGAGAAAATAAATATGCGTTTTTCATGTTTTTCAACTTTTGGCAAACAAAAGTGATATTTTTGTTTAGAATTTCACTTTGCAATAAAAAGAAACCTTTTAGAGAATTATGTTAGCTTTCTATTCATAATTTTTTCAATTCTTTTTATTGAGATTTGATATGTCAATTTTGCAAATGTTTGACAGTGTGTTCTTATAAAATGAAAGAACTACAAAATAGTCATGTTTTGTTGTGCCTACAAAATCATTGTTAAACTTATTTTTTGCAAAAACAAAATATGCTACAAAAATATACACACAATGTACTAGTGCATGACTATAAGCTTGTAACCAATGGATCTATATACTAATTATTATAATTTTTTGAATTCGATCAATGGGGAAACCTAGTCGATTTTCAACATGCTTTTTGTTGCGCCACTTTTATCTCAATTGACTCTAAAAATAAAAAATCTATGAACACCCTTTTGAAGTAGACACTCCAATTAAGTGCACCATATTTTTTTCAATTTTTTTGGTGGTGTATTTTTTAAGTTATGAATTTTTCATTTCACTGCTTTTTGAAAGAGATGAATCCAAACTCGACACATGTTATGAAAAAAAAATATCAGATCTTACCTATACACAACAAAATCTATACCTATGGAAAGTAGGTTCAATGATGAAACTAATGGTATCAAGTCCAACAGTCGTTTTGTAGTGTAAGAGGTTGTTTTTACCTTACCAAAATGGAGAAACCTGAAAAAACTGTGCAGAATCGTGAAGTGTTTAGGTCTCATAGATTATTCGGCCGAATATTTATTCAATTGAATAATCTTTTTCCGTAACGGCTCCATTATTTACAAAAAATGTTGTTTGGCCGAATAACCAAACGCAAAAAAAAAATTGTCAGTCAGAAAAAAGTAAAATTTGTGTTGTCTATACTCATATAAATAAACCTAAAGTGATTCATTATTTATGCACATTCTATTTTCGCATATTTCTGGCCAAAATATTTTTGAAAGGCTTTTCAAAGGAGATTTCTTTTGCAAAATGAGTTTTTTTACAAGGTATTTTTCTTCTTATTTTTTTCCAAATGGCACATTGAAGGAGTTTTTTTGTAAGGCATTTTTTCAAAGAAGTTCTTTCTTTGCAAGGTGTTTTTTCAAAGTATTTTTTTTCCTAAATATTTTTGCAAAGGAATTTTTTTACAAAGTATTTTTCCAAGTGGGTTTTTAACATAATCTTTCCAAGGATGTTCTTTCTAAGGGTTGTATTTAAAGATTTTTTATCCCAAAGTATTTTTTGAAAAGGAGTTGTATTTTTCCTTCTTATTTCTTTAAAAGGGTTTTTTTCAATGAAATGTTTTTCTAATGTATTTTGCAAAGAGTTTTTTTCCAAGGTAATTTTTCACTTCTTATTTCTTTGAAAGCGTTTTTTTCAAAGAGTTGTTTTGCTAAGGTATTTTGCAAAGAGTTTTTTTCCAAGAATTTTTTTCACTTCTTATTTCTTTGCAAAGGATTTTTTCAAATAGTTTTTTTCCAGTGTATTTTTGCATAGAAGTTATTTCTTTGCAATTGGTTTTTTCAAAGTACTTTTTTTCTGAGATATTTTTACAAAGGAGTTTTGCTACAATGTATTTCTCCAAGTGGTATTTTCAAAGAAGATTTCTTTCCAACGGGTGCATTTAAAGAGCTTTTTGTCGAAGGTATTTTTGCAAAGAAGTTTTTATTTCAAGGTATTTTTGCAAAGGAGATGTATTTTTTCTTCTTATTTCTTTGAAAGAAGTTTTTTCAAAGAGTTTTTCCGAGAGTATTTTAGCAAAGGATTTATTTCTTTATAAGGGTTTTTCCAAGATATTTTTGCAAAGAAGTTTTTTTTCCAAAGTATTTTTCCTAGTGGTTTTTTCAAAGAAGGTTTTTTCCTAGGTATTTTTTCAAATAAATTTTTTTTTCCAATGGTTTTTACAAAGAAGATTTCTTTACAAGGTGTTCTCATTCTTTTCCAATGGGCTTTTTCAAAGGTGATTTTTTTTCAAGGATTTTTTTTTAATTTCCAAGAAGGTTTTTTTCAAAGGATATTTCTTTTCAAGGGGTTTTTTCAAAGGAAATTTATTTTTCTTCAAAAGACTCTTACAAAATTTTGATAAGGTGAAGTAAATTTCAATTCATGTTTTTATAAATTTCGTAACTGTTTTTAAATCTTAAATTATTATTTTTTAATATAAATGATGATTCTTTAATTTATCATCTATAGATTAAACTATCATGGGCAGTAAGAGAAACTGTTCAAAAAAATGTGATCATAAACGTGATGATGATGCTAATAGAGAAAAACAAAAAATCAGATATAATGCTAAAAAAACAAGGGTTGAAGAACCGAAAGAGATAATTATTGAAGATATAAATACAGATTTACATGATAATGTTGATGAAATGAAAATTGAAAATAGACCACAAGAATAACAAATTGAAGTTGAAGAGACCATTGTTGAAAATGTAAATAGTGATTTACATGCTAATGTCGATGAAGTCAATATTGAAGATCAAGTTCAATATCCAGAAATTGGACCTGGTATGTATATATCTTATATTTTCCAAATTCATTTTTTATAATGAATTGTATTTTTGGATATATGTTAAATTAAATTTAACTTCATGTATAGGTACTTTCATGATTGATGATGAAATGTTAGAAAACATTAACTACACCAAATATGAAAAAAAAAAATACTCATACATGTTGCACGTTATTATGCTAAAAATTTTTATGATGATGTTCTAAAGGATTATTCAATAGCAAGACAAGCACAAATTTTGAGATTTCTATTAGTGTCCAATAAGTTAGAAGGTGCTACGTCATTATTAGGTATTCACAAGGCAACAAAAGAGTCGAAATTGAAACATAATGTGATAGAAAATGTAGGTGATGCAATAAAAATTTAAAAAATCTAGGAAGAAAGATATTAGTGTTGCATGTAGAGCAATTCATACAGCAATTGTTTTAGCTAGTACTAAACAAAAACGTTTGACAACAAAACTAGCAAAAGTAGTTGGAACCTCAAGAAAGACATTATACAAACAGAGCAAATTCGGAATGTAAATAGATGAAAATGATGAACTTGCTTCCTAGGAAATTATTTGTATACATCCTTACAAAGATCAATTGGGAGCAGGTGTTAAAGATATTGTACGGGAATATTGGTTGACACATGCTCAAGTTTCACCAAATTCAAGGGATATGATATGAAAAAGAGTATCACGAGGGATATATGAAAGCAGTCCAAAACATATAATGGATATGACACAAGTACAATTGTTCAATAAATTTAAGGAAGATCATCATGGAATTAATGTGTCAATCACTACATTTTTGCAACAAAAACCATGGTATGTTAGACCTATTACTATACGTAACACATGTTGTTTTCATTATCATGTGCAATTTCAATTATATTACGACACGTTTCTTGAATTTGGTAAAATGTTTTGGACAAATTCAACACTTCCGCCCATAGTAGGTGAATTCATATCTCAAACTCTACATGAGAGAGATCACGATGAAGCATTTTATAATAAGAAATGTGTCAATGGAAAACATTGTCATTGTTGTGGAAATTTGGTCTTATTCCACAATAAATATCCTATCGATAATGATCACTCACTGTCAAATGTAACCGTTGATTGGAGAATATATGAATACATCAATTATGCTACAAGTTCTAATGATGCACATTCCAAAAGAATTGATTTGCGAGAAGATAAAATATGTGTGACAGATTTTCTCAAGAAATTTAAAAGTGAAATTTATAAATACACCAAGCATTCACATAGAGCACGATGGAAAGACCTTCAATTCAAACAGTCTCATGAAATTTTTCCACCAGGAACAATTTTGTCAGTGGTTGATTTTGCAGAAAACTACACATTTGCTGCACAAAAAGAGATACAGAGTAAATACTATCATTCTGACCAGGTTTCGATATTTGTCCATGTTCTATATAGACATTCTCAACAGGATGTTGATGGAATTGAAAGCATGTGTGAAAATCGAGATGTGATTAAAGAATATCACTTTTATATCAGCGATGATCGTACACACGATACACATTTTGTTCAGCATTGTATTGAAAGTATTTTCTACGATTCACTAAAAGGACGTGACGTTAAATTCAATGAACATTGTATATGGTTGGATGGATGTGCAGGACAATTTAAATCTTCGCGATCATTTTATTGGTTATGTGGACTTCATAAAGCATTGAACATTAAACATCGTTGGAGTTTCTTTGAAACTATACATGTAAAAGGTGAACATGATGGTGTAGGAGCATGCATAAAAAGAGCACTTCAAAGATGGAAAATGAACCATTCTTCTGCACGATTTGATTCAGCTGCAGAGGTTTTCCAATGGTGTAAATTGCATCTAAGCCATGATTATAATCAACAATCAAAATATGTGCACAGGTTAGTGTACATTTTTTTAAATGGTGTAAATTTATATTAATTGACAATTTAAAAAAATATACACTAACATTTAAGTATATGTACACTAACATCAAAAGTTGATTTGTGTAGGTTTTTTTGGCTTGTTGGGGTCCAAGATATAAATAGATCAATACCATATGACACTATCACCATACATGGAACTAGATATTTTCACTCTATTCAAACAAAATCCTTCCAAAACGTGTTTGCATTTGACAGTAGAAAAAAATCATGCTTTTATCATATTTACACTGAAAATGTTGAATCTATAGAAGTTTGTGAAAACATAACGAACAACTACGTAAAACATTGAAAATACACACAGATTAATCCTGAAGGAAAAATGCCACTAGCAAGCGTAGAAGAATTAGAATCAGAAGAAATAGCAATATCAACTGATGGCGACATAATTTTAGATCTTGTTAGAGAAGGTAATGATCTTGCAACTATTTGGTTGATTGTTCATTCTTGTCCATCACCTTATACATGTATATTAGTCAATTGAATTGATTTAAAAACCCTAACACCAATTGTAATTTGTACATGGGATGTTTTCGTTGTGATTGCACCTACAGACAACAACGAAAATGTGAAGTATTATTTGATGCGATGCACTGAGGGAAAGATGAAGTTATTGGAGGACTACAATGACAACGGATATACATACGAGAGAGGATCCATCATTTTAAAGGGCTATTTTTTTCAGCAGACCCATATGACTGAAAAGTATGTCTACTTTCAGGATTATGAATCTGATGTTATATGTTGTCAATATAGTCATTTAGTATGTGCATCTCGAATAAAATTAGTACAAGTTCCATCGAGAAAACAATTAAAAACTAAAAAATGGAAATTGTCCAAATATGACCATGAACAGATAATTGAGGACAGCATTCCATTGCGATGTTTTTAGCTATATTAAAAATTAATCGATCGATGTTTTTGTCCATGTCCATGTTAAATGTTGTGTACAATATTTTTTTTTTCTTTCAACTATGTCTATGATCTTGAACGGGAACTACAATACGAGTTTAAATGATCGTATTTTAGTATGCTGAAATGAATTCAACAATTATTTGGTAATGAAAACTTTAATGTATAATTTCGTCTTAAATTCTCTATACAGTACTTTATTCGGGTCCCCGTATGTCTATTAGACCACTTAAGGATGAGATAACAGATGTGGCTATCCCCACACTCCACCCCGAATCTTTACTTTTCACTGAAGTATGTAAGTGAAGAATCACTGAGAAACCTGCTATATTTCATCTGATCCATTTCATGCTTCTCTAATAAACTTAATAAATGGGAAATTATTATTCCTGATCCATAATATGGGTTGATCTATTACTAGTTTTATGGTGGGGTAACCAATCCATATAAATACATGATCCATGAGTTTTTCAAAATATCACTTGTGTAAGTTCATATAACTGAAATCATGGCAAATGGAGATAACAATCATTTGATTTTTAATCACAAGCAAGGATTTGGGTTGATCCATTACTAGTTTTATGGTGGGGTAACCAATCCATATAAATACATGATCCATGAGTTTTTCAAAATATCACTTGTGTAAGTTCATATAATTGAAATCGTGGCAAATGGAGATAACAATCATTTGATTTTTAATCACAAGCAAGGATTTCAGGATTGTGAAGCTTATGCTAAATTAGAGCAACGATTATTTACAACAAGTTGATGAAAATTCATCAAATTGTTGTCTAAAAGCATTGATCTAATTTAGCATAAGCTTCACAATCCTGTAATCTTTGCTTATAATTAAAAAACAAAAAATTGTTAAATCCCCATTTGCCATGATTTCAGTCGTATAAAATGTACCTGAATATTGAAAATATGAATCATTTATATGAAATTCAAGTTTTATGTTGAAACCAAGATTCTATATATCAAACAAACATTATTTCTTAACATTCTTAACATTAGATTGCACCTATCAAAACTTTCTAACATTCATTCTTAACATATTCCCAACATTCCTATCAAAACTTCCTAACATTCCTATCAAAATTTAAACCGAACATTCATTTTTAAACTTCCTAACATTCCTATTTCTATCAAAACTTCCTAACATTCAAAGCTTCCTAAAATTCCTAAAATTCATTCTTAACTAAGTGCTAACATTCTTATCAAAACTTCCTAATATTCCTATCAAAATTTGAACCTACCATTCATTTTAAAACTTCCTAACATTCCTATTTCTATCAAAACTTCCTAATATTCCTATCAAAATTTGAACCTAACATTCATTTTTAAACTTCCTAACATTCCTATTTCTATCAAAACTTCCTAACATTCAAAGCTTCCTAATATTCCTAACATTCATTCATTCTTAAAATTCCAATAAAAAATTAGATTGAAAATTCCTAAACATTAGATTGCACCTATCAAGACTTAGTAACATTCTTAAACTTCCGAACATTCCTATTTCTATCAAAACTTCCCAACATTCTTATTTACATATCCAACACCGAAAATATTTTACATCCTAACAAACTCATAGATTTAACATCCTAACATTCATTCATCCTTAACGTCCTAACATTTTAAACATTCATCCTAACAAACTCATAGATTTTACATCCTAGCTCATTCATCCTTAAAACTTCCTAACATTTTTAATATTCAACACTTCCTAACAATCATTCTTAATATTCCTTACTCCTAATTTTAGATTGCACTTATCAAAACTTCCTAACATTCATTCATGAACACTTCTTAACATGCTTAACATTCATTCTTAACGTTCCTAACTTTAGATTGCACCTACATCAAAACTTCCTAACATTCATTTATTCTTAACTTCCTAACATTTTTAACATTCAACACTTCCTAAAACTTCCTAACATTCATTCTTAACATTTTAAACATTCTTGACCCTCAACATTCATTCTTAACATTTTAAACATTCTTAACCCTCAACATTCATTCTTAACATTCTTCACACTCCTTACTCCTTACTTTAGATTATACCTATCAACACTTCCTAACATTCATTCTTAACATTCAACACTTCCTAACATTCATTCTTATCATTCCTAACTTTAGATTGCACCTATCAAAACTTCATAACATTCATTGTTAGGATTCAACACTTTCCTAACATTCATTCTTACCATAATAGTCATTCTCAACATTCATTTTTAACATTCAACATTTTCTAACATTCATTCTTAATATTTCCTAACTTTAAATTGCACCTATCAAAACTTCCTAGCATTCATTGTTAGGATTCAACACTTTCCTAACATTCATTCTTACCATAACATTCATTCTCAACATTCTTTTTTAACATTCAACATTTCCTAACATTCATTCTTAACATTTCCTACCTTTAGATTGCACTTATCAAAACTTCCAAACATCCATTCTTAACATTTCTAGCATTCCTATCATTAACATTCCTATAAATTTTACATCTACATACATACATAAATTTAATAATACATACATTCATAAACATGCAAAAACATATTCTGAACATTTATCACACCAAATATGCTAAATAATTGATAAAAACAAAGTAGATCATTTAAAGCAAATACAGAATATGTAAGTTCAATATACATGTATATAAACCTCAAAAAACGAACTCATGAACATGTGAATTCAATGTACATATTTATAATCCAAAAATAAATCTCTTCGATGTCCAAAACAACTACAATCTATATATCAACAAAAAGGAAGAATTCCATCACTATCCTCCACTAGGGCCTTCCCTTAGACTCAACCCAGCCTGCAACATGTATAAATGCAGATTATGAATATCATAAATTATTTAAACAATTTTAAACTAAATTAAAAAAATTAAAATATTAAACTTATATATCAAAGAACAAATCAATTATTAACAAAATTACATCAAATTATCTAAATGCATGTCCACCACTATCCTCCATTGGATTCTTCCCTTTGCCTCCAAAAGATCGAAGAGATCCAAGCTGCAACATGTATAAAATCAATTTATGAATCTCATAAATTATTTAAACAAATTTAAACTAAATCCAAAAAAATTAAAATATTAAACTTATATCAAAGATCAATTCAAGTGTGAACAAAATTACCTCTGTGCCAATATCCACATTCATCAAAAAACCTATATCTCTCCCCTAAAATTTAAATTGTGTTAATAAATAAAATATAGTGTAAGCAAAAAAAAAATTAAGCAATTAACTTAAAACCGAAACAAAAAAAATAAAATCATTAGCTCACAAGAGATGGTAAATCATCTAAAAAGTTCGTATCTAAAGAAACCTGCATGGATAAGTCAAATTAACAATAAGATGCATAGTTAAATTAAAATTCAGAAAATGGATAATATATCAAGTTCAAACATAATTATAAATATGTAAATAATAAATATATCTCTCCAATATGCTCTACATTTTCTACATTTTGACTAGTGGAGAGTTAAAAAGAATGTTCATTCATCATTCTGAAAAACTGTAACCAATAAACATTTACATAATGTACTTATTACTATATATCGAAAAAGACATAACATCATACATATAATGTAACAAAAAGTTCAATTAAAAATGAATAAAAGATTAAATAGATTGTTATATCATAATCAACAAACCTCTCCTAAACTCGATGTGTCATTGGATATAACATCTAAAGCTATGTCACGACAAACCTTGGCATAAGCCCTAAGATCTCCAATGCTCATTCCATCTGCCTCATCATTTGTTTTGTAAACAAAATTTTGACGAATAGTGGCACGAGCCCTCTTTCAAACCAATCCCACATCTACTCCAACTAATGTTGACGCTAAACCATCACGAACAAAATCCATTGCAGTTGTCCCAAGTTGGGATGTGGTCTCCATCTCTGATCTTAATGCCACAAGCTTGTGTGGGCAAGATATCTGGGGTGGAGGTCGAAGAGTTGTAGGGTCTCTAAGATCACCTTTTTGATCATATATTTGACCCTTTCCAACTCCATAAAATTCAGAATGAACATCAGTATAGTCTGGCTTTATCTTTAAAAAAAACTCCGCAAAAAAAAATCTAGCAAAATATTGAGAAACCTCATCGTTCCATGGCAATTGACCATAGGCTGCAAGGAACAGATCATATAGTAGATGTGCAAGTTTAGGGTGCTTGAAATATTGCACTTTCGACATTTTTCGCTTTAGACCTTCTTTGAAGTTAAACATTGAATTGACATGTTCTTTTGTCACTCTCTCCTTCACAACATCCCACTTGTCTGGACCCATCACTTGTGCCCTTCGTCTTCACATCAAATCAACAAAATCATTCGTAGTTGGTCCGATATCCTCATATGCCTCAATAAATTTTTGCAATGATCCCAAAAAAAATCAAACTTTTTTTTACTTTCTGGAGGGAGATCCATAGTAGATAAAACTTTTTCCAACTTGTCGTACTAGGATCTACAACTTTCAAGAGTCGTTTGATGAACACCACTTTCCCATGGAATCTCCTTAGGTAAATCAAATGGATACGTTGTCATGGGTGTCCAACCCTCAGTTAGATCAACATATTGTGTCCTGGCTTGATCATTGTCACCATGTGTAGAATGACGAGCCTCTTGGGAACCTTGCTCTGCACCCACATCTGTCTCCCTTGCTCGCTCTTCCTCCCTCTCTGTAAAATTACGAGCGTCTTCTGAACCATGCTCTACTTCAAATAAAAAGAAAGTTATGTGTAAACATGTAAAAAATTTGCGTACACACAAAAAACAAATTTGTACATGTATTAAAAGGTTGATGTTCATACCAACAGAAGGTCGAGATTGAATTTCTCCCACGTAAGATAAAGGGGAATCATCTATACCCCTATTGCCTCGCCGATAATCTAATGAATGTGAACTATACAATAAACTTGAATCTCAAGGGGAATTCAACAACCTCCGATTATCAATTGAAACACCAACTCCAGAAGAATGTGAAGACCTCCTATGCTTTCACCTCGAAGACTCCTCTCTTTCCATTTGATATAATTTCTACACTTACACAAATATCAACTCATTACATATTCAAATTCTACATGGTAATTCTACAAATTCTAAGACCTAGCTTCTAAAGAGATTAAGTTATTTAATAAGGACCTAGATATACCTAGTATCATCTAATAGTTCTTAAAATGAGTATAGCTAATATTGTTGGATATATGAGGAATTAATGTGCCAATCTTCTAATTGTTTTTTAAGTTTAAAATGAATGGAACCAATATAATTAAATACTAAGTGAAGGTTACATTTCTTTATGTCAAAGAATGAGTTCATGAACATGTTAAATTTTAATTTAAATCTTAAATTAATAACTTAATTGATATTTTAATCATTTAAACATAAATTATATCTACAAATATTTTCATTATTCCATATAATCATAAAAATTGAAGATTCATGGTATTATGTTCCCCAAGTTTGCCATGTTGCAACCAAAGAAAAACATAATCCCAGGAATCGTCAGCTTTACAAGGCTAAAACTCAAGACCATTTTTTTCCATCAATTAGATTCTCAATTCAGAATGCACAATCATAAGCCATGACATTCTCAAAAAAAAATCCACAATGTTATCTCTACAATGATGTTTTCTATGGTTTAATAGCCACAGGAGGGAGAGGGTGTTTTATAGAGAAAGCAATGCACAATTAAATAAAAGCCCAGATAGTGCCACCGGTAAGTTAATGGGTAAAATCTACCTTGGCATCAATACCTCTTGATAAGGATTCCCTAAATACATAAAAATAATGTGTACAATACAATTGTCTTTGTTGTGTTGGAAATTTAGGTTAATATATTGATCTATGAACTCTGTCCACATGGACAGATTTAATGAACTCTGTCCAAATAGTGAAAATTACAACTATCTAACAACTGTAATCAATTTATGTACAACTAGCTAATTCTATGCTAAAATTGACTATCTAATACGTTAAAACCAACAATCTAGGCCTTTTAAGAACATACCTATTTTTTGACAAACTCGCAAACAGCAATTCGTCAAACCCCACTACTTTGTTTTGTATTTTTTTTGGCTCATTGGAATAATTTAGAAAACTAAGTTTAATTGTTATATTGACTTTAATAGCTCATAAATTATACCTCTAATAAATACTATGATTACAAAAAGGAATAAGAATTACCTTAATATATGATAGTTCAAGGCTTACTCATATCAAAACCAGTACTTAACCAGTCTGAATCCCATTAAAGCAAAGTAAATTGCAAGCTATAGAAGTTGTGATAGTTAACGAACTATAAATTACAGAGTCTTATTGATCTTATAACTGTCAACTCTTAATTATCATTATATGAACTGATCTTACTACTAGTCGCATTGGTTCAACTGTATACGTAATATATGGTGTTATAGTTGTACTAAAAGTTGTTCACATTAGTGCTTACTTTGTGTCCATATTACACTATGATCCTTATATGGGTAATCTGAGCATGAAATGTAAATATTACTATAATCACTATGAAAAATGATAACAGAATAATTAAGGGTGAAGTAGTCATCTCTGAAAAATGATAGCAGATTAAGCAGAGTTCATGATGGTCAGAGTTCATGTACTCTATCCACATGGACAGAGTTCATGAACTCTGCCCACATGAACAGAGTTCATGAACGCTGTCCATGTGGGCAAAGTTCATGAACTCTGCCCATGTGGAAACGACAAGACAATGAATGTATATACAAAAAAGGTAATCTTTCCCATGGGTTGCTAACTTGAGGCTAAGTCTTATATTCTAACGCTTTCAAATGAGATTTCAATTAAATGAAAGTGAATTAAACTACGTTTCACGACACGTTACAATCACCATAACATAACAAAAATATCATTAAATTGCCTATTAAAAAATAACAAAAATAAATCTATGTGGTTTGTTGTAATTATGAGCTTTTCAATGGTGCATTTAAAGGATCATGACAGTTCATGAACTCTGTCCATGTGGACAGAGTTCATGAACTCTGTCCATGTGGACAAATTTCATGAAATCTTCCCACATGGACAAAGTTCATGAACTCTATCCAAATCGTGCAAATTTCAACCGAAAAGAGAAACCTATACATAAAGCGGAAATACCATTTGCAAATATAATTTCAAAACTACTTTTATTTTTTCAAAATATTTATAAAATTATTATTAAATTTCCATATAAACCCTTAGGACGAGTGTATCAACATTATATAAGAACATGGACAGAGTCCAAAAAACTCTGTTCA
This sequence comes from Larix kaempferi, assembly GCA_027924585.1. Taxonomy (NCBI): domain Eukaryota; kingdom Viridiplantae; phylum Streptophyta; class Pinopsida; order Pinales; family Pinaceae; genus Larix; species Larix kaempferi. The sequence continues at coordinate 2,267,908 of BSBM01000358.1, read as the reverse complement.
TGAACAGAGTTCAAGAACTCTGTTCTCTATCTTAAATTTTTTAAACCCTTGTTAATCTAAAAACTGTAATCAATTGATGTACAACCACATAAGAGGCTAATTCTGTACTAAAATTAACTATCTAATACACTATTGACAATCTGGACGTTTTAGGAACATACCTATTTTTTGACGAAAACTAACTCAAGGACAACAATTCGTTGAACGAACACGAACACCAACGCCGCAACAGAACCGAACACAAACTTGCCGAACGAAGCAGATTGTCCTGCAAACATCAAAAAAATTAATTAGCAAAAGAAGAAGAAAGAAAACAAAACCGAAACCGAAACTAAAACTAAACCAACCAAAAACTAAAAACAAGCCTGCAAAAATCAACTCCACGTCGACGCTGTAACCTCCACACTGAACCCGTAAACTCCACGCCGAAGCTAAATGGTGACCCTCCAAGCTGTAGGTGGTGGCGGATCCGAAGGAGAGTGGAGGTCGAAAGGGTGTTGGATGATGGATGACGGATGGCGGATGGTAGATGTGGAGATGACGGGCGAGATGGAGGGTGGTGAATTTAACAGGGTGGTGACGACAGTAGCCATAGGGTAGCGAATTCGACAGGGTGGCGACGACAGCAGCCATAGGGTAGCGAATTCGACACGGTGGCGATGACAACAGCCACAGATAGGAGAGAATCCACAGGCGGGGTCGGAGCAGGGTCCACAAGTGTGGTTGGAGCAGGGTCCATAGGCCGGGTCCAAATCTGCTGGCAGAAAAAATGAAAAATAATGGCCACAGCAGGGATTTTATGCAGAATAATTATTCGAATGAATAAACTAACAAGCCTGAAGATTTTTTCACGGCGAGCACTGCCTCGCACACACTTCGATGTACCCGTTAATTTTAGCGGAGAACTGTAACTAGTTATTCGGTCGAATAAAATATGGGTTATTTGGCTGATTAATCAATTTTATTCGGCTTAATAATCAATGTTGTTCGGTCGAATAACCTCTGCTACATTTTTTTGCACCTGATTCTCACAGAAGTGTTACCCAACTTCATGTTTTCACCCTAAGTATGTCATTGAGCTGAAGGTTAAGGATAGATTCCTTCCTCTATTTGGCATCAGAGTATACAGTAAGGATAATATCCTACTGCAACAATTTAATTTTTTCTTCAATGTGATGCTTTTACTCAAAGAAGTTACCAAAAGTAGTTTTATTCCAACATTTAATTCTCTGTTTCAGATTTTTGAGCTTTTGTTGGAACTTGTACATTAGAGAGCCTATATTAACAGAGGAGTCTTTCCACCATATTCCAATATTTTCTTTGAAGTCAGGGTTAGTAAGCCAAAATTTCTCAAAACGAAAGGGTCTATTGGGGCCACCTTTGTAATCCGAACTTTGAAGGAATACCGACCAGTCGTCAGAACCATTAGCTGGTAGAATGGTAGCTATCCAAGAATCATCTCGGATATAAAGGTGATTGGATATAATAAATCTATCAAGACGAGAGGCTATTTGATAATGATTTCATCTTATATTGTTTCAGGTATATAGACCATTAGCTGTGGGCATGTCTATCAGACATGTCACCTCCAAAAGGTACTGAAGGAAATACTATCTTTGTCTAACTTTCTTATACCTCCTTTCTTTTCCAAAAGATTTGTAATCATGTTAAAATCACGTCCCACAATCTAGCTCTGATTTGGATTAGAGTCCCTTATCTAATGCACATGCTTAAGGATGTCAAGCTTGTGCTGAAGGATTTGAGGTCCATAAATATTGGTAATGAGTCCTTGTTTGTTAGTAGCCAAAAGATGATACGAAGCTGTGAGATTTCTTACAATTGCTTCAAATTTGTTAAGACAAATATCATTAGGGTTCCAAAGAATTGCAAGTCTGCTGGAGGCACCCAGGTCATCCACAACAACAGCACATTAATATTTCCATATTTTTTGAGCAATAATTTCCATAGTAGTAGTAGAGCACTTGGTTTCTTGTAAAAGAAGAATAGTAGGTTTTTCCATTAAAATCTTATTTTTAAGGAGACGATGCTTGGAGGAGTCATTAATCCATCTGATATTCCAGGTAATGAGCTTCATTTCTGAACAGAAGATAAGGAAGAGAACAATTCTGTAAGCTGATTATAATGCCTTGAATCCCTCATAAGATTACTTGCTCATCCAGACGTTGTCTGTTTGTATGTTGCCCCTTCTTTTTATCTTCTTGGGACTATCTTTTGAGATCCTTTTTTCCGATGACTTTTATGCCTAAGACTATATCTTTGGTTATAGATTTAGGAGTGTTGGTAGAAAGAGATCGAGCTTTGATAAAAACATTTTTGAAGAGATCTAGATGAGGTTCGGATAGAGGAGTTTTAAGTGGGAGGGGTTCCTCCTATTCTTGAAGATTGAGGTCGTCTAATTCTGAAAATTCCATTTCATATTGAGGGTCTTGCATATTCTCATTGGTAGCATCCTAGCTGGCATGTTCAACTTGAATAGGGTTAATGTTTTGAACCTGATATGCATTAGGTTGTTCCTCTAGATCCTCTCAAAGGTTGTCAAATTGATTATCTGTACTTACAGCTTTGATATTTGCTGGAACTGTGGATTTATTGTTGATCCTTCTTTGGTTCACCATCTTGCTAAAACCATCGGCATATTTAAGTTTGGAGAGATCTTGCTTGAGAGCAACTGAGTTTAAGGGACATTCACGAAACAAATTCCCATGAACATGACATTTTCTACAGCGGAAAGAATGTGTTCATAATCAATAGTTTGGGTTCATTCAGTATCCTTTGCTTCCGGGAGAGTTTGAGAGATATTCATGTAAACACAGATTCTAGCAAAAGCAGTATATATTCCATTCCGAGTAGTTTTTGATATCTTGACAAAACGTCCCATAGTGTTGCCTATACCTTCCAGAGTAATGAGATCCCAATATACATTTTCCTCCTCCACGCAATGCTAGAATTTTAGTTGTTTCTATACTTGTTGGCTTGTTGGATTGAGTCACCTATTTTTTTCTATTGGAGCTTTCGGATTCAGTTGAACCCTTACCTTTCTCCTGTTTTTCAAGAGAGATTGTGTAGATGGAACTGGCCCAATTACTTGAGGCTTGTAGGTTTGCTACCGCCCCCTTGGCGGGGCCATTAGAGTGAGCATAGCTTTGAAGATCGAGAGATCCTTGAATCCTATGACATAAAAAAATGTACGAAGTCTGCTTCTTGCCCAAGAATGTCTAAGCGAACTAGCTTTCTTGGATCTTTCTATTCTCAATGTTAATAATATTAACATTGAGTATATATATACTCTATGTTAATATATACTCAAAGGTAATAATATTAACATTGAATATGTATATATATATATATATATATATATACTCACTCAATATTAATAATGGTTTATATTGAACATATCTAATTGAATGCATACATGCAATCATAATTTTAATATATATATAATTCAAACACTATTAATATAAATAATTAGATTTAATATAAATAATATGAATAATAAAAACAACTTAATAATAAAAATAACATAAATATATATAAAATAACTTTAATTCAAATAATATTACTAATAAAAATAACATTAATAATAAATAATTATTTATTACAATAAAGGTTTCGTTAATAAAAAATTCTTTAATAATATTAATAAAAAATAATTAACAATTATTTAATACAACGACTCGCCACCGTATTATAACATTTGTCATGCAAACTTTACAAAGTTTTTAAAGGCAATGCAAATAAATTATTTTCATATTTATTTAACATTTTTTAGAATTAAACTTTGAAAGTATATAAATTACTATCAAATTTAGAAAATAATTCTTCAATCCTTCTAACTTAATACAAAATACAATAGACATCCTTTTAATCCAAACGCTCACACGTATCATGCAAATTCCATTTATGAAGACTTTAAATTTACTGGATGTCTTGAGTTCAATCCATTTAACCTCTCTCACCAATACTCAAATCTACCCAACTTACCGATACAGGATCAGTCTGTTAAATACAGTCCATTGCCTAAGCATACAAATAATCGTTTTGTTAAATATTGTCCATTGTGTAAGCATTATGCTCACATTCCGAGTAAATATATGATATTAACCAAAGCTTGGATTCCTCTTAAATTAAAACGAATTCATAATTCTCACATTTAATTGACTGGTAAATAGATGTGGAGGAAGTATATTTTTTCGGGTAAATACATAAAAAGTAAATAGATTAGATCGACCAAAACGTGGATATGTTAGAGAAGTAATATTTAAAACCATAAATATTCACACATTCAAATATTAAAATCATATTCAAACATTACTATCATAGACACAAAAGTAAGAACCTCATGGATAGTACTGAATTACAGCTATATGACGTAATAATTGGAAATTAAGTTACGTTTTAGTACAATATTTAAAGTAGTTTAAACGTATTCTCCATTTGAGTGCCACAATTGATGCTCGGAGTTTCATAGAATTCCTTGTTGCTAAGGAGGTTGATGTATAGAGTTCCATATGGTTATTAGACAAAGGGGATAATCACATTAGGGGAGTTTTGAGGTCTAAAATGGGCTTCCTAAGGGAAATAATAAAATAAGAGTTCTAAATTTTAGAGAGAAAAAATAAAAACTACTTTTTTATTGTATTTTTTAAATATCTCCTTAACAGTTGACCCAAATTTCAACTTTCGGCACTAGTTGGATGCGGATTTTAATACGTTTTTTAATTGAAATTTTCATTTTTTCATGTCGTGGATGCTTCAGAAGTATGCAGTGTGGGTATGGGTTGGATGCGGAATTAAAATCTGCATCCAACGAGTGTCAAAAGTTGAAATTTAAGGAGTTATGTAAAAAATAAGATAAGAAAAAGTAGTTTTTTTCTTTTTCCCTCCAATTTGTTTTACAAATTTTACCCTTATGGTTGACATCGTCATCTTGAATCCTATTGGTTCTTATAAAGTGAATATTTTTGGTACATTATTTGTTTTGAGGCCCATTTTTTAACCCAAAACTCCCCTAATGATCACTTCTTTGAGAAAAGCTGAAATAATTTTTTCCATTTTCACTATGAATTCACCTACAAGCACTTCCAGGAACCTATCTTTGGGAATCTTTTTCTAGTAAAATATGGTGACAACTCTAAATCTAACAAAACACAAATGACCAAGATTACAGATTATGACTAAATCCAACAAAACACAAATGAGCAACATTAAATAATCGATATATAATGTTAGTTTATATTAAATATAAACTCATATTGCAGATAGGAGGAGTGCATGTGTTCTTAAGAGGCCTGAAATCGTCGGAGACCTGTTTGATATGGCTTTTGATAAAATTAGCTTGCTTCCTGTATTGTTGTTAATGCATGCTCTTGGCTCTTGTTTTTGCTAGTCGATTCAGCTGGAGAAGAATACACATGAATTCCTATCTTCTATCATTCTCAAGTGTTGAAAAAATACAAGTTTTTCCAAACCAAAAGAATTCAAAACCATTGATTACAATTTGAATATTGATCTCATTGATAGGACAAACCACTGCATTTAAGGTTTTAAAAACTTGCTAATGTTCACACTTTAAAAATCCATTTGGCTTTTTCTCACCATTATCAGATTTCGAGAAATTTTGTGGTGAAATTAATGAATCTAACTACCGTAACAAACCAATATCTGGCTAGTCTCAACGAAGACCAATCAATCAACTTATTCAATAAAAAAACATTTTGCATGCAAATTCAAATATTTTTGAAAGGAATGGGCTAAACTCTAGACCGTTTGCACTTTTACTGGCAATTTTTATCGGAATCCGGTGAAGGGGAAATTGCTGAAACTGCGATTTGGGTTGCTTGAAATGCAATTTTGGTTGCAAGAATGGATTTAGCGACCTTGATTACCCCTGAGGCACCCCGATTGTGCAATTCTAGCAACCCAAAACTGTCATTTAAACAATTTTAGCTGGATTTTCGCCGGAAAAATCGTCGGATTCTTGGTGCAATCGGTCCCAGATTTCACATAAAATAGAAATGAGCATTGTTAACAATGCAGAAGGCACAATCTAATTCATACGAATTCTCTTAGAAAATAATTTGCTTTCCCATATTTTGTAGAAAATAGAAATCATCCTTGCTAGCACAAAAAAACTCACCCAAGTGTTAGAGAAACGCCCACCTTGGCCAGCCTGCACAAAAACGCCCACCCAGGTGTTTCAACTCTTCTTCAACCTACATCAATTACCATGACAGTGACAATGAATGCATTAATAATATAAATTAATATGATACTGAGGATGAATGCATTAAAACCCCCAAAATTGAATTCACTCTTAATTGAATGGGTTTCTAAGAGCTTATGCTTTTCTGTTGAAAGAAAGAGTTAAATGTGGTATATGCTTCCAAACCCTGATGTGAATAGCTGAATGACCAAGAAAAGTTAGGAGAGAATTTCTTCCTCGTAACAATTGAAAATTGAAATGTTTTGTACTTAAACATTGAAACTTCCCTCCTCGTGGGTATAAAGAGGCTACGCTCATGAATCTTTCTACATTCTTCCTTGTTTATAAATAAATATCATGATGCAAAATCGTTTCCTAATTAGGAGCATCCACAAGCCTTCTCCATTTCCACCAAAGCCACGTGGTGATGGAAACTTTGAAATAACCTAATTTTTTAATAAACTCAAGCCCAGAAGAGGAGAGTGGAGCATCAGAAGATGAGAGTGGAGAGTGTAGCTTAATTTTATGAATCCTTGATAATAAATATTACATCTAACTGAAAAAATATGCATCTTAGTTAACTCATTTAATTTAAACCCTTGATTTATGTGCATGACGAAGAATATTCCACCATCAATAAAATTTGTCCGCCCATTTTTTTTAAAATAAAAATTGTCCAACCCTTCCTCCACCCCCAAAGTTGAAATAATATTCCTATCAGCGTAATTATAAATCAATTCACTAACAAATCCAAGTCTCGATGCATCCAATCTCCATCTTTTCTTCCTGTCGCCTGAAGTCTCGTAGTAACTCAATTTCTAGTCTTGGCTGACTATCGAAAGCTTTTTTTTATGGCATCTCTGAAATTCAGGGTCACTAGAATGTTGGTCGTCCTCATGGTTCATTCCCTACCTAATCCTAAGGAATTTCTACATCTTTCGAATATCGATGATCAAGCATGTCTGAGATTTCATATTCCTCTCGTTCAGTTCTATCGGTTCGACCCGTCGAAGAAAAATGGGGATCCAACCGGAGTTATCAGAGAAGGGTTGGCCAAGGTTTTTGTGTTTTTTTATCCTTTTTCCTGAATATTGAGAGACGCGCCTATGGGTAAGCTCATCGCCGACTACACGGGCGAAGGCGTTCTTTTTGTGGAAGCGGATGTCTACATTTGTATGGATGAATTTGGAAACTTCCTCTCACCATCCCTCTGTTGGGGTGATCTGTTTCACAACATACCAGGCTAAAAAAATATTGCAAATTCTCCCCTCCTTTTCATTCAGGTTAATTCATTTCTGCATGGGGGTTTACTTTATGGATTCTATTCATAAAATTGGTTTTCGCTGCTATTTCTAGAAATCAAATTTGTTTTTTTCTGAGTCTTGAAATTTCAGGTAACACGATTGAGATGTGGAGGGTTTATATTTTCCCTAAGTTTCAATCACGCCATGATCGACGTTGTTGGCCTCGTTTAGTTCATGAATGCTCTTGGTGAAATGACGAAAGGTACCGTGAGGCCTTTGGTTTATCCAATTTGGAAAAGAGAAATCATCCAACCTCGAACGAATCCGATAGTTAAATTCCACCGTTACGAATATGATCAAATCGAAGACAATGATGAACATATGGGTAATGTGAACGAGATAACCCACAATACATTTGTTTTCGAGACAAATGTGATCGAGTCACTGAAGAGACAAGAAATAGACCAAGGCATTAAGTGCTCCACCTTTGAAGTTTTGTCAGCTTGTTTGTGGCGTTTGAGAACGAGGCCTCTCCAACTACCCGTGGAGAAGGAATTTTGGTACATATTCCCCATGGACACCCAAAAAATATTCAACCCACGGCTTCCTGAAGGTTTCTATGGCAATGCGTTTTGCTTTTCATGCGCGAAGACGACTGTAGGAGAGATGGAAAGAAAACTATTGTCTTTCGCTCTGAAATTGGTCCGCCAAGCGAAAGTGGCTATGAACGATGACTACGTGCGATCAACGATAGATTTGATGGAGTTGAAAGGGCTCCCTCCATTTACAGTGGTGGGCACATTTGTGATTTAGGATGTTACAAAAATCTACTTTGGAGATGTGGATTTTGGTTGGGGAACGCCTGTCTACGTCTATGAGGTTGTTTCAAATATAGTGTCCAGTGTTGGAAATATCATAATTAATGAGCTGATAGCGTATCTGATATGCACCAGTTCTATCATAAGTCATTCAGTCATTTTGTTAGTCTGCAATGTCAGACAGTTAGTTTGTTTGCATCCAATCCAGCTCACGGCAAGTTAGTATTTAAGGAGCCGCATTTGTAGCTTGTAGGCTCATAACTTCTTAGGTAGAAATTTATAGGTCAGAGATGTAGAGAAAGAGATAAGCGAAGAAGAGGAGAAGAAAATCCCATGAAGTGTTCCAAGAGCCTAAGCTCATTCTCAAGAATGTTTATTTATGCATGCCGCGCATCTATTTCATATTGACCCATGTGAATGATTGTTTACATTTACGTGCAGTAAAAGAAATCAAGATTCCTAAGTATTTCACAGTGGTGAATTCCCTAGTTGAACGTGCAGTAACTTCTACATATATTTTGGTTCTTATGTTTTAAGCATGAAGTTCATTTATAGAAAGTTTGTTTAAGTTTGGGTTATACGCAGTTAGATAGGTATACAAAGCTAACCGCGCAGTTAATCTTTGTAAAAGTTAAAAGAGTGTGCAAAAGTAATTTGTATGAAGTGCGCACTCCATACAAAGTCAAGTTCATACAAAGTAAAGTATTGCACAAAGTTAATATTTTTGCATTTGCACAAAGTTCAACTGCACAGTAGAAAGTGGAATCGTGCAGTTAATCTTTGGGCAGTAGAAGCGCGCAGTAAAAAGTGAATTGCACATCCGTGCAATTAATTTGTGAAGTAATGTGTTTGATAAAAAGGGAAGTCAAATTAAAGCATAGTATTTGCTAGGTCTAGCGCATGTCCTTAGCAAAAGAAAATAAATATTCATGTATTGTGCAATAAATTTTTTATTTTGATTGGGCGTGCTCTTTTCCCTTGATCTGGTATCAGAGCCTGGTTTATGGAAAGTAGAAATTGCATTTACATAAGGGAAAAGTGATTAAGAATGGCTTCCACTTCGGGTAATTTGCAAGCCCCAATATTTTCTGGTAAAAATTATGAATATTGGTCTCTAACAATGAAGACTTTGTTTAGAGGTCAAGATGTATGGGAAATAGTCCAGCATGGCTATGCAGAACCAACAGATGTGGAAGCATACAACAATCTCACACAAGCTGAGAAGGATGTTCTGAAGGAACAGAGAAAGAAAGATGGAAAGGTGTTGTTCCACATACATCAAGCAACACATGAATCAATACTCCCAAGAGTAGCAGCAGCGCAGTCAGCAAAGGAAGCGTGGGACAAACTGGAAACTGCCTATCAAGGTTTGAACAAGGTAAAGACTACCAAACTTCAAATTCTGAGAAGATATTTTGAATCTTTGTCTATTGAAAACACAGAGTCAGTAGACTCATTCTATACTCGTGTTATTGGTTTGTTTAATCAAATAAAGTCTCATGGAGAAACTCTAACTAATCAAAGGGTTGTTGAAAAAGTTCTTAGAGTTCTTCCAAAGAACTTTGAATCTTTGGTTGTAACCTTGGAGGAAAACAAAGATCTGTCCACATTTACTATTGATGAGTTGCAAGCCTCATTACTCAATCATGAACATAGAATCAGTGGTTCAGATACATTGTTGGAAGGTACATTCGCAGCACAGTCATCCATAAGTCATGGAAGAGGTAGAGGAAGATCAAACTCTAGAGGCAGAGGATGAAGTTCTTTCAGAGGAGGACGCAGCAGTAGCCCTGCACATGTCACTGATAGAGGCCAGAATCAGACCCCCAATCAGCCAAGTGGACAAAGGTATGATAAATCAAAAATTCAATGTCATTACTGTAAGAAGTATGGACACTTCGCATATGAATGTAGGAGGAAACAGTATGACCAAGGAAAGCAAGGTGAAGCACAATCAAGCAACAACAGCACTTTGAACAACACACTGTTCTTAGCATGCACATCTCCGCTGGAATGCAATGTTATCCAAGAAATTCCAAATGACATATGGTATTTAGACTCGGGCTGTAGCAATCACATGACTAGTAATTTAAATATATTTTCTAGTCTAGATAAATCAGCTCAAACTGATGTAACACTTGGAAACAACATTCAAGTTACTGTTTTGGGTAAGGGTGTAGCTAGGGTTTTACCCCTAGCTTGTGCCAATGAGCACCTACTAAGGAGAATGGACTCCTTAGTAGCAGTTCAGTATATTAAACTAATTAAATTAAAACAACAATTAAATTATTTCTAAGACAAGCATGAAGCATAAACACCAAAATGAAAGAATGACTTTGTATTGATGTTACCTTGAGTGTCAAGGTTGGTGAAGCCCTTTGCAGTGTCCAAGAGGATGCTCCAAGCTTCTGAATGCTCCTTCTCCTTCTCCAATGTTGGGGGATGGGCCAAAGGTGGCTCTCAAGGTGAAAATAGTTCAAAGGTGAACTAGGGTTTCGAGAGAGATTTTGGCAGAGTAAGGGTGCTTGTGATTGTGGATATGGAATAAGGGATCTCCATCACCTATTTATAGTTTTTTGGTGGTGGAGTGCTGACCCATGGTTTTAGGAAACACATGGTTTTAGGCAGCTGTATAGGGTTTTTTCCTCCTTTTCCTCATTATTTTATATTTTTATTCCCTTTTTAGGGGATTTTTGCTATTTTTGGAGGAAAAGGGGGTTTTTTAGCCTTTTTTAGGCTATTTTGATGGTTTTGTGGCCTTTTGGAGGCATTTTAGGCCTTTTGGAGGCTTTTTAATGGGATTTTTTGGGATTTTAATGGAAATATGGTAGGAAAATGGACAAATGAGCCATATAATGTGGTAAATGAGCTAGTGAGCACTTTTTGGGTGTTAACAGATTGCCCCCTGATGTGCGAGGGCAGGAGCTCATCGTATGGCCGATGGACATCATAAGTCATGAATGGTTTTTCTGGGATGTGGAGAGAAGAGAAGAAACAAACTGGAGCCCGGAACAATGATCCCGAACAACTGCAAGAACTAAAAGTACATAACCTCAATAAAGGATGAGGAATCATCTGATCATATGGACGAGGCGGGCATTCCCATGCTCGTATCAGGATATAACATAATAACAACAATGGGGTCCAAAAAAAATGGGGACCTGAAATATACATGACCTCAAATACTGACTGAGGAATAATCTCAATATATGGACGAGGCGGGCATACCCATGCTCGTATCAAGATACATAACCATAACTGTAAGGCCCGAAAAGGGGGACCTGTAAGATACATGACCACTGTGTACATCATAAGAGTCCAGAGGAGACACAAATCTGGGACATACTGGTGAACGGATCATGTGTGAACTGCAGAACTGGTGCACTGGAACAATCAACGGTGCTACTGAGTGTGGTACCAAAGGAACTGATGAGCTGCTGGATCATAGTGACTGGGGTCAAACTCTCCATGGTACACTGAACTGGAACTGATCTGGAACTGAAACTGGGTACTCAAGGAAGCATGAAACTGGATGGCTTCCGAATACACACGCCAACGCAGCCCGGACATCCACAGGAACATACAACTGGGCGTTCCGAAGTGACTCACCAATGTGCTAGAGTCGGGGGAAATCCGGGGTCTTCGACTAAAAACTGATGGGATATAATCCTACGCGATCCTCAACGATGCGATCAAGGTGCTGAAGTCGAGCATGTGAGGAACAACCACTCGGAGAGGCAATGATGTCTCCTCTCGGAATGATCCGTAGGCACCTACCACAGATGGTGATAAGTCCAAGGCGTAGGGACCTCTGGGCCTATCCTCTGGAATAGAGGAGCTGTCGTCGACAGAGGGAGACCTGCCCCTAGCAAGGCAATGATGTTTCCTTGACAGGAGCGCGAGGTACAAGACCGAAATGTGATAGTACTGATGGCAGAACTGATAAACTGTGGGAGGACAACTGGGCAAGTAGAGCGGGTGGACTCAAACTTCCTTTGTTCAGAGTATGATAATGGGAATGATCTGGCAGCATATGAAACTGACTCAGGGGAAAGGGATCATAGCTGTAATGGATCTGGGGGAATAACTGGCTGAGGGAGACTCAAGCTGGTGTAAAATGGCAGAAGACTGCTGAATACTCTGAACAAAGGCGACCTAATTGGGGGTGCTGCCGAGATAATAGATCAAAGTGCCAAGAGGCACGGGGGAAAACTTCTTCAGGGGTTAAGGAACTAGAAGAAGTGTGTGTAAAATGGTACCGTCGTGTGGATTTTACGAGCCCAGGACAGTGCATGCTCGTGGTTGCTTTCAATTTTAAGGAGTCTGAAAGCGATAAGAAGACTCTGAGGTAGTGGAATGGTACTGTCGTGTGGATTTTACGAGCCCAGGACAGTGCATGCTCGTGGTTGCTTTCAATTTTAGAGAGTCTGAAAGCAAGTAAGAAGACTCCAGGGGGTTGCTTTTTCGTAGATTTAGTCTCCAAGGCCCAAAGAAGCATAAAAGGATGCAATGAAGAACTCTTCTAGCCGGTGTGACTAGAGTATTCATTTTTCGTAATTAGTCTACCAGGTCCGGAAAAGGGTTAAACTTATACCAGATAGACGCCCTTTCAGGTACTTTAACGAGCATGAAAGGAAGCAAGATTGCTCGGCGATCTTTTCATTCTTTTAGGAGTCAGAAAAGAGCTTAACGGAAACTCCCTAAGTGCCTTTTTCGTAAAGGACTTGTCCGGCCCGAAAAAGGGATAAAATTATACCGAACAAAAGGAATGGCCAGGCAAGGAGGAAGTGTTCAATCAAGGTTTAGTAATGATGACCAAGAACGAGGGTAGGTGGGAACACTGATGGACCTCCTTGCAGGGTAGATGAAATGGTGGCAAAATAACGAAACATTTGCAGTATGACAGGAGTGAATGGCTCATGTAAAAATGTGGAACAATCCGATGGCGGCCGATGTGGCGCGCAAACCGAGGCAGCAAGGTGTTGGGACACAATGTTGAAATTGTACCAAGTGAGAGCGAGAAATGATCTCAAGCATCATCACGAGCTCGGAAAAATGAATCCGGCGATATAAAGGATGTCAAGAACGGGTGACGGCCGATGTGGCACGCAAACCGAGGTGACGGGGGCATGCTGAAAAATGCCCGAAAAATCTGGAGGGGAAAGCGAGAAATGATCTCTAGCATCATCACCAGCTCGGAAAAATGAATCCGATGATATAAAACATGTGAAAAACGGAGAACGGCCGATGTGGCACGCAAACCGAGGCGACTAGTGGCGTCTGAAAAATGGGTAAAAAATGACAGGACAAAAATAATGCAACGAGATGTCGATCCGGATGTGGTACGGGATTGCATGGGGGCACCCTGTGAGTTTAGGTCCATCGCGATTCGGGTGGCGATTTTGGTGGACCGGGCTCGGGCACAGGAGGCCGGAGGCGAGGAGGACTTGCCGGAGGAGGAGCGAGGGGAGGACTCAGAGGCAGCCGATGCTGGCAGTGATGCAGGATACGACTCTCATTAGGGAGTGCAGGGGACTCCCCCCCGAGTTTTGTAGCTACGGCATGTATGTAGATGAGGTTGTAGGCATGTATAGCCATTTTTTGTATAGCTGAGTACAGGGGTACTCAGGACATGTATAGTACTGAACATGTATATTTTTTGAGAGATATATATATGCACGTGGATGCACCTTTTTATATGATGTTGTATTTGTACGCACGTGGATGCGCTTTATGTGTTATGATATGTTTACATTGCACGTGGATGCAAGTAGGTTAGGATGTTAGGCACATGGATGCCCCTTGTGTATTTTATGTGATGTGACATGATATATGTTTGTTTAGGCACGTGGATGCCTCTATGGATATGTATGTGGTGTATGTACAGGGATGCAAATGTGGATGCGATGCAATCTTTTTGGGTTTTTATATGTATTTTTATGAGATGCTATGGGATGATGATGCATGATGTTACATGGTGTGATTGATATGCCAGTCTAGGATGTTGTTGGCCATTTGGTCTGCGACACGATTTTGAGCTCTGGGGACATGTGTGAATGTGATGGATTCAAATTGTCGACTGAGTTGTTTTGTGCGCAGGAATTTTCTAAAAAGGCAGGGATCACGCACCTGGTAGCAGTTGTTGAGCTGGGAGACAAGTAGCTGGGAGTCAAGGAACACATGAAGGTGACTTATGCCCATTTGGAGGGCGGCAGTCAGGAGACCGGTCACGGCATCATACTCCGCCTGGTTATTGGTAGCAGCGCCTATACATATCCCGTCAAGGTGAATCATCTCGTTGGAAGGGGAGTACAAGACCCATGCTGCAGAAGCCAGGTTGGGAGACCAGCGGCTTGCGCCGTCAGCGAAGCCAGTGTAACTAGGTGGAAGATGGTCCATCTATAATCATGCAGAAAGGATGAATGTGAGATGATGGTAAAAAAGTGAAAAACAAAAAAGAGAGCAAACTGTACAATGCGGACCAAAATGGGGCCGCGAATTATTCTATGGATAGAGATTCCGTAGGATGCAACCCATCATGGGGGTTGCGTAAAGGGAGGCCTTTAGAGTTGGTTTCAGTAAGAACATGGAGTTCCTCTGGCCGTGTGTCTATGTGATGGTTGAGAATGGTGGTGTCGAAACCGGGCATTCCGTTAGAGGGCCAAGCAAAGACATCACGGAACTCTTGGAAGAGTTGTATATAATCCTCAATCTCCCGCTCGCTGCAGGAGGCTCTTAAAGTGATGAGTTCAGGGGCATATCCTGGGAACTTTGAGGGAGGCAGAGGACATTGTTTTTGACGAACGGGGGTTACATCAGGCCATGTGTCAATGTGGTGCTCTATAATTGCGGGATCAAGACCAGGCATTTCGGTATAAGACCAGGCAAAGACATCACGGAATTTTTGGAAAAGGTGTGTGTAGTCCTCAATCTCTTGTTTACTGCAGAATGCGCCTAAAGTAATGAGTTCAGGGGCACGACCTGGAGCAGCAATATCAACTTGGATGACAGGTGAGATGTTGGCCATGTTGCCCTCCTCGAAGGCATCAGGAGCAGGAATAGGGTCCTTGAACCAGTCAACCTTGGTGGGGAGGAAGTCTTTGGATTCGACCGCGTATTGGGTAGCTGTGCTAGAGGAAGACGCTTCTGGGATGAAATAGGAACGGTGGTGCATATCATCCCAAGGATAATCCGGGGCAGTTAGGGCCTCAAGAATCTCCTCATCAGTACGGAAAGTCTGCGTCGTCAAATCGGTTGACGAGGGGGTAGTAGAAGTGTTGGTTGAAGAGATCATGTAGATGATATTAACCTCTTCAGAAGGGGGAGAGACCGGGGGGTAGATCTCCTCAATGGTAGGTGGTGCCGTCTCAAGGTCCAGATTGTTCATCTCGTAAAGAGCTGCTCTGTAATCCGGGAGATCGGGACAATGATGTGAATAGTGCCCGTAAATACCGCATATGGCACAGGAGTGGTTGGTACGTAGGGACTTATCTTTAGGCTTAGGAGTAGGGTTGAGTTCGACAGTTGGGATGTTGGGGTCATCATCGAGCATTTGCATGTGCTTCTGCAATGCGGGTAACTGTGGGCATTGGTGGGTCGCATGGCCCAACTCGTCACACAGCGAGCATTTGGGAGGAGCACGGAACACTGGAGAGTTCTTGACTGTCTTGGGAGGTGGGACAGCAGTGTAAGGTTGTGGACCTCTGCCCCCAGTGGGTGGAGGAGGAGGAGGAGGTGTCGTGGAGGACGAAGAGGTAGAGACACCGGGAGGTGGCTGAGTGGTAGTAGCCATGGGTTGCACCGGCTGGAGGACGACATCTGGTGTCGGCGGGCGAACGGGAGGCGAAAGATACCATACAGGTAATCCCAATGTTAACCCAGGGAGGCTAAGGGTAGCCATGACCGGGGCGCTTACTACTCCTGCTGGAGGAACTAGGAAGGGGATCGTATGGATCGGTGTAACACCAATGTGACTAGGTACCAATGGTGGTTTAGGCAACAAGGATGGTTGATTGTTAGGTGGTAGGATGTCATGGGACAAGGTACATAAGTCAGACATTTCGGGCGTAGATGATGGCGGAGGAATGGATTGAAAGGTGGAGGTCATCGGCGCGTCTGAGTAGACTCCAGGCCCCGTAGAGGAAACAAACGAGGTGGTGGCACTAGAAACAGGTTGTTCAACCATGGGGAGAACATTTTTCGGTGCCGCCGGAGCACTGGGATCATAGTAGGTGAGCTGGTCAATCTTAACCACGCGTCCTTCATGGGGGAACATCATGGTGCGAAAGACAGAAGAGGCAACCGCCCGCATGGCATACATGTAGCTGCGGCCAAGTAGAAGGTTGTAATCCAATTGGGCATTGATTACCTCTATGTCGATAAGAACTGTTTTACCACCTAACTGGACTGGAACGTTGGGTAGAAGGCCTTGGGGCTGGGCCGAACGACCGTCGTAGGCACGTAACGCAGTGGTGGACTGCTGGAGAGGAGGGGATCCTAGCTTCTGCCATACAAATGTAGACATAACGCATGTGGAAGCACCCTCATCAATGATGCACCGATGGATAACAAGATTCCTAACGGAGACTGTAACTTGGAAGGCTAAGCTGGAAGGTAGGCGTGGTTCAGACTGGTCTAAATCAAACGCCATCAAATGTGAATCAGTTGGGTCAATCCCCCCGATGGCGGAAAGTAAAGTCTTGCGCTGGGAAGGGCAGTTCTTCAAGACTTCCAACGCAGACATGGCTGCGGGAGATTGGGCTAGGTCGTCTACGATGTTGTAGTTTGACGCAGCGCGCGCGTTAGGGTTATTGTTGATTCGGCGAAGTGGGAAACGAGGTGCTTTCGCAGCGCCGTCTATGGGCGGCGGAGGGATACGTAACGCCTGATCGGTGGGATGGGCGTTAGTAGGTTTATCCGTGGGAGGGGCTTCAGAGGTGGAGCCATATTGGTTCCGACGGGTCTGTAGGTTGACGTCAGCAGATGACATCATCAGTAAGTGGTGGGTACCTGAGTCGAACATGGGTTGATCAGGAGCAGCGTAGGTGATCTGTTGTTGTTGGGGTTGCACGTTAGCTTGAGGGGCCAACGGCTGAGTTTTCACCACGCCTTGGGTCAGTAAGGGGTTTTGCAGCACCAAAGGGGGTTGCTGAGGTTGGGGGGGGTTGGGCGGTGCTTGGGGAGCCGCATGCCCTTGGCGATGGGCCTCGTCAACCCAAAGCTGCCGAGCTCGCTCCAAGTGTGGGCAAGCATGGGTGTAATGTCCATAGACCCCGCAAATAGAACAAGGGTGGTTCGTCCGCAAATTGGGGTTTTTGGCCTGCTTGGGCGGGCGATCAGGGTTTTGATTAGCGGGGGCCGCATTGTTATTGTCAGGGGGATTAGCCGGTTGACCAGCTTGGTCTGCAGGTTGGTTATTTCCCCGATTACGGCCTTTGCCGCGGTTCTGTTGGCCCTGGTTACGTTGGTTATTCTGGTTTTGCTGCGGGTTATGTTGGGCGTAAACTTGCCCTTGGGCAGCAGGTGGATTCTGAGGTTGCGCAGGTGCAGGAGCAGGCTGCGGAGGATGATATGTAGGTTGAGGCTGAGCAGGTGCAGCAACTTGAGGGGGTTGCTGATAGGACTGCGGAGCAGGTTGTGGATGTGCCGCAGGGGCTGCCTGGGGCGGATAATAAGCTGGTGGGGCTTGTGAAGGCGCAGGAGCTGAGGCAGCCTGCTGATGGTAGTAAGGCTGAGGGGCGACTGGAGGAGCATAAGCAGGAGTCGCATACCCGAAGCACTGTGGTGGACATGAGGGCCCATGGGAATGGTGATGTGTCATGGGAGCATATGAGTTGGTTGCTCCAGACTGTGAAGTAGCCCGCGACAGGTCGGGGCCAGGGGTAGGACGTGCTATAGAAAATGGTTGGGGATGCGAAGAAACACGGCCAATGATACCATCTGCAGCATGGGATGCCCCCGGCGCATCATGATGGGAGGACTCGCCGCGAGGGGCGTCAGGTATAATGGTATAAAGGTAACCCGACTGGGTGTAAATGAGGTCGAACTGCTGTGCCTTAAGGATGGCCTCTTCTTCAGACTGGGGTCTTTCTGAAGCTACATCCTTAGCGATGACGGGAAGCAGGGACTTGAGGAACCAATCGAGGAAGATACGGTCATCTAGTTTAATCTTGCATAAGCTACGGCGTCTACGCCACTCATGGATGTGGTCCGTGATATGGGTAGCCGTGTTTTGTCTACAAGATAGAAGGATCTCAACGCCCGCGTCATAGCGGACTGGCAACTGGAAGAACTGCAGGAAGGTCGAGGCCAGGGAAGAAAAGGTGGCGTGGGTCCCATGAGGCTGCTCAATATACCACTTGGCTGCAGAGCCAGTAAAGGTGCGCTGTAAGAGACGGAGGCGAACAGAGTCGTCCACTATGGAGTTAGAGGAACACCATAGGTGGAAAGACATGATGTGGTTCTGTGGGTCCTCACCGGCCTTACCCTCGAATTTAGGGATGTCAGAGGGTAGTTTGGTAGGCATATGAGGCCACATAGGGTCGTGTCGAATAGGATCGTTGGTCAATCTGGCCAGGTCAGGTAGGTTGAGGCTAGCCATGAACGGCAAACTGGAAGAAGGCTGTGACACAGTAGTGCTGTGGACCAAGTTGGGGCCAGTGCCCCCAAGTGGAGGGACAAGATTTAGGGTGGTGCCCCCAAGTGGGGGAACTGAGGTAGTGGAGGATGGTCCAGCACCACCATGGGTAGTGTGAGCCACTGATGTAGTGGGGATAGGTATTCCCGCTGTGGGAATAGGTACCGTGAGGGGAACGGTAGATGGTTGCCCCATGGAGGGCATACCAAAAACAGGTGTAGTAACTGGTGTAGTGGTGGATGTGCCACCAATGGTCCCTATGACAAATGGAGTGGAAGTCGTACCAGCCATGGGGCTAGTAGGGGCAGTATAAATAGGGTTCTCAGACTCTTCGTCAGAATCAGAGGTAAAGTAAGGTGCGTCACTATCTGGTGACGGAGACCTACGTCGCTGACGGGTGGAGTCAAGTGACAAGGCTCTAGATCTGTGATGAGTGGTATCAACGGATAATGATCGGAATCTACGACGTGTGGTGTCAAGAGAACCGTGCTGTGGGGGCTCGCCCCTGAGGCGCCGAGAGTGTCTCGGGGACTCAATGGTGACAGATGGTGTCTAAATCTCTGTGGGTTGAGGTGAGTATAAAAACAGCTCAAAAAATCCTAATGCCACCGAGTGTGCAGAAGGAGAGCTAAAAAGCAAGGCACTCAGGCCAACAACCAACTCAAAACACCCACTGCAACAGCTGTGCCACAATAGGTGGAGTAACAACAAAGATGGTCAGAATACCAACAAGCAGCAGGTTTCCTAAAAAAGAAAAATGGTGGACTCACTAGACCAAAGGGAGGTAAAGGAGCATGCAAACACCTAGCTAAAAGTATTCTGACTTAACTAAACATATCCTCTGCAAGGTGATGAAATCCAAGTCAGACAATATGAGTAGGAAAGCCAAGTGGCTATGATATCCCCCTACCGGGAGGGATACCGGGTAGTCAATCCTAGAAGAATGGCAACTAAGATACCCCGTTCATGACACGTCCAGAAAGGTGAATCTGCCGTTTAGTTCGTTGACCGCAATACCCCTATACAGGGATATCCCGCGAACCGCGAAAGGTAGCCCTTCGGTTACTGAATGGAGTGCGGTATTCCACTCAGGCCTCCGGAACCAGTCTCCCGACTTCAACCCTCCTAAGGGAGAGGCCCTCTGATAAACTGGTCGTGACCGTGCCAAAAAGTACTAGGGGATTTTGGTTCCCTAGTTGGACAACAGCTATGTCTCAAGTGAAATAACCAAGGGGTGTTATTGGAAGCCTATCCCCCTGATCCTACCTAACTACAATGATTCTTTTGTGTTCCCCAAGTGGGGTTAGAATGTCGGTTTAGTTAGGTACTTTTTAAGGCTCACTTGATTTAATGTGACAGAGTGTGTGCTCGTGAGGTGTTGAACCCAAAAACAGAAGTGCCACAAGGGAGGGCAACTTTCAATCTATCAATAATGCTGAAATTGATTCTTTTAATTTGCAAAATTTTCTGAAATAAAAATACTGAAATTTTAAAAAGACTCTGTAAAAGGAACAGAAATTATGTTGCAGAAAGGCTGTAAGGAAGTGGGCTGCAGGTGGGACAGAGGGCTGTTCAAATGCAGAAAATATTGCAGCAAGAGGGGCTGGGCTCAAAACAGGAAAAGAGCAGAAATCAGACCGCGGGTCTGTAGCGGATCAGAACAGGCCGACCGCGAGTTCAAGGGAAACAGCGGCGGTCAGGTCGCGGCTATCGGGCCAATAGTGGCAGTCGGGACGCAGGAAACAGGGGAAAAGGCACAGTCGGGTCGCGGCTATCGGGCCAACAGTGGCAGTCGGGACGCAGGAAAAATGGAAAAAGACACAGTCGGGTCGCGGAAAAAGGGCTAACAGGCGCAGTCGGGACACGCGAAAGAGGCAGAAAGCCGCAGTCGCGACGCAGGAAAAAGGCCGACAGGCGCAGTCAGATCGCGGCAAAAAGGCTGATTAGCCACGGTCGGATCACAGGTAACCGACTTGAATCCGCCGGCAGAGCGTTGGAAGAAGTCTGAGAGCCACGGTCGGATCGCGGGTAAAGGCCTGAAAGGCGCGGTCGGGACGCGACTGTAGAGGAAAAAGACGCGGTATGCAGCGGCCGAAAGGGACAGCCGAAAGAAAAAATTTAAAAACGGAAACCAGAAATTCGAAAACTAGGGGAGTCGCCAAAATTGTAGCTAGGGTTTTACCCCTAGCTTGTGCCAATGAGCACCTACTAAGGAGAATGGACTCCTTAGTAGCAGTTCAGTATATTAAACTAATTAAATTAAAACAACAATTAAATTATTTCTAAGACAAGCATGAAGCATAAACACCAAAATGAAAGAATGACTTTGTATTGATGTTACCTTGAGTGTCAAGGTTGGTGAAGCCCTTTGCAGTGTCCAAGAGGATGCTCCAAGCTTCTGAATGCTCCTTCTCCTTCTCCAATGTTGGGGGATGGGCCAAAGGTGGCTCTCAAGGTGAAAATAGTTCAAAGGTGAACTAGGGTTTCGAGAGAGATTTTGGCAGAGTAAGGGTGCTTGTGATTGTGGATATGGAATAAGGGATCTCCATCACCTATTTATAGTTTTTTGGTGGTGGAGTGCTGACCCATGGTTTTAGGAAACACATGGTTTTAGGCAGCTGTATAGGGTTTTTTCCTCCTTTTCCTCATTATTTTATATTTTTATTCCCTTTTTAGGGGATTTTTGCTATTTTTGGAGGAAAAGGGGGTTTTTTAGCCTTTTTTAGGCTATTTTGATGGTTTTGTGGCCTTTTGGAGGCATTTTAGGCCTTTTGGAGGCTTTTTAATGGGATTTTTTGGGATTTTAATGGAAATATGGTAGGAAAATGGACAAATGAGCCATATAATGTGGTAAATGAGCTAGTGAGCACTTTTTGGGTGTTAACAAAGGGTACTGTTGATATTCTAACAAAATAGGGGAAGCAGAAATGTATGCCTGATGTTTATTATGTTCAAGGTTTGAAGCACAACCTGATGAGCATTGGTCAGCTGTTGGAAAAAGGTTACAGAGTTCACATGGTAGGGAAGCGTTGTGTGATCAAAGACATATACCCAAGCAATCAGTTAATTGCTGAAGTGCAGATGACAAGAAACCGCTTGTTTCCTTTGAGGATAAGACCAATCATAAAAGGAAAAACAACTCAAGTTGTTCATGGAAATTAGAATGAAAATTTTGGATCTGCATTCAAAGCAGAAAGTAAAGAAGCAAAAATTCATTGCACAAATGAAGAAAAGGATAGCGCAATGCAAGCTGCATTTCAAACAGAAATGTAGGATGAATCCTGGTTATGGAATTTCAGATTTGGACATCTAAACTTTTGTGGGTTGAAGTTACTGCACACGAAGGAAATGGTAAAAAGATTGCCATTGATTGAAAAGCTAGAGAGAATTTGTGAAGGCTATATTTTTGACAAACAACACAGAGAGACTTTTCCAATCGGAAAGTCATGCAAAGCTCATGCACCACTTGAAATTGTGCACTCAGACATTTGTGGACCGATGCAAACACTATCTATGAGAGGATGCACTTATCTTCTCACATTTATAGATGATTTCACAAGAAAAACATGGTTTTACTTTCTAAAACATAAATTTGAAGCGTTTAGTTTTTTTCAGCAGTTCAAGGCACTTGTGGAGAAGCAGAGTAGACACAACGTCAAGATATTGAGAATAGATAAAGGTGGTGAGCATGTTTTGAATGATTTCTTGAATTTTTGCAAAAATCATGGCATACCAAAGCAATTCACTGCGCGGTATACACTGCAGCAGAATGGTATCGCAGAGAGAAAGAACATAACAATTATGGAGATGGCGCGTAGTATGTTGGTAGTCGCGCATCTGTCAAATGAATATTGGGATAAAGCAGTGGAAAATTTTGTTTACATCATGAATCGATGTCCGATGAAGAGCGTGAACAATAAGGTTCCGCAGGAAGCATGCATAGGTATGAAACATAGTGTTTCGCATTTAAAAGTTTTTGGTTGCGTAGAATACGCACATGTTCGAGATGAGCTAAGAAGGAAATTAGATAATAAAGGATAGAAATGCATTTTTATTGGTTATTTTGAAGACACAAAAGCATACAAGTTGTATAACCCTGTCACAAGAAAAATTATCATCAGCTGCGATGTTCAGTTTGTGGAAAATGAAGCATGGGATGGAACTATAGAGAAGAATGTGGAAATCATGTTTGAACATGATGACAGCGCAGAAGATGTAGTTGAAACTCCGCATGTAAATCAAAACTGTGCAGCTCCATCTTCTCCAAGGATATCGCAACATGCTCCAGCACAAGCAACTCCAACACAAGGCGCAACTCAAGCTACTCTGACTAGCACACCAAGTGCACAACAAACTCCATCAAGCAGTTCGCGCAGCTTGCACAGTTCAACACCAGCAACTCCATCAAAGACAAGAAGTCTACACGAGATATATGATGCTGGTACACCTAATTCATTTTCATGTTTTGCATTATTTTCTCAAGTTAATGATCCCTTAACATTTGAAGAAGCAATTGAAGATAAAGTTTGGGCACAAGCCATGAATGAAGAAATAAAATGCATTGAGAAGAATCAAACATGGAAATTGGTTGATGTTCCTGAAGACAAGGATGTGATAAGCATGAAATGGATTTATAATACCAAGCAAGATGTTGATGGAAATGTGCAGAAGCACAAAGCAAGATTGGTAGCAATAGGATTCACTCAACAGCCAGGCATAGACTTCAATGAAACTTTTGCACCTATAGCGTGAATGAAAACTATCAGATTAGTTTTGGCCTTTGAAGCGCAAAAGAAATGGCCTGTTTACCAAATGGATGTTAAGTCTCCATTCCTAAATGGTTATTTGGAGGAAGAAGTATACCTGGAGCAGCCAAAAGGATATGAAGTACCAGGACAAGGAAACAGAGTGTACAAACTGAAAAAGGCACTCTATGGTTTGAAGCAAGCTCCCAGAGCTTGGTACAGTCATATTGACTCATACCTCATTCATAATGGATTTCACAGAGGTGAATGTGAGCCAACACTGTACACAAAGATCGACAAGGAAGGTAACAAGATAATTGTTTGCCTGTATGTAGATGATTTAATATTTATTGGTGATTTTGGCATAGAAGAATTTAGAATAGTCATGGAAAGTGAATTTGAAATGACTAATTTGGGGCTTATGAAGTATTTTCTGGGCATTGAAGTCCAACAGAATGAAAAGGATCTTTTCATATCACAGTCAAAGTATGCAAGTGATGTCTTGAACAGATTTAATATGTTAAATTGCAAGATAGCTCCAACACTGGTGATAATAGGTTTGAAATTGAGAAAGGATGATCATGGATCCAATGTAGACCCTACACTGTTTAAAAGGCTTGTTGGCAGCCTTATGTATCTTACAGCAACAAGGCCAAACATCATGTATGGAGTCAGCTTAATCTCAAGATTCATGGAGTCACCAAAAGAATCGCATTGGCAAGCAGGTAAAAGAATTATGAGGTATGTAAGTGGAACAAAAGACTTTGGTATTTTGTATTCAACCTCAGAAAATTTCAAACTCATTGGATACACTGACAGCGATAATGGAGGCAACATTGATGACAGAAAAAGCACATTTGGGAATATATTTCATGTAGGAACAGGTGTTGTATCATGGGCTTCAAAGAAACAGCCCATTGTAACTCTTTCTTCAGTAGAAGCAGAGTATGTCGTAGCTACAAGCACTGCATGTCAAGCAGTTTGGATGCACAGGATGTTAAGTGATCTATCGCAAGTCCAGCAAGAACCCACGGTCATTTACTGTGACAACAATTCAGCTATCGCATTGTCAAAGAATCAAATGTTTCACAAGAGAACCAAGCACATCGACACAAGGTATCCTTTTATTAGAGAAGTAATAAACAACAAGAAAATCTGTTTAGAATTTTGCAGGTCTGAAGATCAGGTAGCAGACATATTTACAAAACCATTAGCAAAATACCCATTCCAATATCTACGAAGTTGTTTAGGAGTGACAAGTTCTGCATAGTGAACTTTGTCATGAAAAGAGCATGTTTTAGCTCTGAAATATTTTGTTATTTTTATCTTTTGTTTAATGATCCCCATCCGCTCATAATTAAGGAGGAGTGTTGGAAATATCATAATTTTAATGAGCTAATAGCTTATCTAATATGCGCCAGCTTAGTCAGAAGTCATTTAGTAATTTTGTCCGTCTGCAATGTCAGACAGTCAATCTGTTTGCAGCCAATCTAGCTCACGGCAAGTTAGTATTTAAGGAGTCGCGTTTGTAGTTCACGGGCTCATAACTTCTTAGGTAGAAATTTATTTTTTTGTTTAATGCAACCCTTTAGATTCCAAGCAAAGCGATCTTGATTCAGTGATAATGAAACTCTATAAATGAAAATCATTCACAGAATATTAGGTCAGAGATGTAGAGAAAGAGATAAGCGAAGAAGAGGAGAAGAAAATACTGTGAAGTGTTCCAAGAGCCCAAGCTCTATGTTAATGTAAAAGATTGAAGTAAATCTCATCTCTCTATATTGTGGCAATGTTACTCTGTTTCAAAGTGGTAAATATATAAGTTCTTAAGTGATATGCATTCATTCTCAAGAATGTTTATTTATGCATGTCGCGCATCTATTTCATATTGACCCATGTGAATGATTGTTTACATTTACGCGTAGTAAAAGAAATCAAGATTCCGAAGTATTTCATGGTGGTGAATGCCCTAGTTTAACGCGCAGTAACTTCTACATATATTTTGGTTCTTATGTTTTAAGCATGAAGTTCATTTATATAAATTTGTTTAAGTTTGGGTTATGCACAATTAGATAGGTATACAAAGTTAACCGCGCAGTTAATCTTTGTAAAAGTTAAAAGAGTTTGCAAAAGTAATTTTTATGAAGTGTGCACTCCATACAAAGTCAAGTTCATACAAAGTAAAGTATTGCACGAAGTTAAGATTTGTGTATTTGCGCAAAGTTCAACTACGCAGTAGAAAGTTGAATCGCGCAGTAAACCCGTGCATAGTAAAAAGTGAATTGCACAGTTAATATGCGCGCAATTAATTTGTGAAGTAATGTGTTTGATAAAAAGGGGAATGAAATTAAAACATAGTATTTGCTAGGTCTAGCGCATGTCCTTAGCAAAAGAAAAGAAATATTCATGTATTGCGCAGTAAATTTTTATTTTGACTGCGTGTATTCTTTTCCCTTGATCCAGGAGCTTCTTCATCCCGCATCAGAATAGAAGTGGTGTGCACGAAATAGTATTTCCCCTCTGCTTGTCAGCTACCACCATGCAAATATTTCAAGAAGAAATTTGTCAAGCCATTGAGAGCGTTCCTCTGCCCCGACGTTCTTCGCTCTAAAATTCAATAGCTCGTATTAATTTATTAAAGTTGTTGTTTGTGAAAAAAACAATAAAAAATAATGTTATTCAATAAACAATAATGTGAATTTCTTAAGCTGATGTTAGTGGATCTATGATTTAAAATCCAATACGAAAACTAATTTATATTCTAAATCTGTGTTAAGTTAACCTATAAAACTGCATTATCTTAGAATCACAAAGAATACAATTGTATTCAACTAGATTTCGCATTTTCACAAAACCAATAAGAAATTATGATTGTAATGAAGTATATTATAAGTAGTCTTGATAGAGAATTTAATTCTTTATATGATTTGGATGATTCTACTAAAACATCTGCATGTGATGCAGATGAAAACACTGATAGGTGTTACTATCTTAATACTGTAATGTCAATGTTAGGTTTGTGGTTAAAACTTGCAAATGTTGATAAACATTTAAAACTAAAACTAATAACAAATCTGGTTATCAACAATGATTATTAATCGACATTATATTCCCAAATATGCTGCAATTATCAACAGATACTGTAACAGATATTGTTTCATTCCTTTAATATTTATGCTTATAATATGATTACATTGAATCCCTGTATAGGTCCACCTGATAAGATTTGTGGAAGGAACAATGGGTTAAAATCACATTATATTCCCAAATATGCCACAATTATCAATCGATACTGTAACAGATATTGTTTCATTCCTTCAATATTTACACTTACAATATTATTACATCGAAACCCTGTTTAGGTCCACCTGATAAGATTTGTGGAAGGAACAACTGGTTACAATTATTAAAAAAATGTTAATTTTTGAACATTAATTCACAATACTCTAGGATCTTTACTGAGAGAATAACATGTATAGTATATCAATGCATATCAATCATAGCAAGCATATCAATCATCACAAGATGCAATCATAAGAGACAATAGACACATAGAGTTTCCATGGGGAAAACCCTAAGGTGAAAAACCCCACAACTTCCTCAGAGATAGATAGAGCAATAGCACAACCAAAGTACAACCCAAGTACACAGAGATAGACTCCTCCTAGCAGCTGATCCTCCTCCTCACATGTGCGACACTTTCCAAGTGATGGATAAGTGAGTAAGTGAATTGATCAAATAGAGAGATCCCGCTCTCTATTTATACTTGTTCTGAGCAGCCTAATAAACCTATGGGGCCGACTTGTCTAACTCATCCTAATAACCTCAGGTTAACTTAATCAGGGCCAACCCCACACATGGTGGTCTAATAACCCATCGACAAGTTACAACACTTGTGACACTTTTCAATACAAATGACGACACTTCTGTATAGAGGAATAAAACATCTCTATAGGAGTACAATAAAATACATAGATGAAATACATTCCGAAGTTACATATACATCAACACTCCCTCTTAACTAGGAAGGTATTTCTCGACACAGATATGCTAACATAAGTCTTCTTCTCTAGATCATCATCCGCGAATCATCATCCTCGAATCATTGACATCGTCACTACTGCTGCTATCTCAATCAATCTTTGATCCACTCATCATACGAAGTTCTACAGAGCCAGTCCTTTTTCATACTGGATGTAGGCCCACCACCTGTAGGTCTTCATCATCACTGGCCATACTATGGAATACTCAGGACTGATTACATGCCTCAACAAAACCTCGAAAGAGCATCCCAAGACTGATTATGAGCACACTGCTCATCCCATCGAATCTCCTAGGATATTTTACATGTTGACCTTCACAAAACCTACTCAGAGCATCCCAGGATGTTACGATCAACCCGCTCTACCTGTCTGGATCTCGATAGAGCATCCCAGGTTGTTACGAGCACACCGCTCTACCTGTCCGAATTTTAAAGGATATTTTCTATGTGAACTTTCACAAAACCTACACAGAGAATCCTAGGATGTTACGAGCAAACCGCTCTACCTGTCTGGATCTCGATAGAGCATCCTGGGATGTTATGAGCACACCACTCTACTTGTCTGGATTTTAAAGAATCTTTTCTATGCGAAACTGTAGCAAAACCTACTCAGAGCATCCCAGGATGTTACGAGCACATCGCTCTACCTGTCTGAATCTTGATAGAGCAACCCAAGCTGTTATGAGCACACCGCTCTAATTGTCCGATTTTTAAAGGATCTTTTCTATGCTACCTGCACAACCTATCCATGACCACAGAGTATCAAACCGATACTCACCATACATCATCCTGATGTACATCATCACATGATCAACCTGATCATCATCATAGCATCGACCTGATGCATATCATCTAGAGAAACATCCTGAAGCTTGTCATCTGTGATCATCCTGATCATCATCATAGCATCATCCTGATGCATATCATCTGGAGCAACATCCTGAAGCTTGTCATCTGTGATCATCCTGATCAAACAATATATCCATCTGATGCATACAAAGTATCTACATGATACATATCATCATACATGATCTACATGATCATATAATGCGTCCACCTGATATACATACATAAGTACATGATCTACCTGATCATACAAGTATCCACCTGATACATATAAAATTACATGATCTACCTGATCATACAAGTATCCACCTGATACAAATCCATGATCCAACTGATCATATCAAGTATCCAACATGATGCATATACAAATACATGATCACACTGATTAAAGCATCCAACATGATGCATACATACATATACATATAAATGATTCAACTGATCATATCCAACATCCAACATGATGCATATATAGAGCAGTAACTAGAGCATCGTCCTTATGCTCATCATCCAACACTTGCATCCACAGCCATGGGAAGGATCCTCCTCTCACCATGCTTGGAATGGCTCCAGCAGATGTGTCCATCACTTCTTCCTTGAAGTGTCATCGATCTGAAGGACACCAAGCCTCTCTCTAAAGTACTCGAACTTCACTCTGGCTAGTGGCTTTGTCAGCACATCTACAATCTGCTCATCTGTCGCAACATACAGGAGCTTCACTGCTCCTCTCTGCACCATATTCCTGATATAGTGATATTTGATCTCTATGTGTTTCGACCTGTCGTGGAACACTGGGGTCTCAAACAGCTTCACACAACTCTGGTTGTCACAAAAGATACCAGTAGCCTCCAACGGGAGATCAAATAACTCAGACAGTAGCTTCTGGAGCCATACTGCCTCACAACTAGCCAAACATGCTACAACATACTCTGCTTCGGTTGTACTCAGTGCTACGTAGGATTGCTTCCTGCTAAACCAAGAGATCACACCTGATCCCATACTGAAGTAGCACCCATATGTGCTCTTCCTATCTGCAGCACTGCCTACCCAATTTGAATCAACATAACCCTGTAGGTTAAACTTTTGATTCGCATCATACTTGATCCCATAGTAAACTGTACCCTTCAGGTACCTCAGAATATGCTTTATAGCAACTAGGTGAACACTCCTCGGATCCGTCAGGAACTGGATCAATGTGTTCACCGCAAAGCAAATATCTGGTCTCGTGTTCGTCAGATACATCAAGGACCTAATCATCTGACGATACATAGTGACATCAACTGGATCAGATGAAGCATCACACAAAAGCTTCAGGTTTGATGCCATAGGTGTGGCCATGGCCTTGCAGTCCATCATCCTGAACCTCTTCAGGATCTCTACTGCATACTTCCCTTGTCCAAGGAAGATACCATCTATACTCTGCCACACCTCCATGCCTAGAAAATAGTGCATCATCCCCAAGTCCTTCATCTCGAACTCGACTACAAGCTTCCTCTTGGTGTCGGCAATCAAACTATCATTACCTGTTACAAACAGATCATCCACATACATAAGTAGTATCACTGGATTGCCTTCCTCAACCTTGTAATAAAGGTTGGAATCTGCTTTACTCTTGGTAAAGCCTAAACTGGATAGGAAACCGTCCATCCTACCATACCAAGTCCTGGGAGCTTGCTTCAAGCCATACAATGCTTTCTTCAGTCTGCACACATATGACTCCCTGTCATGTGTCTCAAAACCAAGTGGTTGCTCCACATATAGTTCCTCCTCGACTACACCATTCAAGAAAGCTGTCTTGACATCCATCTGGTGTATCTTCCATTTCATCACTGCAGCCAGGGCAAGTACTGATCTGATGGAAGTGTACCTAGCTACAGTAGCAAAAGTTTCTTCATAATCTATTCCCTCTTTCTGAGAGAAGCCACGAGCTACGAATATTTCCTTGTATTTATCTATGCTGCCATCTGCAGCATCCTTGATCTTGTAGATCCATTTGGAAGTCACAACAGACTTCCCTTCAGGTCTTGGGACAACATCCCAAACATCATTCTTCATTATTGATTGGTATTCTTCGACCATGGAATCCTTCCATTCTTTCTTTTCTGCTGCTTCTTCATAATTGGAAGGTTCTTTGTTCATGATATCATAGAGTAAAGCAACATAGCTAGTATGAGATCTAGTTCTCTTCTTTTTGTTAGGATATTCCTATACTCCATTCTAGTCCCACCAGTATTTTGATCATTTACATTTTCAGTCATGCATGCACTTTTAGGGTTTGCATGCATTCTAGGGTTTGCATGCATTTTGCATGCATCCCAGTCATCATTCCAGCACCTGGCCCTCAGTTAGTGAGCCCCCAGGAGCTTCTCACTATTCAGTTTTACCCCTCCAGTTGCTTAATGCGCCCTTCTTCCTTGATTTTAGGGAGCCACTCGCCCTTCTTCACCTACCAATCCAGTTGTATTTAGTTTACACTCAGTTACACTCAATTACACTCAGTTACAGTCAGTTAAAGTCAGTTACACTTAGTTACACTCAGTTACACCTACCAGAGTTAGTTTGACTGATGGTTCACAGTTACTTGAGCATTGATGACTCCACTTATGATGATGAAGACTTCCAGTTGTGCTCCGATGATCATGAGGACATCTAGTTGTGCTTCGATGACACTCTATTGATCTTATGATCACTCTGAGAGGCTAATTTGAATTGCCACCTTGGGCATTCGAATCCTCTCTACCATTGTACTATTTATTTGTCCATATTGTGATTAATTAATTAGTGTGTGTGAAGTATTATTGCTTCTATCTAAGTTCTACTGTACCATATTATTCTGTTGCTCATTATACTGTATTGACCACTCTTCTTCTATTTTCTTGCTTAATCATAATCATTCTCTTGTGAGGTATACATCATCTCTTAGATATGCTATGAGGATTTTCACATGGTATCAGAGCATGTTGAGAGTATTGTTTATCTCCATTCTTGAGAGTTTTTTGCAGGTTATTATCAAGATTTCGAGTGCAGCAGTTGCAACAGTTTCTGCATCTTTGCAGCATTATTCTCTATTGCTTTTGCAGGTCTTATACAGCTTCAATGTATCCAGAATTAGAAGAAATCACTCCTCTTTCTCTATTCAACTATGATGAATGGAAACCAAAAATAATAGCATATTTGAAGAGCCATGATCTCTTTGATTGTTATTTTGAAAGAGAGTTCGAATCCTCTGAAGAGAAGATTGATTGCTTGAATAAAGGTGACATGCACATTGGAAGAATGAAGCTTACTATGCCAGATTACATATTGCTCCCAATCATTATTTATATTGAAACTCCACAAGAGCTATGGGTTCACCTGGATGAAAAATTTGGCAGAAAGAATGAAGGACTTGGTCCTAACCCATTCGAAAGCAAGCAAAGTGATGCATTCACTCCTCTTGATGGTCTCTCAGATCATGAACCAGTATCATCTCATATTGAAGTTGTTGAAAAAGAACTTGCAAATTCTACACTCATGCTCAAACATTCTTCTCTTTCTGTGCCAGCTCACACTCTAGATATTGCAGAAGGTCCTAAATCCTCTCTTGCACCAAAGTCTGTTGGTTTGCATCATGATCACATGATTATTTCGGAGGTCAAAACAGCTATTGAAGGTAATGCATTTGCTCTTCTCCAGCTATCTCCTCTTTTATACTACTATATGATCATAATTCCATGCTTTCAGAAGTTCATTGAAGAATATGGAAATTGCCATTTGCTTGGGAAGATTTCTCATGCATCTCATGGTTTTGATCTTACCCCTGTTGGTTCAAAGGATATCTCAAGAAACTATGGCCATTCGCTTGGGATGATTTCTCATGCATCTATTGGTTTTGATCTCACCTCTCATGGTTCAAAGGAGATCTCAAGAAACCATGATTCAAGTCTTGTATCTAATTTGGGTTCTAAGTAATTACTGCTTGGGAAAATTTCTCATGCATATGATAGTTTTGATCTCACCCCTATTGGTTCAAAGGAGATCTCAAGAAACTGTTTTGAAAGTCTTAAATCTGATTTTGATTTCAAGCAAACATGTAATAGTTCTTTTTGGCATAATCTCACCCATGGTGGTTCGAAGGAGAAGACAAAAGACTATATGCACATTCAAAAATTTGATCCTACCTCAGCTGATTCAAATCACAGGTTCAAGGATCATTCTCATACTATTGGATTTGTTCTCATCACATTCGAACTGAAGAGCAAGTACAAGCACATGCTTTTTGAGCATGATCCACTTCTTCCCAAGAAGAAGATACCTCCAAACTTATGACCAAGCATCACACCTACTTGAGTTTGGAGCATTTAATTTTTTGTGTGTGCCTTAGAGTCTATTTTTGAGGAGGGGGTATGCTTCCCATGAAATTTTCCCACTTCCTTGGTTTATTGACTATTATTATTCATTGTATTGGATGACCTTTGGTCTTAGTTACCAGGGCCCAGGATGGATTAAGGGGGGGTGTTAGGATATTCCTATACTCCATCCTAGTCCCACCATTATTTTGATCATTTACATTTTCAGTCATGCATGCACTTTTAGGGTTTGCATGCATTCTAGGGTTTGCATGCATCCTAGTAATTAGTCCAACACCTATCCCTCAATTAGCCAACCCCCAGGAGCTTCTCACTATTCAGTTTTATCCCTCCAGTTGCTTAATGGGCCCTTCTTCCTTGATTTTAGGGAGCCACTCGCCCTTCTTCACCTACCAGTATAGTTGTCTTCAGTTTACACTGAGTTACACTCAGTTACACTCAGTTACACTTAGTTACACCTAGTTACACCTACCAAAGTTAGTTTGATTGATGGTTGACAGTTACTTGAGCATTGATGACTCCACTGATGATGATGAAGACTTCCAGTTGTGCTCTGATGATCATGAGGACACCTAGTTGTGCTCCGATGACACTCTATTGATCTTATGATCACTCTGATAGGCTAATTCGAATTGCCACCTTGGGCATTCAAATCCTCTCTACCATTGTACTATTTATTTGTCCATATTGTGATTAATTAATTAGTGTGTGTGAAGTATTATTGCTTCTATCTGAGTTCTACTGTACCATATTATTCTGTTGCTCAATATACTGTATTGACCACTCTTCTTCTATTTTCTTGCTTAATCGTAATCATTCTCTTGTGAGGTATACATCATCTCTTAGATCTGCTGTGAGTATTTTCACACTTTGCTCTGTGTTCTTCTTTTGGAATGCCATATCTTTCTGCATCTTGAATGAGCTCTCTAGCCCATGCAGGTTTCCTCTTGTGAGACTTATTCTCACGAGGTGGATCTACAGGTTCTTGCGGATCTTCAATTTCACGATCTGCATCTGGAATTGCTTTAGTCATAGTAGTGTCTTGAAATCTAGTTTCCTTAGGTTCTTCATAATCTTCAAGAAGTGTCTTCCTTGATTTGATGAATGCTGAGTTTTCATCAAATGTCACATCCCTGCTGACATCAATCTTCTTGAACCCTGGAAAGTATATTCTGTAAGCCTTCGAGCTTTCACTGTAACCCACAAAGATACCCTTCTTTCTTGAAGGATCTAGCTTGGTCCTCTTTTTCTTTGGGACATGTGTGTATACTGGACAACCAAATATTCTGAGATGGCTGAATTCAGGTTTCTTACCAGAAAAGACCTCTTCTGGTGTCTTGTTGTCCAATATCTTGTGGGGTGTTCTGTTCTGCACATATACAGCAGTCCTAGCTACTTCTGCCCATAGATGCATAGGTAGATCCTGGTCATGCAACATTTCCCTTGCTGCTTCCATGATTGTTCTATTCTTTCTTTCTTCAACTCCATTCTGTTGTGGATTGTAAGGATCAGTCAACTCCCTCTTAATCCCTGAATCACTACATAACTTCTTGAAGTCACCTGAAGTGAATTCTCCACCATTGTCGGATCTGAATGTTTTGATCTTCTTATCAGTTTGGTTCTCCATCAAGGTTTTGAATTCCTTGAACTTATCAAACACTTCATCTTTGTTCTTCAAGAAGTAAACCCAAGTCTTCCTGGAGAATCCATCAATGAAAGAGACATAGTAAACATACCCACTCAGAGAACTGGATGACATCGGACCACATACATCGGAGTGGATAATTTCCATGATACCTTTTTCCTTGCTTTCACTGCTTGGAAATGCCTTCTTTATGTTCTTTCCTTTTTCACATCCTTTGCAAACACCTTCATGCTTGGTCTTGATTTCAGGAAGACCTTCTACAGCTTTACTTGCAAATGGTAATGCTCTAAAGTGCATATATGCAAGTCTTCTATGCCAAAGTTCATTTGGCTCCATGGATTCATGTAGCATGGCATGTTCAGGTTGTCCCTTCAATTTGTACAATCCTCCCTCTTGCTCTCCAATCACCACTGCATCATCAATAGTTTTACCCTTTGGCCACATTAGGACTTGGCCATCTACAAATGCAACCCCCATGCCTTTTGCATCCAATGCAGAGATGGAGAGTAAGTTCTTCTTGATTCCAGGTACAAATAACACATCTTTCATTTTCAAGGATTTTCCAGATTCTAGGTTGTACGAGGCTTCCCCACTTCCTTTGATAGGGTATTGATAATCATCCCCAAGTTTCACTTTATGGGGTGATTCATGTTCAGACAGATTTACAAAATATTATTTAAACCTAGTCATGTGTTTAGAAGTCCCACTGACAATTAACCAATCATTACAACCATGAGAAATAGTACCTGTGAGAGCAAAGATTAGAACATACTCTTCTTTGCTTGATGAGTCATCATCATCACTTTCTGCTCTAGCTTTCTTCCTGGGAGTTTCATCATCCTTAGCAGCATGAGCATGATATCTTCTTCTGTTATTCTTCTTCTTGTTGTTGAAGTTGATGTCTTTCTTCTTCTTGGGGCAATTTGAAGCAAAGTGTCCCATTTCATTACATTCGTAACATCGAACATGAGATAGATCTTTCTTCTTGTGATGAGGATGAGAATGCTTATGAGATTTCTCCCTCTTAAACTTGTTTCCCTTGGTGTGAGCTGTGAGAGCTTGATCTTCATTCCCCATCTTTTATTCTCATGCCATAAGCCTTGCTTCTTCTTGTGAGCATTCTTCCCGCAGTCTGCTGAAGGATACCAACTTCTTTCTTGCACAGATTCCTTGGATAAAGGAATCCCATGACCTGGGTAGGCCATTCAGAGTAGTCATGACAACTTCACCATTCTCCACCATTTCATCCACCGCTTCTAGTTGTTCCTTGATCTAAGAGACCCTAGAAAAATAAGATTGAATGGATTCTCCATTTTGAAGCTTTACCCCTTTCAATTGGTTCTGTAGAGTCATCTTCCGATTTATATTCTTCCCTTCAAATAGCTTGGATAGGGAATCAAACATCTCTTTAGGTGTCTTCAGAGATGAGACATGGGGGATGAGATGGTCCTTGATAGAATCAGCAATTATTCTCTTTGCCTTGACCAAGTTCTTCTTGTGGAGATCTTTAGCCTCTTCTCCCTCCGGGACAGGGACCTCTTCCCTTATGTAAGTATCCAATTCATTTTCTTGTAGGATTAACCCAATCCTATACTTCTAGGCTCGGAAGTTATCAACCCCTTCAAGCTTATCGTCAAGCTTGGTGTGGTGAGACATCTTAAAGAGTAATTCAAATGGAAATAGAAAATATTTTGGTCTTACCACTTGATTTGCTGAAAACTGGATCTCGTCCCAGATTAGGGTTTGTCAGAGAAACCCTAAAAATTCAAAATGTGAATTTCAACTTTCTAAAAAGGATAGAAAGATGTGCCTTGATGAGATGATCAGCCTGGTGTATTCAAAATTTGAGATCTGCAAAGCTTCACCCTTCATAAATTCCTTTTAGTCTTCCCGGGTTCACTAGGGAGGACCTTGAATTAGGGTTTGAGTTTCCCGGAGATTTACCCAGCCAAAAATCTCGATCCAAAGTTCTAAACTTTGATTTTTCTAAGGAGCTTCTAGCTATGTCTTCAGATTTCAGAAATGCCTATTTTTGTGGAAACCCTAATTTTTAGGGTCAAAACTGAAAGTGCTCAGAACTAAATTCTGATTGGACAGAAAGATTCACCTTGCTGAGGAGAGTCAATCTATCATATTGATTTTCCAAAATCTATGGAGAGAAACCCAAAAACAAGAAGCCCTAGCTTCTATAATTGCATAGTGTCTTCTTCTCAAGCTAGCTCTGATACCATGTTAATTTTTGAGCATTAATTCACAATACTCTAGGATATTTACTGAGAGAATAACATGTATATTATATCAATCATAGCAAGCATATCAATCATCACAAGATGCAATCATAAGAGACAATAGACACACAGAGTTTCTGTGGGGAAAACCCTAAGGTGAAAAACCACACAACTTCCTCAGAGATAGATAGAGCAATAGCACAACCAAAGTACAACCCAAGTACACATAGATAGACTCCTCGTAGCATCTGATCCTCCTCCTCACATGTGCGCCACTTTCCGAGTGATGGATAAGTGAGTAAGTGAAGTGATCAAATAGAGAGATCTCGCTCTCTATTTATACTTGTTCTGAGAAGCCTAATAAACCTATGGGGCCAACTTGTCTAACTCAACCTAATAACCCTAGGTTAACTTAATCAGGGCTGACCCTACACATGGTGGTCTAATAACCCATCGGCAAGTTACGACACTTGTGACACTTGTCAATACAAATGATGACACTTCTGTATAGAGGAATAAAACATCTCTATAGGAGTACAATAAAATACATAGATGAAATACATTCCAAAGTTACATATACATCAACAAAAAAATAATGGTAAATTATATATGTTTAATTATCAAAACAAAATAAAATTACAATGGTTAACAATAACAAAATGTTGTAATTTATTATGGATTATGCCAGAATATGTGGAAACATTCCAAACTTCAGATTGTACATTACGAAAATGGCTAGCCATGATTTAGTCTTTCTTGAAACATTATTTCATTGCAATCATCCACAAAACAATTGAGCAAACACGTCCTTACATTAAGAAAATTGAAAATATAATAAACTAAAAGCGAAGGTCTGCACACTCAGGGGATGAAATGGGTAACCTTGTTGAATTATGCCCTAGTATTCTATAAGAGAAGCAGTTTAACGTGATAATTCTGCACTTCAAATAAAATATAGTTAATTTTTTTAAAAATGTTTGAATTTTTCTTTCTTTTATATGTCTAGCCAATTTTCATGTTGGTTTCAAAAAATTTCTCAATTCACTATGGTGTATTTTTCGAGTTGTTTTGAATACTCTTTGTTCTAGAATGGTTGATACTTGTAAATGTGAAACAAGCTTGAAGAATGAATATGTGTGTTTAGTGGGGTTTTTCCTTTCCTATCATAGGACCTATTGTACATAGGATCTATTGTGTGGGTGTGGGTTTTTTTTAATAATAAATAAGTGATACCTTATATATAAAATATTCTCCTCTCCAATCAACATTGAAAGTGTTCCAAGATTTTGTTATTGATGAATAATAAACAATTATCTACCAATGTGTTGGGATCTTGAAATACTTTTATATCGTCTTTATTTGATCTCCTCTCATGTATGCACTAGAAAATGTTCTACTTTTCTACTGATAAAATGATTTTATACACATGATAAGATCAAGTTGACTCACTTTCAAGTTGTTTTTGGCAATGATACAAATGTAAGGAAATGATAATATATAATATCTTACAATACACTTAATGATTTTGGTAATCCATCCTCTAATGTTGACATCTATGTGAAGTAGTGAATTCATTTAAATGTACAATTGGTTTATTCTTTGTTATTTTATTGTCCAACATTATGACCTTCAATGGAAAATGAGGCAATAAGATTTTATTTAACTCGTTTTTCTTTGTTATTTTATTGTCCATTCTGACCTTTAATGGAAAATGTGGCAATGGAAGTTTGTATCAATTTCTTTTAATTAATTCTAGGAAAGAAGTCTGTAAACCTTGGTCAAATTTATAATGAATTTGGTAATCAACCCACTATTGATGATAATTAGGATTAATGGCTTAGTGTCAAATTGGTATTTGATGACTTGATTACAAAGATGAATAATGGTAGACGGGGAGATAAAATCAGACTCTTATGAAGTGTGGCCTGATTTTAAAGGGAGTAACCATGGAATGTGATCATGGATATGTTGTAGTCCATCGAGAGAGTTATGAACATGATTTTGCTTTAAAAAAATTGTTAGCGTACCCTTATATTCCCTAGTTCAACTAATTCCCATGTGTACTTCGTGCATAGATGATGGTGTGCTATATTGAATAACTAGAGTGATTTAGTCTGAAATCAACCTTTCCTAGATACATTGGTTGTTCTTCAATAGGATTCCCTCTTCTTACATATGATATTCTAACATCTAATATGAGGCCAATTAATCCCTACTAGGAAGGGAGGATATTTCGACATGCATATGAGTCAATTCATTTATGAAGAGGCAATAAGGAAAATCAATTTGATATGGAGGGATATCAAATGGAAAAGTTAGATCAGTGCTGAAAATACAATGATGGAAGATCTAAAGAAAGAGTGGAATCGCTATGGTTGGAACTTTAATCTAAGATGATTCTATTTTTATTCTTTGTTACTCTTGTTTTTATGCCAACTATTCACAAAACTTTAAACATGTTCAAGTTATTGATTCTCCATGTGGCTGAGTGGCTTTTTTTTATATTGCCATGTGTTTTATGTTCCAAGAATTCACAAAACTTGGAACATGTTCACTTTATGATAACCAGTTTTGATATATTTTTATGATCAAAATATATTAGTTTATATTTCTTTTAAATCTCAATTTATCAAGCATTGGGAGAGATCAAATTTTTTAAGGTTCAACATTTTTAAAGATGCAAAAATTTGTGAAAATTTAAATCTCAAGGGATTTGATATTCTATATTTAATGTGTAAATTTGACTTCTACATTGGTGATGAATCTCCCCATATTGTGTTGTAAAATGCACCCTCTAAATGCAATTCAAGAAAAGGTGGGCAATGTATGCATTTTCAACAAGCACTAGCAAAATTCAAAATTGCTCATGTTAATTACTAAAAATAACAAGTCTTATCAAGTGACATTGAGGTCCTTTGGTCCAAGAATAACCATATAGAGAAGGACATTAAATAGGGATACAAAGGAGTTAGGTAGAAATGGGTTGTAAAATGCACCCTCTAAATGCAATTCAAGAAAAGGTGGGCAATGTATGCATTTGCCACAAGCACTAGCAAAATTCAAAATTGCTCAAGTCAATTACTAAAACTAACAAGTCTTATCAAGTGACATTGAGGTCCTTTGGTCCAAGCATAAGCATATATACAAGGACATTAAATAGGAATAGGAAGGAATTAGGAATATAAATGGGCGACATATCATCTAAGGGTTCCTCACGATTGGTCCCCAACTAGTGGAAACAAGTTTAACATGGGTGATTAGATCCTAATGATTAGTGATGGGGATAGGTGGATTTCTAGTGCCATAAATTGAAAGTGCTAGTGTATGTGTATAGTTAATAGGGAAGGTGCTTAATGGTTCTTTCCTCAAAGTACAAAGGAATCTCTCTAGAAATCAAACAATCGTTAGAGGTGGGGCCTTCTCCATCTCTACTATGTGAGAACAATAATTAGGTAAGCATATGATTCACATGGATTATGGACTTGTCAAATTGCGAGAAATATTTAGTAGGGTCATATTATTATATATCACATCATTCCTCTTCTTCTATGTGAAGCTTTTAGCACAATTGAGTTTCCATGAAGCTTAAAATTTTATAATCTAGGGATGCCTATTTCACAAGAGAGTTATGTTCCAAGAAATGCAAGTGAGGAGAAGTTGAGCATAGAATAGAGGTTTGAGAATTTGAACTCATTTACTATGAAGATAAATAGGTCTTTGAACCCAGTGGTTAGTAAGCCTCTTCTCTCTATGTAAACCTACCATTATTATTAATCAATGAAAAGTAGTTTTTTATGTTCCATAACAAGTTTCCAATTGTTGATGTAATATATCGATTTTGACCCCATTGCATTAAACTGTAAATGATGTATTATTGTTATAAAATCGTGGTGAGGAGCTCAAAGCCAAGGCCCCTCCATCGATTTATTGGTGCATATGGTTTACATGCTAGCCTAGCACAATGGAATTGCAAATATCACGTAAATATGCATTTTAATGAAATACCCACAACTAGCTATGCAATGCAACAAGATATGGGGGAATGATTTTACAAGTAATTGGGAGGGAATTATTCAAACCCTTGGATCCAATCAAGTCAAGCCAAGTGTCATTGAGAGAACCCATAAAACCCTCAACTACCCATGTTGACTTTTGTAACCAATAATTCATTTCTCCCAAGAGTTGGTCGAAGTAGTTAATGCCTTGGGGAATGGAGAGGTATGGCTATCCAAATTTGGGTATGGGAAAGCCACCCTTCATGGGAAATCATGTTTGAGAAATCGGGTTTTATCCCTGGGGTCGAATTCCCCTTCCCATAGTTCGTTTTGGGTGAGCTACGAATTGGGTGAGCCAATGGGAAC
Source organism: Larix kaempferi (assembly GCA_027924585.1). Lineage (NCBI taxonomy): Eukaryota > Viridiplantae > Streptophyta > Pinopsida > Pinales > Pinaceae > Larix > Larix kaempferi. Next base: position 2,226,774 of record BSBM01000358.1, on the reverse strand, counting down.
CCTATTTTGAAAATCCCCTTTGTAAAAATATTTATCCATGCCCAACTATTGTGCTTGTTGAGTGTGGAAAGAGTATGCTGGGGTATGGGTTATGGGTATCCATTGCTTTGGCTTGAGCTTGTGTGCAAGCATCCATAAATGAAGAGGGTTCATATTTATCCTGATAAATCGAGCTGTAGACTGGCTTGTCTTAGATGTGATGTTCGCTTGGGCTTTGATGAGCTTGACAGTCCCCTTATCCTTGTAGAAATCATGCCCATCTCAGGGGTGGTCTCTGAGTGTTGAAAGAATACAAGTTGTGCAAAGACCTATGGTTGGGTGACACATTGCAGCGACATAGCTAGTTGCTTGGGACAATTTCACAATGAACATAAGTCAATTTTTCTATGTATGTGTTTTACTTCTGCAATGTTTCAATTACTTGGTGATTTTTATTGATATGTTGAATGCATATGAAATGTGTGTGGATGATGTTTTATTCTATTGTTCAAGTTTTCTTTGATTTGAATCTGCACACATTATGCATTTTATCTCTAATGTCATGAATTTGTTCATGATGAATGGGGCTAAGTTTTGTAAAAGACCATAATTTGGTATCATGTTCCCTTCCTTGCATTGGGTCGATGGGATGGGAAGTGACATTTTTCATTCATCAATTTGTCATCATGCACAGCATCAGATGTTTCTCAATTATTCAAAATATATAATCAAAGGTAATTTTATTAAATTTTTATTCAGCCGAGTCACTTGAAAAGTGCCCTAAAGGTCTACATCCTTCTAGGGGAACTACATACACCCATTCTTATTTAGAACTTCATCTCGAAGTTCAGAATAAATACGTAAAGCTACGCCGCATTTCATCTGTGTCCTCCCAAGTCGCAGAGCTAGGACTATAACTGTCCCACTACACTTTGACTTGCTCAATCACACGATGCCTAAGTTTCCGCATGCACTGGTCCAATACCTAAATCAGCTCAGTCGTCACAGCCCCATCGTCCGTTATCTGAACATTTCTCAGATCGATAACATGTGAAGTATCAGGAACATAATGACGCAATATTGAAACATGAAATACATTGTGAATCCTACTCAAAGACGACTGCAAGTCAAGACGATAGGAAACCGGTCCTATCCATTCGAAGATCCTAAAGGGTCCTACGAACCTAGGAGATAACTTAGCTCCATTGCCAAATTTTATCTAACTCTTCTGTGTTTTTACTCGCAAGAATACCTTGTCCTTAGTCTTATAAATTCGATGTGTTCTATGCGCATCCACATAGCTTTTCTATTGATCTTGTGCTTCCTACAGTCGAGCACGGATGGCCACCATCTAATCTTCTATTTCCTATATCACTTCTGGGCCTAACAATGCCCTATATTCCAATCTATCCAATTTATGGGATTTCTACAAGTTCGTCCATAGAGGAATTCGAAAGGTGCCATCTGAATTGAACTTTGATAACTGTTATTGTAAGCAAACTCCACTAAAGGTAGGTATTCTTCCTACCTTTTTTGTTCATCCATTACATACATCCTTAACATGTCCTCAAAAACTTGGTTCACCCTTTCTGTTTGTCCATCCGTCTCAAGGTGATAAGATGTACTAAAGTTGAGTTCAGTACCTAGGGCCTCCTGAAAGCTTGTCCAAAATATTTTGGTAAATATCGAACCTCTATCAAAAATAATCTTTTTCGATATTCTGTGCAATCTTACAACTTCATTCATGAAAACTTTAGCAATTTCAGGAGCTTGATACATGTTCTTGATTAATAGGAAGTGGGCACTCTTGGTGAGAGTGTCAACTACAAAAAAAATGGTTTCATGTCTTTTGTTTGTCAAAAGTAAACCAACTTTGAATTCCATAGAGATAAATTCCCATTTAGATTCAGGGATTGCATGGGGTTGAAGCAATCCAGGGGGTTTTCGGTGTTCTTCCTTCACCATCTGGCATTCCAAACATTTTTCTACGAAACTTACCACGTCCCTCTTCATTCCTTGCCAAAAGAATAAAGGTTTCGGATCTGCATACATTTTCTTTACTCCAGGATGAGCTCTATAAACTGCTCTATGAGCTTCTGATAGTATCAACTTCCTGATCTCTTCATTCTCTGGTACATAGATACAGTTGTTATACCTTAATAACCCATCCATGTCAAAGGAGTACCCATCATACTTGGGTATCCTCATTTGATCATTCTCCAATTCCATTTTCACTTCGTTATACCATGCATCATCTTGTTGTAGTGATAGAATCTTTCCTCTTAGGTTGGTTTTCATTGGTATAACTGAGAATATCCTAGGTCTCCGACTGAGTGCATATTCCACTATGTTTAAAGTTCCATTTACATACTTTATGCCGAATTCGTACTCACTGAGTAACTCCGACCATATTATTTTTCTTGCATTCAAGTCGCTCCGATTAAATATGTGTTGTAACCCACAATGGTTGGGTTTTAGCTCAAAATTCCTCCCAACTAAGTATTTTCTCCATAACCTTAAGGCATGCATTACCATGGTCATTTCCATATCATGGTCGCATATTTCTCTTCGTGCAGTCGAAGCCTTCGAGATGTAGAGTAAATCACCCTTCCTTCTTGCATCAGTACACACCCAACTCCATCCTTCGATGCATCCGTACAAACCAGAAAGTCCTTGTCCATAGCAAGAGCCTTTAGTATTGGTGTTGTTGTCAATAATTCCTTAATTTTAGCAAAAGCATCTTCACATTTTACAGTCCACACAAATGGTCTATTTTTCTTCTGTAATTCCGTTATGGGTCATGCCACCTTGGAGAACCCTTCTACAAACCGTCTATGGTATCCCACCAATCCCATAAATATTTGCACCTGATGTACATTAGTGGGTGCGTGCCATTCCCAAATTTCCTTAATATTTGCCGGATCCACTGCAATCCCATCACCGGATATATGGCCAAGGTAGTGAATCTCTTTCTAGAAGAACGGACACTTGGATAGCTTCCCGTACAAATGATTCTCTCTAAGCATTGCAACACTATTCTCAAGTGTTCCTTGTGTTCTTCTGGTGTCCTAGAATATATCAAAATGTCGTCCATAAATACTTGCAAAAATTTGTCAAGGTATTGACGAAATACACCATTCATCAAGTTCATAAATATGCTTGGTGCATTTGTCAAACCAAAAGGTACTATGACAAAGTTGAAGTGTCCAAATCTAGTCTTGAACGCATTTTTAGGGATATCTTCATCTTTAGTTCTCAACTTGTGATATCCTGACCTCATATCTATCTTAGAAAATACTGTCGCACCCTTCATCTAGTCAAAAAGGTCATCAATCCTGGGTAGAGGGTATTGATTTCTTATAGTCTCCTTGTTTAGTTGATGGTAATCAATGCATAAATGGCATGATCCATCTTTCCTTTTGACAAAAATAACAAGTGCTCCCCATGGAGATACACTAGGTCTAATCAACCCAAAATCTAATAACTCTTGAATTTGAATCTGTAATACTTTCAATTATGGTATCGACATTCGGTAGGGATTTCTAGCTATAGGATCTGTCCCTAGTTTTAGTTCAATAGTGAAATCTAATTCACGCTACAACGATAGACCAGGTAGAGCATATGGAAATACATCCATGTATTCTAAAAATATAGGATGGTTGATTACTTCTACTTTATTTCCTTCCTTTTTCATAGCTATTACTGCATAAAGTTGACATCCCTTTCTCATACTCTTCTTCAGTTGCATGGCCGAAATCATCCTTAAGGAAACCTTCCTTTTCCTTCCTATGAGAACTCTCTTGTAACCCTCATCATCGTATAAAGTTAACTCCTTACTTCGGAAATCAATCACTGGTGAATGTGCCTCAAGCCAATTCATTCCTAGGATTAGATCATAAGTGCCTAACTCTGTAGCATAAAACGACAGTTTAGTAGAGCATACCCCTAAGTCAACTTTGCAATATTCTACTTTAAGACCCACTCTTTGGACACTCCCAGAATCCACCTCGACAATGTCGAAATCCTCTTGACTCACTGCCATCATCTTACTACTTTCTAAAGATTTAGTAGAAATGAAACTTTATGTGGCACTAGAATCTATAAGCAAAAAAAATGCATTACCGCCTATCTTACCAGTGGTATCAAGGACTGTAGATTGGTGCTCATCTTGACAATTGTTGATAGCCGCATGAATATGATGCAATTGTCCCATATCTCTCGCAGTAGTTTGTCGAGGTCCTTGAAATTTTCTATTCCCTTGGTCCTATCGAGGGCATTCGCTCTAGAAGTGTGGCCCGCCACATTTCCAACATCCTGCTTTTGGACCTCTGGTGTTACTTCTAATGGGTGCATTGTTCCACCGCGGTCGAAATTGTGTTGGTTTTGGAAAAGGTTTTGCATGATCATTCCTTAGTGGTGGACGGTAGGGTTTTATGTCTTCTCTGTTAGATCTTCCATTGAAATATCCCTTTCCAAAATTCTTCTTCCCATAATGATGTTTGGTACATGAGAATATTGACTGCCTTGGTCACCACTGACAAAGTTTCTACTAGTCGGCCCCTTGATGGAAAACTCTTCCTCAACAATAAGAGCTTTATGGAATGCGTCATGTAAGGTCGATGATGTTAGGATGCGAACATTGTCTCGGATATTTTGGTTTATTCCAAAGACAAACTTGTTGACTTTTAATGTTTTTGTTGATACATTAGCTGCATACCTCAGCAATTCCATAAAATGGATCTCATACTCCTATATCGTCCGTTGTCCTTGTCTCAAGGAATGGAAATAATTCAACTATCATTTGATGAACTCATCGGATAGATAATGTTGATGGAAATGATTTTCGAATAGTTCCCAAGAAATCTCTTCAATTTCCATACCTAGATGAGGTCGTAAGGTCTTCCACCAAAGGAGGGATTCCCCCTTAAGTTGTAGTACTGCCATGCATACCTTCATGTTGGACGTATAGTCCTTCAGTGCAAAATAGATTTCCATATTTTCTGACCATGCTTTTGCTTCAGTTCCCTCAATGGAACCCAAAAACTCTGGAAATTTAACTTTTTCCAGTTCCCAGTGTATGTTGACCAGTGGTGGTGTCTGGCGTACCGCAGTTACTTGAGAACAGTCGTTCTCGCAGTCTAACTAGTTCATCAGTGCCTCCGACATCTAATGAAAATTCCTCACCATGCTCATAACCTTGCCTGCGGGTAGGCTAATAATTTCTTCAGTTCTTGGAGGCATATTCATGCAAGTCGTTGGGGTTTGTGGACATGTTGCTCATCCCCATCCTCTCCAAGCCCTACCTCTGCAGTTTATTCGATCGATGATAAAATCTGTTTAAAAGGAAAACTAAGATCAATTAGTTCAAGTATGTCATTTCAAGATTCTGCGGAAAATGCTCTCGTCCTATCTAAGTTGGACCCGGCTCTGATACCAAATTTAGAACTCGTCCTATTTTTTTTTTTTAATTCTATAAACTCTTGGGACCACTCTAGTCTACCTAAACAAAAGTAACTCAAGTTAAGGTGGTTTTTCATCCATATTATTGTAATATAAATATACGACCATTGTACAGGAATGACTTGATCACTATGAAACAGATTGGGTTACCAAGATTCCAAGTTACCTGTGAATTCCCTTCTGCCACAAGGCGTACTCATCAAGTACATGCATGGAATATAACCATGCTCACTTACTATAGATAAAATAATCAAAGTATAGATACGCATTCATAATTCGCTCTATACTTTTATTTACTCAACTTGAACTTTTCTCACAACACATTCAACCTCAAGTGGCATATAGACATTTAGATATTCCGAATAAAAAACGGACCATAATTAAAATGACTAAATTATAACATACAATCATAATTCAATCTACACTCATCTAATTTGAACTTTAACTCTTCACCACATGCTCTACCACTAATTAACATGTTTGTCATTTTCATATTCTAATTCATAATTGACTAAAGTAGAATAATAAAAGTATACATATATCTTTTTCTCTATAATTAATAACACTTGGAACTTAAGCTTTTACTAAGTGTTCCACTATATAAGCAACATAATTGTCAAGGATACATTCTAATTCTTAATTGACTAAAGTATAATAATTAAAATATACATATATATTTTTCTCTATAATTAATAACACTTCAAACTTAAGCTTTTACTATATAAGCTGTTAGAAAGACAGGATCGTAGAGCAATAACAATAAACAGAAATGCAAATATAATCACACACACATTACAAGAGAGACATAGATATATCGTGGTTCACCCAACTTGGGCTACGTCCACACTGAAGTTGCCAGTCCTTATTATTATACCGTCCAGTAAAGTGAAGGGATACAACCTGCAGCACAGCCACTGCACTTCCTCTTCATGGTTTCACAGTATCTCTTCTTGATCTCGGAGATATTTACAATCCATAATACCTAATACATCAACCCTAGCCATGTTACAATGAATTTATTTTATAAGGGAAATACAATGGGAAAATACCATGGGCCCGAAAACTAGTGGGGAAAACTGCCCCAAAACTTTTTCTCGGGGGTGTTTCCCTCGGACCCCCCAGACAGGGGGGATGGTCCCCCTTGGAACCCCGTGGGGAGGCGATGACCCCCCACACCCCCCCACTGGGGTGAGTGTACAGTCCACCTACATATCATATAAAACTGGGGTACAAACACGAATGAATAATAATATATTTGAATCTGGAGATCAGGCTCCACAACTAACAATATCCCACTTGGAGACTGATCACAATAACTCCACCGCTCCTGGACTTGGACTTGGTAACTTTGTCCTCTTCAAATTCATGATAGAAGGCCAACTGAAACCAATCAGGAACTCAGTTTCTCTCTAGTCACTACCTTTGTGAACATGTTTGCAGGATTCTGGCTAGTGTGTATCTTTTCCAGCTTCAACAGTTCATCTTCCAGAACAGAGCGTAAGAAATGGTACTTGAGTTGTATATGTTTAGTCTCGGAATGGAATGCTGAGTTCTTTGTAAGATGAATGGCACTCTAGCTATCACTATACAACCTGCTATCCTTCTGCTTCTTACCCAATTCCTCCATAAACCTCTACAACCAAATCATCTCTTTACTAGCCTCTGTAACAGCAACATACTCTTCTTCCGTTGTTGAAAGTGCAACAACCTTCTGCAGTTTCAAAATCCAACTTACTTCTATTCTACCTACAGTAAACACATACCCTATGGTGCTCCTCCTTCTATACTTGTCACCTGCCATATCTGCATCAACATATCGCTGTAGAACAGTGTCTGAACCTCCAAAACATAATGCCTGAGTGGCAGTACCTCTCAAATACCCGAGAATTCACTATATTGCCTTCCAATGTTCTTTACCTAGATTGTTCATATATCTGCTCACAACTCCTATTGCTTGTGCAATATCTGGTCTTGTGCACACCATGGCATACATCAAGCTGCCAACTGCTGATTGATAGGGAATCTTGGACATGTAATCTATCTCTTCCTGTGTCTTGGGACACATTTCCTTACTTAGACTAAAGTGGATGGCCAAAGGTGTACTAACTGGTTTTGCGTTCTGCATTCTGAACCTCTCCAACACCTTTTGTATGTACTCACTCTAAGACAATGTCAATTTGCGATTTTTCCTATCTCTTGTTATTCTCATACCAAGGATTTTCTTTGCAGCACCCAAATCCTTCATTGTAAATAAATTAGCTAGCTTCTTTTTTAGTACATTTACATCCTGCATGTTAGACCCTGCAACAAGCATGTCATCCACATAAAATAACAAGATAATATATCTTTCATTGTCTAGCTTCTTGAAATAAACATAGTGGTCAGAATGGCATTTAATATAACTTTGTTCTATCATAAACCTGTAAAATTTTAAATACCACTGCCTTGGAGCTTGCTTCAAGCCATACAAGCTCTTTTTCAACCTGCATACCAAGTTCTCCTTACCTATGACCTCATACCCTTGTGGCTGCGACATATATATCTCTTCCTCCAAATCCCCGTGGAGAAAGGCTTTTTTTACATCTAACTGTTCAAGATGCAAATCTTCTACCACCACTAGACTTAAGATGGTCCTAATTCAAGTCATCTTAACAACAGAAGAAAATATTTCATCAAAATCTATACCTTTCATCTGTGCAAACCCCTTTACAACAAGTCTCTCCTTGTACCGCTTCTTACCTCCTTCTTCTTCCTTCAACTTGTAAATCCATTTGTTCTGCAATGCTCTTTTACCAGCAGGAAAATGAACCAAATCCCAAGTCTGGTTTCCTATGAGTACATCTCCTCATTCATGCCTTGCTCCCACTTCTTTCTAGTTTCCACCTGCATTGCTTCTTCATAACATTCTGGTTCACCAGAATCAGTCATCAATAAATAATACATTGAAGGAGAGTATCATTCAGGGAGTCTACTTAACCTGGTAGATCTTCTTACACTTGCAGGAGTTTCAGGTACTTGCTGCTCTTCTTGATTTTCTGGAACCTTCGGAACTTCATTTTCTTTAATTTCATCAAGCACTGTGTACTCTGTGTTTTCTTTTTCTTGTTTCTTTCCCTGCAACTTATCTTTATACATGACCTTTTCATTGAATATCACATCTTTACTCCTGATGATTTTGTTATTTTCATAATCCCATAAACGATAACCAAATTCATTAACCTCATATCCAATAAAGGTACATTTCTTGGATTTAGCTTCAAGCTTTGTTCTATTTTCTTTATCAATATGGACAAATGCTTCACAGCCAAACGTTCTCAGAAATGAGTAGTTTACCTTTTTATCTATCCATGCCTCCTCTGGAATACCACCATCCAAAGCACTTGAAGGTCCTCTATTTATTAAATAAACAACAGTATTTACAACATCTTCCCAAAACTGTAAGGGCAACCCTGCATGCAATTTCATACACCTTACACACTCCATGATCGTTCTATTCATCCTTTCAGACACACCATTTTCTTGTGGTGTTCTTGGGACTGTCTTCTCTCTACGAATCCCATGGTATGAACAGTAACTATCAAACTCCTTGCCACAGTGCTCACCTCCATTATCAGATCTGAGACACTTCAACCTTTTTCATGTCTCATTCTCAACCAAAGCTTTCCACTTCTTAACAGTAGCAAACACATCAGATTTCTGTCTAATGCAATAAACACAAGTTTTCCTAGTTGCATCATCAATAAATGTAACATAATAATGAGAGCCACCAAGAGATTGTACCTGAGCCAGTCCCCATACATCTGTATGTACTAGCTCTAACTTTTCATTCTTCTTCTGTTTCCCAACCCTGAGAAATTTGACTCTCTTATGTTTTCCATAAACATAGTTCTCAAAGAATTCCAAACTTACCTACTTCAAATCTGGTAGCAACTTCCTTGAGTGGAGAATCTGCATCCCCTTCTCACTCATGTGGCTAAGCCTATGATGCCACAATGCTGTATCTATTCCTATGGAAGCTAAAGAGATAGAATGGTCAGTATTATGAGGACATAAATACAACGTACCTACCCTGTCTCCTTTTGCTATCACCATCGATCCTTTAGTGATCTTCCACCACTTTTCTCCAAATGTAGATAGATAGTCGCCATCTCCCAACTGCCCTGTTGAGATCATATTTCTTTTCATAGTAGGGCTAGGCCTAACATCTTTCAACAGCCAATCAGTTCCATTCTTAACTTTTATCCATACCTTACCCATTCCAACAATTTTACACGGATCATCATCACCCAATAAAACATGTCCAAAATCAACATGAACATAATCATGAAAATATTTCCTATGGGCTGTAGCATGACATGAAGCCCCTGAATCTACTACCCAATAATCACTTGTGTTATCTAATGCAAGAATCAAAGCATCTTGTAACACATCACTTGCTACATTTGCTTCCTAGGTAGTTTCCTTCTATGCATCTCCTTTCTTTCTTAGAGATTTGTAGTCTTTCTTCAGATGTCCTTTCTTTCCGCAGTTCCAACACTCTATTTTTCTCAATCTGGATTTGGATCTACCCATTTAGACTTTCCACGATTACCTTGGCTCTTTCCTATCTCCTTTTGTCTTCCCCTGCGCTCCATGGTCAACGCATTACCTGATGTCTCACCTGTGTTTTTTCTTCGCATTTCCTCACTAAGAATAACACCAATAACATCATCAAATTTCAAGGTGTTTGAACCAGAGACAGAGTTACTTACAGCCATGACCAAGCTATTCTGGCTTTCTGGCAATGAACACAAGATTAGAAGAGTCCTAACCTCATCATCAAATTTCACACTTACAGAACTTAGTTGATTTGTAATCATATTAAACTCATTTAAATGATCAATAACAGATCCACCTTCAAGCATATTCATATTAAATAAACGCTTCATTAGAAATACCTTGTTGGAGGCCGAGGGTTTTTCATATAGCTTACCCAATGTGCTCATCAACCCCTCTATTGTCGTTTCTTTTGAGATATTGAAAGCCACCGATGAATCCAGGCTCAGCTGTATTGTTCCCATAGCCTTTCTGTCAAGAACCTCCCTTTCTTCATCCTTCCTGACCACCGACTGCTTTGCTCTTCCTCCCAACGGTAGGAATAGATCATTCTGGTACAGATAGTCCTCCATTTGCATTTTCCATAACTGGAAGTTTTGGCCGTTAAACTTCTCAACCTTAAACTTTCATTCTTCTGTCATTTCTCCCACTCGAACTAGAAACCCTATCTTCCTATGGGTTTATCTGCCAAATAGAACTTTGGCTCTGATACCAATTGTTAGAAAAAAAGGATCCCAGAGCAATAACAATAAATAGAAATGCAAATATAATCACACACATATTACAAGAGAGACACAAATATATCGTGGTTCACCCAACTTGGGCTACGTCCACACTGAAGTTGCCAGTCCTTATTATTATACCATCAGCAAAGTGAATGGATACAACTTGCACAGTCACTGCACTTCCTCTTCAGTGTTTCACAGTCTCTCTTCTTGATCTTAGAGGTCTTTACAATGCATAATACCTAATACATCAACCCTAGCCATGTTACAATGACTTTTTTTTTATAAGGGAAATACAATGGGAAAATACCACGGGTTACCCAAAACCATGGGCCCGAAAACTAGTGGCAAAAATAGCCCCCTGGAACCCCGTGGGGGGGTGATGCCCCCCCACACCCCCCCGCTAGGGTGAGTGTATATTCCACCTACATATCCTGTAAAACTGGAGTACAAACACGGCTGAATAATAATATCTATGAATCTGGAGATCAGGCTCCACAACCAACATAAGCAACATAATTATCAATGATATATTCTAATTCTTAATTGACTAAACTAGAATATTTAAAATATACATATATATTTTTCTTATAACACTTGTAACTTAAGCTTTTACTACATGTTCCACTATATAAGCAACATAATTGGAAATGATATATTATAATTCTTAATTGAGTAAAGTAGAATAATTAAAATATACATATATATTTTTCTCTATAATTCTTAACACTTTGAACTTAAGCTTGTACTACATGTTCCACTATATAAGAAACATAATTGTCAATGATATATTCTAATTCTTGATTGATTGAAGTAGAATAATTAAACTATACATATATCCTTTTCTCTATAATTAATGACACTTGGAACCTTAGCTTTTAGTACATGTTCCATAACTAAGTGACGGGTTGATGAATTTTTATCCTAAATCAATACTTGGTTATGATATGAAACAAGGTCGGGTATTTGGAAAAGATAAGTGTTCAATGGTATATTAAATATTCTAATTAAAATCCAGTAATGGTAGGGGAACAATGTCAAACATTCAAATCTATTAAGTGATCTTTTAAGAAGGGGGCTCTCTGAATTTAAAGTTACAGTTGTTTTAATAAACTACAATACATCCCGATGAATACTCTGGCTAAAATGGTTCAGAAAGGCATGATATTGTACAGGTGTAATCAATAGTAGTGAGCTCGGTGATGGTAAGAGTGTGGTTATGTTCTAGTTGAAATTCCTAAAAAAAGCAAATTACAATCTGATCTGTACATAAAAAGATAAATTTGCAGTCTTAGTATAATACACTACGAAACCTATTTATCGACAGTATTCAGATATGTGTGTCTTGATTTCCAGATCTGACTGATATAATGGAACTTAAAACAAATACGGATTTGTAGACAGAGTAAGATACATTTTAGGATCCAATTCTTGACCAGTCTCCCAATGGATGAGTTCTAGTTTGATTAGTTATATTTTCCAGATTTGAACAAATTCAACCTATCACACACAAATCGCAATTTGAAATGGAAGTATAACCCGAGTTTTACTTAGCGGCTAACTCTAAATAAATGCATTATGTCTAAATAGGCTAAGATTCTGGATCTATCAGTTTCAATTTAATAAAATGAGCTAATGCAAAAACATATTTTCGTAGTCAAAGTAATTATGTAATCCGAAATCTAGTTAGCGATCAACCTCCGGATGAGTGCATAATGGTTGATTGATTGAGATTCTAGATCTGGATAATATTCAGATTTATAATTTAATCCAGTAGGAAGATAACTCGTGGTGAAGGTAGCTTAAGAAAATTGATATCTGACTAGCGAACGGCTTCCAGGTGGATGTATTACAAGTTGATCGATTGAACTTCAGGTCTGAATAAACTTAAGATTCGGGATATATTCTAATACTCAGATAATTTGTAATCAAAGAAGTGTATGTGATCTGAGATCTGGTTAGCACTCAGCTTCCAGATAAATGTATTACAAATTGGTTGATTCATATCTGAGTAGCTTAAAGATTTACGATATAATCTAATACTCAGAAAATTTATAGTCAAGGAAGCTGATACGAACCTAGATCTGCTTAGCGCATGACTTCTAGACGAATGTATTGCAAATTGGTCGATTGGAATTCAGATTTGAGTAACTAAAAGATTTACGAAATAATCTAATATTGAGAAACTTTGTAGACAAGGAAGCTGGTATGAACTTAGATCTGGTTAGCGCATGGATTCCAAATGAATGTATTACAAATTGATCGATTCGGTTTACACAACCCTTAATTCGCTTTTAACAATTCATAAAAAAAGTATTACATTCTGAATAGAAGATCCTTTGCAAATTTCTAAGCATTTCTTAAAATAAAAACAAAGATCAAAGTTTTAAGAGTGATCAAAACCTAAAAAATAGTTGTCTACCCGTATATGTCATCCCAAGGAGTTCATCATCAATCGAGCGTCCGAATGTTCACCATCCAACTTACAACTAGGTTAGCCTCCCTTCCAACTTCGGGAATACTCTTCTTCTTCCTGAACCCCCGAGGAATGCGGCCGTAGAGCTCACACACAAAACTAGAGATCCAGAAGTGGGCTTCCCCCCCACCAAGACCTCTTGCCAAAATCCAATAGAAGCAAATCAATGAATTACACTCATTACGATAATCATCCAGCCATAGGGTCCCTTTCCCCTTCCTCATGCCTTCCTTAAGTAGGAAGATTCCATGCGACACATGTGGCTTCATGCAAACATGCCTAATATTCTAATTATTTAAATATAATTAGCTCACCCTGCCATGTGTCCAATTCCTAAGAGAGTGCACCTACCTTGCTATATTTAGTCAAGTTTGTCTCCCTGATGCTCAATCTACTTTCTATTTTTGCGGGTGCAAGTGGAGTTGGATATATGCTATTGTTTAGTATACTATTTTCTCTTAAAACAATATTCTCCATTATTTTAATTACTAAAATTCATTTCCTTTGCAAACAGCCTACATGCATTACATGTTTTATGCATAATATTCATCAAGTGTTTTCGTTTAGGGTCTAGGTACCACATCGTTGGGTCCATTTGTCCATCATTCACTTTTGGTCAACATGGTACCACATCGCCGGGTACATTCATCCCTTATTTTCGTTTATTGACAGGGTACCACATCGTTGGGTCCTTCCATCAATACTTCTTCGTTGCATCTAATTTGCGAGAACTTCATGTAGGGATTACTTTCAATCCTCTTTCTACACTCAATTGGAAACTAATGGTGCTAAGGAGTAAGTCTGTTCTTACTGCGCTCCCCTCAACCTTGTACGTGACCAATTTCTTCATGGTCCACTTTGCACGACTTCACGCTTCCCCGAGTAAGCGGATAGGTGTTTTTCATCTCATGCATGGAATTCCGTAGGAAGTCGACACCATCGTCGTTCTGACGTGTGTGATTTGTTCGTACTCTATGACCCTTATATTTATTTTGTGAGTCAGTCAGTGAATCGTTTCACCTGTCGCTGCACACATGCTTCAAAGCATACTCTGTCTCATACATCATAGTTCGTTTCACAATGTACTAATCGTTAAGAAATCATAATTTAATCATAACATCATATATTTCATCAATTTGCTAATCATTAAGCCAACATGCATTTCTTTCATTCACATCAAATGTCTCATAGCATAACCAACCGTTAAGTAACATATTCATGTATACATATCACATATTTCATAAAACAACTAATCATTAAGCAAGTGTGCATTTATTCATCAAATTCAGATAAAGCATCCATTTCCACAAATGTCATTCAATTCATTGTTTTCATTCATCTATTGGTTGTAATGCACAGCATCAAAAGTTTCTCAATTATTCAAAATATATAATCAAGGGTCATTTTATTATATTTTTATTCAGCCGAGTTACTTGACAAGTCCCCTAAAGGTCTACATCCTTCTAGGGGCACTACAAAAACCCAGTGGATAATTTTACAAAATTCGAAATAGTTTGGAGTGGAGATAAAAAATAGGCCAAAATCCATAATTCCAAGAGACTTTTTGGTATTTTGAAAATATTGGAGGAAGGAAAAGTGACCCAAGATGTACAAAATGGAAAAAATAAATCTTATTAAACCTTTTATCGTCTTATTTGAACAATTTTGTTGAAGTGAAAATTTTACAATTTCACTCCATTTGGAAGATAACAAATTTTCCATCTGGTTTTTTTAGAAAGTGAGCATAGTAAAGCCTTTGGTACTAAGCAAGGAAGCTATCAATGTATAATGATATAGGAATGTACCTGTTAGCACCGATTTTGAGCTAAGCATTTGGGAGGGCATTGATCAATAGTGAGGGGGATCAACGGTTGCAGGCAAGTCATGAAATTTTAACATGCAAGGAGAAACAAACTTCCAAAGGTCAATGAAATTTTATATGAAGGCCATGCTTGTTTTTAATGAAAATGATCGTTTTAGTCATCATTTTCAAACAACTGTCTCTGCCAAACCAAGGTACATTTTGAGAAACTGAGAGAGGTTTTTCTTCAACACGGCCCAAAATACAATGACCTCTCTCAATGTTTACACATGTGTCATGGTTTGCAAGAATCGAAGAGATATTTACAGGGAATTTTCCCAGAATTTCAATTTAATATCTGAGTCATCAACTTCCAAAGTATATTTCGATGAGTTAGAGGAGAATCTGAGAAAATGGAGACATGGGTTTTGTCACGAACATTCGCAATTACAAAAACCTCTCTCGGAATTTACATAGCTGTCACCATTTGGGATATATGGCCGGAACTTCAGAGCATAGTTTTCAGCAGTCCGCACCCGGAAATGAAGAGCTCAGTTGCAACAAACTCTGTGAAAGCAAGAAGTCTGTTAGCCAGATGTATTCATCCTTGTAAACAAATTATGTTTCTAGATGCTAGGGTAGAGTAATTCAAATCTGAAAGCTGAGGATAGCTTCTCCTATATATTCATGTGTAATAGGCAGAGTTAGGGGTTCGATTTTCAATTGGGATATTTTCAAGAGCAAAGAGGCTTTTCATTGTAAATGATTTCCATTTTCAGTATGTGAATAAAGTTGCAGAGACGGAATGCTGAGAGCTCTCCATGGTTTAGATTCTTGTGACATCATTTTCTTCAGTAAGTGATCTTCTGTGTGACTATGTTTTCTTGTTTAACACTCCATTTTGTCTCTGCTTTCATGATTGAACAACAGTGTTATGGACTAGAATTCATCTTGCATGCTCTAGGCTCATTGTTCAAGCATTTTCAATACATTTTCTTCTAAAGTCTTCCAGAAAGTTAGGTGCTATGTTTGATGGGTTGTCTTCCTTGTCCTCTAATACACCTGCAAAAGCCTCAAGACTGAAGAACTGATGTCTACCCTGCCTCTGTCCATGATCTCTTTAAGCCCCTCTACTTCTAGCAACCTAATTCAGATCTGATTATTGACTCCATTTCCCAATGGTCTCCTTCATGATTGTTTTACCCAAAAACTTAAAAACAAATTGTCCTATGAGAAATTTGACCCTCTGAATGTCATTGATTGAATATCTTGAGCTAGAAGGCTTTGTGAATAGTGAGAGATCCCTCTCTGATTGTATTGGGTCAGAAGTACAATCTCAAGTTGTTTTGTGGTTACCCCGAAATGTCCTTCTCCCACAAACTTGAGGGTCATTTTAGGTGCTAACATATTTGTGCCGTTGTCGGGGACGAGAGTCTCAATGTCCCTGGGCAGAACGACAAAGTTTCAGATCTGATTCTTGATGGTGAACAACAGTCAGACATTGAGAAGGTTGTGTATCATTCACTTGGCGACTCCACCCATCAAAATTTCAGTATGAAGGTGAATCCACTGGGAGGATTGGCAATTCCATGTCAAAGTTAAGATGTTGAAGGTTTCATGGCGACTCCACATTGAAGAAATCTAGTAGTTCACTGTTTCACAGGCTAGCGCATTCAGTCTTCAATCAGAATTTGCAGCTCCATTGTTTCAAGATGGCTTCTTTGTCAAAAAGGTATGCTCCCATGAATAGGTCTCACATCCCTGGTTTTCCAAATCCTATACCTAAAGTAGATTGGCAGACCTATTTACCTAAATTTAAAGATCGGGAATGAGATGATGCTACTCTTCATTTGGTTCGATTCCATATGCATAGGCATAAGCTTGGGATTGGATTGCATGAGGATTGTTTGATGAAAATGTTTATGGTAACCTTGGAAGAGAAAGAAAGGGTTTGGTATGAAGGTTTACCACCTGCTAGTGTATATTCCATTCAAGAGTTTTATTCAGCCTTTTGTGAAGAGTATAAGTACAGTTATCCCTCTTTGGAGTTGGTTGAAATATTTTGTAAAAATCTTGATGCCCTTTTTCAACTGATGGAGATTGATGTTTTTGATAAAGATGTGTTAGATAGTGAGTTGAGAGAAGTCTTGTGGGAGTTGTATACTCATAAGAATGAAGAAATAGAAAATAAGTACTTTGATGGACAACAGACCATGGATTCTTCTCTGACTGAAAGTGGTTTGGACCTAGATCCTTATGAAAGCAGTAATTTTTTTCTTCTTGAGACCGATGAAACTGATGAAAAATATAAACATTCCATTCAGTTTCTTGATGTGCATGATCAGATTGATTATGTAGATAGTGTTCTTGAGAAACCAGCCAAAAATGTTGTAGCAGAACAACTTGTATTTCAGCCATCTATGGAGAAAAATCCGACCACAGCTCATGATTTCATCAATGCAAACCAGGAAGACAGTGAATCTGATGAAGATAATAACTTGCGACAATCTTCTCAATCTATGTGCGATCAAGAAGAGGGTTCTAGGACAGTCAGTGAAGAAAATTCAATTGTAATCTATGATCAAGATTCTGAAAGTAAACATGCTGAAAGTGATTGTCTGCCTTTTTTTTATTCTTCATTCGAAATATTGGAACAAATATTGAGAGTATCTAATCAAAAACAGAAAATAGAGGATGTGAATAATGTCATGGCATTTTTAGAAATGAGTAACGAAGGGGATGAGCAGTCATGCAATCAATGTCAACAGGTGGAAAAACCAGCAGTACATGATGAGGTATTGAACCATAAATAAGATAAGGGCTCTCAAATGGATGTTTCTTCTTCTTTTTCAAATTCAGAATTTTTGTGTCAAGAAGAATTTGTTTCGCTTGATTTTGTTGAAGAAAATAATGATATTTTTGTTGAATTACATGAAGAAGAGCGAGTTTTAAATTCTGAAATTTTGAATGAAGTTGTTGATGTCTCACTTGAAAACTGTCCTGAGAACTCCCTTCAAGATTCTTTTGAAAAATGGTTGGATAGTGTATAAGAGAGTTTGCAGTTTGGGAAGACCTGTCATGACAAACAACTAACCATGTTTTTTGAAGGGTATCGTGTTGCTTATGATCCAGTGGCTGAATATATGGGGAAGCATTGCAGTGATAATCGTTGGTTATGTGTTTGCAGTAAAGGTCAAGACTCTTATCATACCTTTTTGAGATTATGTCCTGATGTTCTGATTTTGATTGAGAATGATGAGGAAGCTCAATCATTTCACTCGTTACTTGGATGGCTTCATTGGGAGTCAGAGTTTACTTGACTAGGTGATTGTGCTAGGTGAAATAGGGTAGGCATATAGGTTAAATAAGTTCACAGTTGAGCATCTTTTTCAGCATGTACAGTTCAGTTTTTGTTTGGTTTCAAGCAATTTCAGTTTTCAGCTATAGCATACTTTCAGCATTTCAATTTCAGTATGGGTTTCAGTCGCTGGCTTAAGTTTTCAGTTCAGATTTGCATATGGTGGTTACATACCAAGGCAATGTCAAGGTTCTACATGCTTGGCAATGCATGAATTTTTGCAGCGTTTCGACAAGAAAGAAGGAGTAAAAGAGACTTTGAACAAAAGGAAAAAGGGGTTTTCATAATCAACAAAAAATGGATTTTATAAAACAATGTTGGCTTTATATAAGGTTTTCATTTCTATGAAAACAAAGGTTTTAATTTTCATGAAAACCAACAACAAAGGATATTGGACTAAGCCCGGGCTCAACACGAAGAGCTCTATGCCATTGTCTAAATCAATCATTTCTATGAAAACAAAGGTTTTAATTTTAATGAAAACCAACAACAAAGGATATTGGGCTAAGCACGAAGATGTCTATGCATTGTCTATGCCATTGTCTAAATCAATCATTTCTATGAAAACAAAGGTTTTAATTTTAATGAAAACCAACAACAAAGGATATTGGGCTAAGCACGAAGAGCTCTATGCCATTGTCTAAATCAATGTGTAGGAGACAAAATGCTACGTCGATAGTGGGCCACTACGCACACCATCAAATTCCAAAGCACCGAGCTCAAAGGAGAGTAGTAGCCTCTTTTCTTCTAGTTATATGGTAAAGCGTTCAGTGTTTATAAAGGGCAAAAGATATTTTCTCCTTTTGCATGTGGGATTATTTCCAAAAGTTGAAAAATGAAAAACGCAAAGCTTGGGATGCCGGTTGTTCCATTGCACGCATTTTTCTGTCAGGTGAAAATGCCACACCTCCATTTGGAACGCCGGGTGCCTACTTGATTGCACTGTGTTGCGATGCTGGTGAGTTTAAAGAGGGCTCTTTCCATGGATTGATCAGGTTACACCGACGCTGGTTCCTCTTCTTAAATTTTATTTTTATGAAGACGTTCGAAGGGGTGATGTTTCAACGAGGCCAGAGTTTTCACAATCTGCCAGATTTGTCATTGAGAAGAGACTGGCTAACGGACGGGAGCAGAACTTTCGGTGGGTATTCTGGCCAATTCCCACAACTTCAACAGGGAGCTCGATCTTGGGGTTTACCAACATCAAATGCTTGCAGTTCTTGATAGAGTATGCGCAGGTATTGACGACCCAGCCTTTAAGTGGGGCTTGGTCAAATTTAATCCACTCGATAATGGCGTCCAAAGAGCACATAATTAATAACAGTAGAATCGTCCGAACTTTGTCTAGTTACATTCTCTCCTCCAGCCAGCATCGATTTGGCGGAAGAAAACAACAATTCGACAAACTATTCTTCATAATCTTGGGACTCTGGAGCGCTGAGGGTGGATTGAAGTATCCACGGTTTTCAGAGGCAGTGGCTTCATTAGTGTGGCCAATGCAGGAGACGATGGATGAGTCACAGTATCATTATCTATTTCAAACAATATCATCCAGACTCAAAATGTAATTGGAGGTCGAGAATTTTCCCTCGTCACTGCCTATTCCTCTTGAAGCTATGACCCGTGCCGGGCTGGTGAGACGAATCTTCCATGTCTTGGGCTATATATCGCTCCCGGAAGCGATAAAACAAACAAATATGGAAGGCTGGCCTGTTAGAGGCAATGTAACGTCCCCAGAAGCAGAAGAGGTGGTTGTATGAGATGTTTTGAGATTTTTGAATACCTAAGCAGGAGCAACATAGGGCGTCTAGAGATTGTGAGAGTCATTAAACACAGTGGTGATCTACATTTGACATATTTCCACTATGTTCTCTCATACCTGCGTTGGTTAAGGCTTTCCATAAGGAACCTGAAACTAAAATATGTTCAAGCGTGCTAGATGCGTTGAATGAATGCATACAGATATCAGATGTCTTGATTGAGCAAAGACAAGTAAAGTCTATAGGGGATGAACTTAAAAAAGTTATTACAGCAAGGGCAAATAGAAAGAAGGAGCTCAGATGGTCAAAGCTACAGGTTCCATATTCGGCTTGTGGCCAAAGAAAGACAAACAGGATTCTTCTCTATTGGAATTGAGAGAGTTAAAATTACCTGAAAACGTATTTTCTACCAAGCGAAACAATTATGGTTCTATTCATTCCTCTACTCGTGAGAAAGTTCAAGCTTACATTGATGCTTTGGAAAGCAGCGAGATTGGTGGAGAAGATCCACAGTCCAGATAAATTTCACAGATTTCACTTGTATGGAGAAATAGACATTTTAAAATCTGCGAAAAGTGGGTAGGGGCGTCACTTTTCAACGGACACGATTTGGGTATGAAGTTGATCCACGGTCAGCATCTAGTCCGTTGAAATAACTTGCACGAGAAACCAAAATTCTCAGATTTGCGAAGGGCTTCCCTGTTCAACGGTCCAGATCAAAATATGGTCGAGATTAGCGATTAAAAAACACTTCGCTGACAGAAGCAGAGCTCATGCACCATATTTGTCTTTGGCGGGAGATCAAGAGCACTGTTTTGAAGCAACCTCCTCCATTTGTTTTCCTGACTCTTGAAATCAACGGCAGCAAACTAATGTTAGCAGAAATCTTCAACATTCGTTAAAAGGAAGGTGCTTGCAAATTATTTCCGGAGCTCAAGCATCATCAACGTTGGCTAATTCTGATGATTCACCAGAGGTTGTATTCGTGAAGTCATTTAGACCATTGAGAAGCAATTCATCTTCTACCGGTAGTGCTAATACTGTCCTCCATGCACTTATGTGTGATTTCAATGAGGCTCCTAGTCATGATCCCATTGATGTTGATAGTTTGGGATCGCGTGCACCTGGAAGTGTAAACATAGACCAAAGTAATGGGAAGAGAGCTGCCAGTTGACTCAATAATCCAAAGGTAATAATAGCCATGAGGAAGCGGATGAAGCCAATATTATCTTGGATAATGATACTCCAAAAGAAGCCGATGAAGCAAAGAATGCCTTCTCTCGGAAAATGAGGAATCCTTTTTCTCGCCAATTGTTTGATAGGTCAGAGTCGACCAGACTCAATGCTGGAAAGATGGCGATTTCAGGGGATATTTGGTGCCAGGATCACATTTATTTGACGAGGGAGGGAATAGGAGCATTTCATTAGTGGAATATCACCAAGGAGAAAAATGCTCTACTTGGCTATGCAATGGGAAGAATAACAAGCATGATGACTCAAGATGCTGAAGCGCTCTAGTAAAATTTGCCAACAGAAGCTATCAATGGAAGTATTGCAGCGTATAGATGCGAGGATTGGTCTTACAAATGAAATACTGGTTGCAATGGGCACAGTCAAATGTTATACATGGGAAAATGGTTTTCGGTTAAAAGTCAGGATCATTAAAAATGATGGCAGCTCAGGCCATTTCATGGAGGAAGCTCTCTTTGACTTGGGTGAGGTTTTCATATTGTGGTCCAATGTAGTGAGGAAAGGTACCTGTTTGGGGAACCACAATGCTTTTAAAGGAAATATAAAAAGGTTTCATGCTATTTAATTGCAGCTTGGGGCTTCACTTTATGCTTCCAACCTTTGCAGACAGAGCGTTGAGACATATAGAAAGATATCTTCTATGGAAAGAGGAGAATTGAAGCAAGAGTCTAGGATAAATTGTGCGAGTGCACTATGTGATTGGGGAGAAATTGTTCGTGAGATTCCAACCAATAAAGGTGATGGTGCTGGCCTTGCAACAGATCTTTATGCTCAAGACTACTCACTAACTGGGGTGACTGTTGTATAAAAAGAGCTAAACTTTCTTTCACGTCACTAACTCATGACCAGAAAAGTATTAATGAAACTTGGACCTCAGCCTAAAGATTTTATCAATGTGCATTTAGTGCATATTCAAATGCTTCTAGCAGATCTAACATTAGGCTCGGTGATGATTTTGGTGGATTAATTCAGAATTAGAAACGGTTACAGGTCACAGGTAGCAAGTTAATTTGCAGGTTTCAGTTTGAAATTGCAAAGAAACAAGTCATGTGAAAGACTTATATGATAGGAGAAATTTACCAGGATAGAGAACACCCAACTCATACAAGTGATGGGTGAACCATCTATATGGGCAATCATATATATGCCTAGAAGTGTTGCAAAAATATGAAACATCAACTTACTCGTAAAAAATAGGATGAATATAATGAATTTCAAGATATTTGGAAGATGCTAATGGAAGAATGAAGCATTCCACTATGTAGAATTGGTTTATATGACAAACTTGAACTTGGGAGAGAATTCTCCATGGATGTGAAAAATAAGACTCCAAAATTGCAACAAGCTTAAGGAAATTTGGCGATAAGAAATGGTATGAGATGTCAAATTTTGAGAGATATTGAAACATTATGAAATGCGAGAAGGTCAAGACAAATCTAGAATTGGGTCAATATTGACCTAGAAAATAAATTAGTAAAGAAATATATTGTAATACTTTGAAATTTGGAATGGTCAAGTTGGACTTGGCTTGACAAACGCCAAAGAAAATGGAGCAACATTGCAATGATGAATATAATTAAAAGGTAATTGTAAATAAGGCAAGGATTGTTTTCATAGTCAATTGAGACTTTAGGGCAACTTAAGACAAGAAATGAACATTCAACAATGTTAATGAAAGCTACATGATGCTAAGGAAAATGTTGTAGCAACAAATGGTGAAGATGACCGACAAAGAAAGCAAGGATAATTATGGAGGTTTTCTCACCCTAATTTTTTGTTTGTTGATAAAGTAGAGTTGTAATATTTCAAAAGTAGAAAATAATCTCACACACACACATTAAATTGCTACTTGGTTGAGAAAACCATAACTAATGGGCTGGTGCAAGGTAATGATACCCAATTATGACACGTTAGCTGCAATGACATTCTAGAAAAACATAAATATTATCATTAAAATGAATTATTAGAGGTACCTACAAAACTTTTTTGGATTAGGTGTAAACAAATGAAACGTAGAAAAACGGATGACCTTCCGGAATATATAACTTTTATTTATGGAAAAGTGGTATAACCACCCCAAAATGTCATTATTCGAAGATTGGTATGTTATTTTTTTTCTCAAACATAATGCACATGTTTTTGTTGAGCCACCCGGTTGTTATGTAAATTTTTAATTTACAAGAAAAAAAAATATGTAGAGGCATAGGCAACAGAAGAATCTTATGCGGGGCTATTTTTCCAAAATTTTAAAAGTCAATTTTATATATTTTTTAAATTACCGAAGTTAGTGAAGCCCTAAAACGACATGGTCAAGTATTAAGCCACCATATCATGGTCTAAAAATAATCAAAATACTTTTTTTTTTAGGTTGTAGGTATTTTTGTGCTCTTGTGCAGGTTCTCTTCCATTTTCGAAATAGGTAAGCCAATCAAAAGTTATAGGCCAAATAAACGACCTATGTTTTTTACAAATTTGACATGAGTGCAGTTAAAAATGAATTAAAAATAGAAAACAACAACATATCTATTCAAAAATTATATATTTAGAATCTGCACACAAAGCTCGACAAGCATGTGCAATTTAATCTGCAGTGCACTCGTGGAGCTTATGTGGAACTAGTTGTGAAAAACCGAAAGCTATAGCATTTTATGTTTTCTGCCATAAATCAGGCATAAATCAGACCGAGCCTCAAGGTGAAATCTGAAGCTAATTCCAAGCCTGCAAGGGCACCAAAAACAATTTGAATTCAAGCACGCATGCGCGCAACTACGCGCATGTGTAAGCACGCGCACACGTGACTGACAACGCACACGTGTTAATAACAGCGTGCACACATCCTCGCGCATATACGCTATTGTATGCCTTTGAATGGTTTATTTAATTTCCTTTGTCAAGGGGATACATGAAGTTGATGAAGATGTGATGATGAAGAAGATGACGATGATGGAGATGTTGATGAGGAAGGGGGAGATGACAACGATGTTGAAGATGTTGATGATGATGATGATGATGAGATGAAGGTGATGGTGATGATGATGATGATTTTGATGATGATGACAATGTTGATGAAGATGACGATGAGGATGATGAGGATGATGGTGATGATGATGACGATGAGGATGATGGTGATGATGATGATGATGATGATGATGATGATGGTGAAGATAATCATGATCATGATGAATATGATGATGATGATGATCATCATCATCATCATCATCACCATCACCATCATCATCAACATCTTCATCATCATTGTCATATCCCCCTTCCTCATCAACATCTCCACCATCATCATCTTCTTCATCATCACCACCTTCTTCTTCATCATCATCATCATCATCATCATATTCATCACCATCGTCATCAGCATCAACATCTTCATATCCATCATCATCATCTTCTTCATCCTCATCACCATCGTCATCATCATCTTCGTCATCATCATGATCATCATCATTGTCATCATCAACACCATCATCATCATCGTCCTTCTTCCTCATCTTCATCAACATCTAGGTCATCATCTTCATCGTCAACGTCATCATCATCATCATTATCATCCTCATCATCAACATTGATGGTGATGATGATGAATATGATGATGATGATGTTGATGATGAGTACGATGATCATCAACATCATCATCATCTTCATCATCGTACTCATATCCATCATCATCCACCACCACCATCATCATCATCATCTTCTTCGTCATCACCCTCTTCCTCATCATCATCATCAACAACATCTTCGTTGTCATCATCATCATCATCATCAATGATGATGATGACGATACGAAGATGATGATGATGATGACGATGACGAGTATGATGAGGATGATGATGATGATGATGAAGACAATGATCATCGTGACCATGATCATATGATGATGATGATGATGGTGAGGATGATGAAGATGGCGATGATGATGACTAATGAAGATGATGATGATGGATATGATGATTTTGATGATGATGATCATATTCGTCATCATCATCATCATCTTTATCATCGTACGCATATTCATCATCATCCACCACCATCATCATCATCATCATCATCCTCGTCCTCACAATGATGATGCTGATGATGATAATGTTGTTGATGATGATGAAGATGTTGATGATGATGATGATGATGTGTTGCATATTCGTCATCATCTTCATCATCAACATCATCATCATCATCATCTCCATTAAAGTCATCATCATCATCATCATCATCTTCATCATCATCGTCGTCGTCATCATCATCATCCTCATGCTCATCCTCACAATGATGATGAAGATGATGATCATGATCATGTCGTGGTTCATGTTGTGGATGATGATGATGATGTGTTTCATATTCACCATCATCTTCATCATCAACATCATCATCATCATCATCTCCATTAGTCATCATTGTTGTTAAGGAATTCTACATTATAGAGAGGAAAGGGACACTACCAACTTCTGGGGTGACAGGTAAACACATTGATCATATTACATAAGCATCTATAAAGGGAAAGAGATCAAGGATCTTGAAGACATACCTTATTAACGATGTTCGATCCTAGCTTTGCTCGATCTTGCGCTCAATCTTCAACTTGATCTTCCGCTCAATAGACCTGTAATACAAAGATACCTTCCTCAGCGTATCTTGACTGATATAACAATGATGAAATTGAAATACAATTTAAACATCAAGAACAATCAAGCATTTAACCAAACAAACACACAATCCATTAGACGTTTGATTGGGACGGGAAGGGTGTTTCAACCTTTATTTTCAAAAGCAAATAATCTGTACAAATTATACCTGATCATTCAGAGTGCTTGTGCAACTGAATTCTGGGCTCCTTCTCTTCTCTAACTTTGGAATTCTTCCAGCATAACAACCCTTAATGCAAGTTTCTCCTCTTGTGAATGAGAGTCTAAATATGTCTAACCCCTCTCCTCAATCCTCCTTGTATTTATGGGACAAGGTAGGCAGTTTAGATCGAGAGGTGGTTGAATTGGGAGGTTGGGGAAGTTGCAAAACCAACTTCAACTAATCCCAATTTGTCAAATTAATATATTTTTAATCACATTTCAAGATGTGCATGAGTTTTTCATAGTGTAGTAGTGCTCAATATGCAACTTTAGTTCTTTACAACCAACGTTTGCAAGCTTTTTGAAGGTGTGCTCTAGTTTCCTGAAGTGGAGTAGGGCATACTGGGATGTGTGCGCTACTCTTATGCCTGTGTAGTAGGGCATGTGCGCTACTATCATGCTTGTAGGGTAGCGCACATGTCAAAATGTGAGGTAAAATAGGGTTTGCTAGATTGCAGAGGGGTAGGTCAGGTCAAAGCATCATCTAACGCCATCATGCTCTTCAATCCAAGTTATCCTTTTGTGTGATCGACAGCTAAAGGTGAATACGCACTTATTAGGATTCAATCGAATCTTATATTGTCTACATCATTCAAACACAAGTCTCAAATGAGCTGGATGATCCCGTCTCTTTCGAGATCGCGCCGGGAGGTCATCCAAGTAGGGTTCAACTATGTGCTTGATATAGTGAAAAGCGAAATTCATCGCTCACTAGAAAGTAGCTCCAACATTCTTTAAGCCAAACGGCATCTTCCGATAGGCGAAGGTTCCCCACGGGAAAATAAAAGTTGTTTTGTGCTAATATTTGGGTTTGATTTTAATTTGATTATAACCCGAAAATCCATCCATGAAAGAAAACATCTCGTGTCCCACACAGGCATCTATGATCTGGTCGATAAATGGTGTGGGATAGTTATCTTTCGGACAAGCTTTATTCAAGTCCCAGAAGTCTGTACAGACTCGGATGGTACCTTGATTTTTATCAACCGGAACAGGATTTGAAACCCATTCTGTCATGTCAATCGGGTAGATAAATCCGGCTTTAAGAAATTTTTCAACCTCCACCTTAATGGCGACTACTTTTCGAGGATTCACAGGACGAAGCTTCTGTCTCACAGGTTTTGCATTAGGGTATGTTGTGATTATATGCTCAATGATGGCTGGATCGATGCCTGACATCTCCTCATAAGACCAGGAAAAAATGTCACAGAATTCTTTAAAAAGCTTGGTATATAGAGCGATCTCTTATGGAAAACAGTCTGCTCCAATAAAAATGTTTTCCATGACCCCGGGTTTGGTGGAAATGTTAATCGGGATGGTTCTCGATATATTAGCCATATTCCCTTCAGCGTAAACAGATCTTGAAGTAGAAGGAAAAGAGGACAAATCAACAAATCCATTGGGTCTCATAGAGAACTCTCCTCTCTCTATCATGTCTAGATTTGGAAGCAGGTAAGACCTGTGATGCATATGTTCCCATGGATGGTCCAGGCCCATCATGGATTCCAAAATTGCTTCATCATAAGGTAAAATTGTGTCTAAACAGTCAAAAGAGTGGGTAGAATCCACTGACCATGCAGGAGCATAGTCCCTATCTGACTCGGCAGAGACTGGAAGAGTCACGATATGTTCCGTTGCAGCATGTTGTGCTTCTATGTATGCTACTTCAGCAACAGTTAAATGCACTGATGGTTCTGATACAGTAGGAAGGATCCACGGATCAGTCCTTAAACCAACCGTGAAAGTTTTGGTAGATGTACCTACATCAGAACACATAAAAAGAACGGGAGAGGGTAGGTGAAAAGTGCCTATTAATGACCCGTAAAGCCCTGCTCCTAAACTCTCGCTTACTGGGGCAGATTGATCAACTAAAGGAACTGTGGATTCCGATGAAGTCTAGTTGTTTCACCAAGAGAATGAAAGCTGATCGACCATGATGATCTTACCTTCATGAGGGAACATAACAACTCAGAAAATTGCCGATGCAATAGCTTGCATGGCATATGTCCAACTCCTACCTAATAACATGTTGTAATCAAGCAGAGGGTCCAGAACTTCAATCTCTATAGAAACTGTCTTACCGGCCAGTGTGACATCAAATGATGGCAAGACTCTGTGTGGACAGAAATTTCTGCCATCAAATGCAGTAAGTAGTGTGTTAGAGGGGGCTAACTCGGGGGAACCCAACGCTTTCCAACAAGAAATCGACATTACGCACGTAGACGCGCCCTCATCTACGATAGCTCGTCCAATGGTCATGGGACCATGAACTACCTCTATATGTAGGGAAACGTGGTACGGCAACCGATATTTGATATCAGACAAATCAAAGCGTGCAGACATGTTGGATGATTCCATACTTTCGATTGCTTCCAGAAGTGCATTTTGTTGTAATGAACAACTTTGCAAAACTTCTAAGGTGGACATGGCATAAGCGGTCTGGGCTAGATCTTCAACTACATTGTAGTTTGTAGCAGCCTGTACGTTGGGATTGTGCAATGCCCGTTTCAAGACACCTTTCGGGATCTTGGGCAGTGGATCCACAGGTATGTGGAGAGGAGTGGAAGATTCTGGAATCTCTTTATCCTTATTCTGCGCATCCGGGGTATAATTTCTTGCTCGCATTTTCAAAAGTGCATCCAAGTTAACCATGTTAATGAAATTTTGATCAACTGAAGCATGAGTAGTGCCCCTAGCATTGGAGGTTCTAGAAGCTGAACCCTGCCCCTTAGGAAATGGATCTTTAAGTACGGCAGGTTTCTTTTCTTGAAGTAGCTTCTGGGCTTCTTCGAGTAGAGGGCATTGGTGAGTGAGGTGATCCTGCTTGCAAAGCTTACAAGGGAACTTAACCTTCTTCTTTTCTCTCTTACCCTCCTCGGCATTCTCTTTGTTCTTGGGATTTTGCTGGTTCCCCTCTCCTTTCTTGCCCTTCTTTTTGTTTTTGGGCTACCGAGGGCCTTTTTGATTGTTCTAAACCTGGTTTACAAATTCAGTAGTAGAAGGAGAGGTTGTGATGGAGGTTGCTTCTGCAATCGATTGTTTGACGGATAAGGCATGAACTTGCTTATTCAAGGCGTCAAAATCTATTGAATCAATTAAACCCACTATGCTGTCAGCATGTGGTCCAGGTTTAGGTCTGCCAAGATCAGTGTTTGATCGTGGTGCATCTAGTATAATATCATAAAGTATCCCAAACTATGCATAAACTAGGTCTAGCTGCTGGGTCTGTAAGATGGCTTCTTCCTCTAAAGACACTCCAGAAGTAGCTACTTCCTTAGAAATGTAACGAAGGAGTGATTTCAGATACCACTCTAAAAGGAATTCTAGAGGTATATTGGCTTTAATGAGCCTCTTTTGTCTTCACCACTCCTGAATGTGATCAGATAAGTGAGTGGCCTTATTTTGTCTAAATGTAGACAAAAGATTTGTCCCGGCAGCATACCGAACAGGAAGCTGGAAGTGGTTCAAAAAAACTGTTGCGAGATCCTAAAAATTAAAAAATGTGGCTGCAAGTAACTCAATGTACCATTTGGCTGCAGCACTGGTTAAGGTTCTTTGAAAAAGTCTCAACCTAACGGAATCTTCGTTCAAGGAGTTTGAATAACACCAGATATGAAAAGTGGTGACATGATCACCAGGATCCTCACCCATTTTACCTTCGATTTTTAGAATGTCCGAAGGTAATTTAGTGGGGACTGGTGGCCATGTGGCGTTATGGCACACTAGATCATTCGTCAACTTGGAAAGATCTGGCAAATTCAACATTGCTAGAAATGGTAAATGAGGTCTATAAGATAGCATTTGAGAAGTTGGGGTCATAAAGGGGGAACCTCCCATAGTTTGACCCATAAACTTCTGGTTAGGGTTTCCCCCCGCCATTTGTTGGTAGGGGTTTCCCCCAACAATCTGCTAGTAGGGTTTGTCCCCATCCATCTACTATTGTGTGAAAGTGTTGTTGAAATTCCCCCACCCAAATGAAAGTGGGTTGGTACCTAGTGTATTCGTCCATTGTGGCTAGGTATTAGCCCCGCCATATTGTTGGTTAAAAATATTACCCCCTCCTCCGGAAAACAAAGAAAAAGGGATATTTCCTGCAGGTATATTACTTTGATTCATATTGTAACTTGCAAAGGTGTTAAAACCAGGGGTAGTCAAGGTGGACAACGTAGTCATGGTACTCATGACATGCATAGTTGCAGAGGCATTCGGCCCTACATTGGGTGTGGAAATCCAAGTACTAGGTATATGGTATGACTGTTGAGTCACAGGAGGTGGAACAACATTCACTGTATTACTAGGTCCAAAATTAAGGGTAAAGGCAGATGTCATAACTGTTGAGCTTGGCATGCCTAACGTACCAGCATTAAAATTGAAGGACGGAGTGGAAACAAAAATTGTCTAAGTCTAACTTGGTGTAACAGTGGAAGGCGGATTTATAGTATTTGTATTCATACCTATTATGAGATTCTGTGGAATTCCCAGTTCGCCTCCCGGGTTAGTCATAATATTCCCAGGTGTGAAAAATATCCACTATAATCAGGTTGCTGGAAACCAATAGGTACCAGAAGTGGATCGTTAAGTCCGGTCAAAGGAGGATTAAAAGGAGTATTAAAGTCACCAGAAGTGAGATCCTCAATCTCGACTGTATTAAAAGCTTGCTGATCCGGGGTCCTAGGTTGTGGTTCACCAGGAACCTCTATTTCACCAATAGTTTCAAAAAGACCACTTGAGTCTGTCCTCCGTCGTCGTGGTGGCGGTAGTGGTTCCACTCTAGTGGGAGAAGGTTTTGTAACCTTCGAGACCTACGAAGCTGTTGGTCTTCCACAATTATATAAAAATAAAACTAAGTAAAAACCTAGTGGCCACTGAGACTAAGGGGCAAACAGCATACCACTAAAAAATCCTAAGTATACAGACCAGGCAAACAAGATGCCTTCCGGAGAAGAGTCTGGGATGATGAGGGCCTAGAACAAATCAACGAAGGAAGAAGGACAGTTACCTGGGGTCCACAATACAATGACTAAGGTTGCAAGCACTGGAATCACCCAACCACCCTCCCAAAGACCTGCAAGGTATTTCCTCCCACGTCTGTCCTAGGTACAGCAGATATAATCCTCCGCTGTCACCTGTGTATGATCCTATAGGTCTGATACTAAGGCTACCATAAGTACAAAATATCCTGGGGGGACAGTCGTCAGCCTAATCAAAACGTGTGGGCAGGGTAGCAAAGCTCGAAGTCCGGATGGACCCCTGTATGCGAATCGACCCCGGTTTATGGTTGAAGGGAAAGTGAGGGGATATCCTCAACAATTCCAATCTTCCACGGCCTCGTGCTTAGCTCTGGTTTCAGTAGAGTTTCGCATGAATACTTGATACATATGGGTTTACCTATATGAAAGTTGCACTACGATTTTTGAGCAATGAAACAAGCTTCGAGCAGTTTAAGGTGTTTTAAGCTCAAAACTCTAGCCTAAGCTACTTGGTGTCGTGTATCCCTAGAAAGAAAATCGTTTCTAATTGATTTTATTAAGATTATTTTTAAGGTTACTTTTTACTCAGCGGGGCAGTGCATTGTGTGGAATGATTTGAGAAAAGCAAAGTGCAGAAATGAAATAACTTTCAAGGCAACAAATGACTCTTTTTATTTTTCATTTATGCTCTTTCCAAAATGAAAACTAAGCAAACCTAAACAAAGTTCTCTTTTTTCATTTTCTTTTCAATTTCACAACAAAGTAAATTATGCTACTCTGAAATGATTATAAGCCTTACTACTCTAAACTACCAAACTCATTTTGCTTTTTCTGTTATATATAAGCGAAAAAGAACTTGAAAACGGAAGCAAGTAAGACCTACAAAAGAGATGCAAGTAAGTAAAAATGACTCTGAAGCTCACAACAGTCAAATCAATGACTTGACAAAGGCTTATCCTACAATTTTTTTTTTTTTTTTAAAGGAAAAAATCTTTACACTTGGAAACAAAGTGGAAAGAAAACAGGGATGAGAGACACTTATAACAGGAAAGCAAACTTAGAAGATTTCTCCAAAGCACCACACCCTAAACAAAAGCACTAAGCCAAGTAGAAGGTAGGCAAACGAACTAAAGATGACCTTACTAACAAAAAGACTCAAATGGGAAGCAAACTAAGATACTTCAACTTACTTGATACTGAAACTGACAACGAGGTCAAGAAGTGTCGGGACTCAAAAAGATTTTGAAAACACCGTAAAGACTCCAAAAAAAAATGGGCCAAACCCTAAATCAACGGATGAGACACCAATAGAGCATACTAGTGTCGTAACAAACAAATGTTAAACACAAAGGTTTGTATACCTGCGACACACTACTAGGGTATGGATGAGCAGCTATGTCCGTTAAAGAACAACGCACGGTCTCCAAAAAAAGTCACAAACAAACAATACACCTCAAAACTAGTCAAGCAAGAAAAGGATGACCTAAGGGACTTAAGAGAGGCTAACGAGACTCAATGAAGGATTACAAACCTCAGAGACCAGTTAAGAAGGCCAAGTACAAAGTTAGAAACCAAACCTAACAAGCGAAAATCCAAACCCCACATCAAATAGAGAGTTACAGGAGTGTGCTCTACTATACAGTAGGAAAACTAGCACATTCTGGAAGATGTGCCCTACTGTGCAGTAGGGAAAGTAGCGCACAAACTCCCGTATGCACTACTATATGTACAGAGGAGTATCACACAAGTCAGGAGAGGTTGAAATCAAGTTTTGTAGAGGTGAAAAGGGCTGAGTCAGGAAAAGGAAAGCAGGTAGGGGTGACCCACAAGGCCTCTCAGAGGATCAAAGAGATCAAAAAGTACTAGAAAGAAAACAAAATGGGTTTCCTAGAGCAGAAAAACAACTGGTCCCCAGCGGAGTCGCCAGTTTGTTGTTCAGGAATTCTACCTTATAGCGAGGAAAGGGACACTACCAACTTCTGGGGTGACAGGTAAACACATTGATCATATTACGTAATCATCTATAAAGGGAAAGAGATCAAGGATTTTGAATACATACCTTATTAACGACATTCGATCCTAGCTTTGCTTGATCTTGCGCTCAATCTTCAACTTGATTTTCCGCTCAATAGACCTGCAATACCAAGATACCTTCCTCAGTGTACCTTGACTGATATAAAAATGATGAAATTGAAATACAATTTAAACATCAAGAACAATCAAGCATTTAACCAAACAAACACACAATCCATTAGATGTTTGATTGGGATGAGAAGGATGTTTCAACCTTTATTGTCAAAAGCAAATAATCAGTACAAATTATACCTAACCATTCAGATTGCTTCTGCAACCGGATTCTGGGCTCCTTCTCTTCTCTAACTTTGGAATTCTTCCAGCATAACAACCCTTAATGCAAGTTTTTCCTCTTGTGCATGAGAGTCTAAATATGTCTAACCCCTCTCCTCAATCCTCCTTGTATTTATGGGACAAGGTAGGAAGTTTAGATTGAGAGGTGGTTGAATTGGGAGGTTGGGGAAGTTGCAAAACCAACTTCAACTAATGCCAATTCGTCTAATTAATATATTTTTAATCACATTTCAAGATGTGCGCGAGTTTTTCATAGTGTAGTAGCGCTCAATATGCAACTTCAGTGCTTTACAACCAGCATTTGCAAGCTTTTTGAAGGTGTGCGCTAGTTTGTTGAAGTGGATTAGGGCATACTGGGATGTGTGCGCTACTCTTATGCCTGTGTAGTAGGGCATGTGCGCTACTATCATGCCTATAGGGTAGCGCACATGTCAAAATGTGAGGTAAAACACGGTTTTCTAGCTTGCAGAGGGGTAGGTCAGGTCAAAGCATCATCTAAGGCCATCATGCTCTTCAATCCAAGTTGTCCTTTTGTGTGATCGACAGCTAAAGGTGATCACGGACGGAGAAGTGTAGATTTGACCTATAACAATCATCGTCATCATCATCATCATCAACATCATCATCATCACCATCTTCATCTTCATCATGATCTTCATCATCATCATCATCATC